>CM037857.1:44597900-44634082 GCA_021292105.1 Anadara kagoshimensis
TGGCGATTTGAGCTCTATACTGTGCATCTACTCCATTTTTGTAAATGTTGGTGATTTGAGCTCTATATTGTGTGTCTACTCCATTTTTGTAAATATTGGTGATTTGAGCTCTATATTGTGCGTCTACTCCATTTTTGTAAATATTGGCGATTTGAGCTCTATACTGTGCATCTACTCCATTTTTGTAAATGTTGGTGATTTGAGCTCTATATTGTGTGTCTACTCCATTTTTGTAAATATTGGTGATTTGAGCTCTATACTGTGCATCTATTCATTTTTGTAAATATTGGTGATTTGAGCTCTATATTGTGTGTCTACTCCATTTTTTGTAAATATTGGCGATTTGAGCTCTATACTGTGCATCTACTCCATTTTTGTAAATATTAGTGATTTGAGCTCTATTCTGTGCGTCTACTCCATTTTTGTAAATATTGGTGATTTGAGCTCTATATTGTGCGTCTACTCCATTTTTGTAAATATTGGTGATTTGAGCTCTACACTGTGCATCTGTTCATTTTTTGTAAATGTTGGTGATTTGAGCTCTATATTGTGTGTCTACTCCATTTTTGTAAATATTGGCGATTTGAGCTCTATACTGTGCATCTACTCCATTTTTGTAAATATCGGTGATTTGAGCTCTATATTGTGCGTCTTCTCTTTTTTTGTAAATATTGGCGATTTGAGCTCTATACTGTGCATCTACTTCATTTTTTTGTAAATGTTGGTGATTTGAGCTCTATATTGTGCGTCTACTCTTTTTTTGTAAATATTGGTGATTTGAGCTCTATACTGTGCGTCTACTCCATTTTTGTAAATATTGGTGATTTGAGCTCTATATTGTGCGTCTACTCCATGCTCTGATATACTAGTATTCATAATTGATTGTCAAATATGCAAAACTAAACACAATTTACAACTAGAAAAACTGTGAGCCACAACCTAACAAAAAATACCCCCGCCCTCCCACATAAATAAATTCATGGGATCAAATTTTTAAATAGGAGGTGCACATCTACATTTTATCACAAAGTTTCATGAAAATCCATTGAAGGGTTTAGGAGGAGTTGCGGATAAGAGATAGGTACCCTAAGGTGTAACGGAAGAACGGACGGACGGACGGACACCCCTATCACTATATACCCCCCACTTTTTAAGCGGGGGTATAAATACTAGGAATATACCTCAATCTATGAATTTGTTCTTCATCGGGCTAATTTGATTAAACCTATCGGCTATTATGATTCGAAAAAGGCCTTTCAGATTTTACACAAAGCAACAGAAGCAAGTATATTGTTGCATAGAAACGGAAAGTTGGCTTATCTTGTCATAAGTTCTTCAACGATAATATTTTAGTATGTATGTGATTTGTTTATTAATTCAATAGTGTGACTGCTTATGCTGAACATGTTATTATATTAATACAAATACAGATATGCTACTTTTAATTTCTTTTTTTTTGTAATGTGTATTTTTAGATGATCCTAAAATGACGTGTCGACATGGTACAACTATAAAGATCTTGTCTGGTGAACTTGGCAGACAGAAGGTAAATCAGCTTATTCTTTTTTTTCAGTTACTTTACTATTCAGTTACGTAAAAAAAACATGCCCCTATTGCCACTGTTTATGATAGAAATGCTTTCTCCCATAATAAGTCGTATAATATAGAAATAATCCATTGAAAAAATTTATGGGATATTTCTATTCTGTATGGGTTGCATGTGCAAATTAGCGTTGGAACAATCTTTTGTGGTGTCATAATCAAAATACAATTGCATGACGCCATTTGCGGGAAAAGGATATCCAAGTCTTCAAAATTTAGAAATTTTGAGTGCGTTTCAAATGTTTATTCTGGGAGTATAGAATGAATAACTTTGTTTCGTAGTTTATAAATTTTGTATAAACCAAAATCGGGTACATTTTTTCCAATCATGATATTTATTTTAAAGTAGAATGTTGAATGAAAAAGTTGTTTAATATGATGGCGTCGATGTCTATGTAAATCGAATTTGAAACCAAATATTGGCATTAAAATGGGAGAAAAAAATTCATTATGAGTTCATCCATGTAGGATAGGGGAATCTCACCATCGGAGTTAAACATTTCAGGTCAGAGACTCGTCTCTGACTGAAATGTTCAACCCCCCCCCCCCCGGGTGAGATTTTTTAATAATATTATGATAACAGCCAAAACCTTTCTATATGTTTTATAAATAGGCAGATGTACTAGTGTGCAGTACCAATCAGATCTTAAATAGGGATTGCAGGAGTGGGAAAGAATTTATTACAGCTTGGTGGAGACGATTTGCAGAATGAATGTGATAAAAAGTATCCTAGTGGCATAGGATTCGACCAAATAGCAACAATCCCTGGTGGCAAATTAGAATGTAGATGTATTTACCTGGGTAGGTTACGTAACTGGATTGAAGGTCAAAGTCAATACGCTAAAACTGTAAGTACATATTTCTGTTGTAATTCTATAAGCTGCTATAGTGAAAATAAAATCCACGTCGGAACCTGAATCCTTAAGCAAAGCAAAATCTTTGAAACTGGCGAAGTAAAACATATGAACTGCCACCAGGAAAATGAATCTGGGTCCTACGGAAGGTTAAGCACCTGCTTTTCAGCTAGTTTTACATGTCATTGCTTCGGTTGAAAAAGAAACAGCTACAAAACTGACACTTTTTGAAAGAGTTTCTATATTCAAGACCACAAAAACTGTAGGAAATGAGAAACTTTACGATATCAGATATTATGGCCGCCATCACAGTATTGTTGACAAGTTTGATGTCTCTGTGTCCAGGATTGTCCTGGATATATTTGACGTCTCATAGTTCCATGTTCCTTCACACACTTTTGATTACACACGTGGCGGGTGTAGCTAGCTAAACAGGAGGTGCTTACCCTTCCGGAGCACCCGGCCTCACTTCCCTTTGAAAGTTCACTTGTATAACCTATCTAGTCAGTTCCAAAGTTTTTACTTCTATCTGCTTCTGGATTGTGATTCGGATATAGATTAGTATGTTTGTTTTTGATTATGTTACTTTTAATCAAACGTCTATGATGGTATTTTATATGTTTTGATTGTTTTGACTTTATTTTATGCCTCTTGGCATATGACACATTTATGATAAAAACAAAAATGAAAAGAAATTTCTTCTTACTCATGTTCTTGATGTTAAAGTCAAGGTAACAAGAAAAAAACAGCAACTAAGTACTCAGAAAGGTTTACAAAACACGATAAGATTAACATTCGATAATAGACTCCCGACTTTAATTGGGCTGGTACTGGAGTACAGCAGTGATGTGGTAACATTACTGGTGGGGGTCTAAAACCATCTCATTTATTTGTCATAAATAAGAATGTCGTGAGTTCTCTAGACTTTCAATTTGAAAAAAAAAACATTGCAATACTTGAGATACTTTATGGTTACAAGTTTAATTTGTGAAAAACTTATCTTTCAGATATTGTGCAATTTTGTCTACGATTGTTTAATAAAGGCTTCGGCGTCGAAGAAAGGTTTGCAGTCTGTTGCTTTCCCTGCCTTAGGGACGGGAGCACTAGGCTATCCGATTGAATCTGTAGCGGAGATGATGTTCAAAGGAGTTATGAACTTCGATGCGGAATCAAAGAAATCCCTAGATGTATCATTCGTCATATATCACAAAGATACTAAAACATTAAATGTAAGTACAGGCTTTATGGTTTTGATTATGATATCTTTGTAACCAAATTTAATACGGTATATATATTCACTATCTTATAGTTCCATGCTCCTTTTATTCTTGGTTTTGATGACACACGTAGCCGGTGTAGCTTCTTAACTGGAGGTCCAAACACTTCCGGACGACCTCTCTTCCCTGTGAAACTTCATGTGCTTCATTTAATTTGTAAGTTTTTACCTTGCTCTGTGGTTTGATTTGGGTATAGTTTGGTATGCGTGTTATTTATGATTATGATATAACAAAAATCTGTTCCAAAAGCGGTTAATATAAAGTATAGAATATTTATAATCATTTTTCGCATACGAATTTTTGCTTACCCTTCCGGAGCACCCGACCTCACTTCCCTGGTGGAAGTCCACGTGTCTTACCAACTTGTCAGTTCATAAGTTTTTACTTTGCTTATGGATTGTGATTTGGACATGGATTAGTATGTTTGTTTTTGATTCATCACTTTGAACAAATTGTGGTATTCAGAACATAACTTCATGTAGAATGTCGTCCCAAGAACACGCCTGTCTCCATACAGATTCGTCAAATATGACTTTATACTGCAGTACATGTAACCTATTCATACTATTCTAAGAACAAGCATATCACCATGTACGCTATTCGTATATATGCATTATATTAATGCATGTATTTATGTTTCAAACATTGAAAGGGTATTTGGGTTTATATAAAAACCGAACTTGCATGTTTATAATAAAATGTTTAATATGTATATCAAATATTTGAATGGGAATATAATAAAAACATATATACCAATCGATGTCCAAACCAAATTCCAAAGGTAAAGTAAAAACTTTGTAGCTGGCAAATTAGGTTAAACACGTGAACTTCCACCAGGGAAGTAAAATTATACACAAACATAATTTAATTACATAATTAAGATCAGACTGAATTTTGTAAACAAAATATACACATGTTTAAAATGGAAATACTTATTACTAGATAAAAATGCCTACTTATAAAACATTAAAATGTCATATCAAACGTGTAAAAAGTAATATGTTCTTAAAGTAATATAATATCACTTTACCTTAAACAACCTCTATTTACCTTATTTTGAAATTGGGATATTGTCTCATTCGACTAATTGAAATTTCTGTACTTTTCAACGTGGCCTTATTCCTTATTCTGTTGAGAAGATACTTTAAAGTGTTATTCTCAAATTCATTCATTTTTGCTTTCTCAATATTTAGAGTAGCGTAAATTGATCACCATGGGTTTTTTGGTCATTGTTTTGTTTCCAGCATAAAATCATAGCCTGAAAACAGAGTAAATAAGTTTCCAAATATAAAAATATATAATTTTTAATTTAAAAAAAAACATTAAAAGGACTCTTCGAAATGATTGCATACTGATGTTTTTTAGGCATTTGAAGATCATAGACAACTGATGACAAAAAGTAAGTATTTTCTTTGTTGTATTGGAAAGGGTAACAAATTCCGCAAAAATACCCTATAAATTACCTTGATTTTGAGGTCATACCTATTTAGTCATATGAAGAAAAAAACCACTCAACTTGTAAGGATTTCTGCCTTTTGTGCATGTACTACCTTTTGAAGCATAGTATATATTTTTTACATTGTATTGTCAGTTTAAACTTGTTAATCAAAATTATTCGCTTCCTTAATGTTAATTTTCTCGAAAAACTAAGTTTAGCTTTATCTTGTTGGCTTTGGGGGATTTGGTAAAATAAACTTTGGTCCATCCATTTTTTTTCATTTAAACGATTTTTTGATTTCTACAATTTGGTCCGAACATTACTGATGAGGGATTTATTCTGAACGGCCATCTAGTGTTGAAAACTTAAGGGGTTTAATCATTATTTAATGCATTAAAAAGTTAATTAAGTCACGGTTAAGAACGAGTTTAGTCTAGCTCATAACCAATCAATCAAAAATTAATATACAAATTAATGTCCAAACCACGATTCCAAAGCAAAGTAAAAACGTTTAAAACCGGCAAATTTAAGTTAAACACACAGATATAGACTGGTTGCTACAGATAGTAGTTATAAATTTCACAAGTGGCGGGTGCAGCTAGCTACACAGTTCTTACCCTTCCGGAGCACCCGGACTCACTTTCTTGGTCGAAGTTTATGTGTTTCGATACATTTGTCAGTTTCATAGTTTTAATTTTGTTTGGGATTGTGATTTGGACATCCATTTTACCATTTCAATAATATTAATTAAAAAGAAACGCACTGGTACATATATAGTATCAAAAGCGAAGTAAAAACTGACAAATTAAGCTAAACGTGAACGCCACCAGGTTAGTGAGGCTAGGTAATCCGGATGGGGCACCTTGAGTTAAGACAAATATTAGGCTGTAAAATTATCAATGGTATAATGCGTACTTGTATATATATACAGCAGGAATAGAAGTAAATAGAAAGCACTGTACCGTTATTAATTAGTTGTGTATTTTAAATTTCAGTGAATCCCTATATAACACCTAGATGTCATTTTGATGTTATTATAGAAGGGATTTCATTGCCTGACAAAAAGGTAGGTAGTCAAAATAAAATGAAACTCAATTTTACAGTTTACCTAGTTTGTAATTTTATTAAATCCATGGTGACCTTTATATCTTGGTAAAATTATTTATGCTAATACTAGCAATAAAAGAAAAATAATACAAAAAATTTTAAATGGTGTGAAAAACTACTTACGCTCAGCAAGCAGACTTTAAAAATGTAAAAATGTTATCACGGAATGATATTCCAGGGTTTAAATCGCATATGTGCTGCTAAAGATACAGGGCTGTAAAGTAGAAAATTTAGCATTAATTGTGACCGAATGCCACATTTTCGTTGAGTTATTTACTTATTCTTTTTACTGTACTACTTTCATTTTATATTTTTCACTATTTCTTTGAAAAATATTGATAGGCATGTACGTTATTAGTCACTACCGGTTGGTCGGTTGCTATTAGATACCGGTAAATATAAATCAATACACGTGTTATTGGTAAATAGATAAAAAAAATATGTATGCGCATGTGTATTATAAGTTATTATCTGTACTAGATAAAACATAATTTGAATGAGTTCTTATTGTAAATAAATTGTAAAAAAACTCTATTTTCATATTTTCATTTGTTGAACAAGCCAATACCCACTAGACTGAACATTGCAAATATATTGATTTGTACACGTTTTAAATTTTGCTCAGTTAACACTGTTTTGTCATGGGGAATCTAAAATGTCAACTAAAGATAATAATGTATTTTTGTCTTAAAATTCCATATCTTATGGGACTTTGTACAACGAAGTAGGCTGCTTGCAAATAAATTGTTGACTCGGGGATATTGCAAGCCTAGGCTAGTATTGTTGATAAGTTTGATGTCTTTGTGTCCAGGATTGCCCTGGATATATTTGACGTCTCATAGTTTCATGTTGCTTTCACACAATTTTGCTTACACACGTTGCGGGTGTAGCTAGCTAAACAGGAGGTGCTTACCCTTCCGGAGCACCCGGCCTCACTTCCCTGGTGGAAGTTCACGTGCCTAACCTAACTTGTCAGTTCCAAAGTTTTTACTTTGCTTCTGGATTGTGATTCGGACATGGATTAGTATATTTGTTTCAGATGAAATAGCAAACAATTTGACTGAATTTCATTTTCTATTTAACCCTACTATTATTCCATTTATTGTGTTTGTATACTATGTAGGTAGATGTTATGGTTTGTAACGCACTGAAAAATCTAGAATTCTAGAAGTATGGGGTGCACTTTTAAACGCCATAAGACAGAAAGGTGGCGCTGAAATGGAAAATGACTGTCGCACGAGATTTCCGAACGGCATTGAAACAGACCAGTTAGCAGTTGTAAACCCTGGAGGATTGCCGTGTTCACGGATTTATTTTGGCGTCTTACCTTCATATAAAAATAATCCTCATAGTGCTGAAAAGGTAGGATAATAAATCATTACACAATTACATGTAGCAATATTTAGTAGAAATGGCATATTTTTTAAAAATTGTTCCTTTACTAAGAGAGCTGGGAAATTAAACATGAAACTAGCATGAAGAAAATCCGAAATTCTAGGTTGATTATATCTGAATGTAGTTTCATTTACAGACAGAGATCTAGACACAGCTCATGTTCATGTTCATTTCTATACATGGATCTGATAATTTTATAATCTAAATACCCCTTTAGATGTTTTGAATATTCGGTACTTATATCATTCTAGTTTTGTCGAGAATATTAAATGAATTTACACCATATACAATTGCCGATTTTGCTGGGTCTAACAACGTCATCTCCAGGAATATCCCTCGCAATAAGAACTACGAGTAACCTCCCATTTCTTCCTGTATATATGTTACCGGTATAGATATGCTGACTTCATATGGGTTTCTCTGCAGTTTTTCAATTGTATGTAAAACTTACTTAAAGGTTTAAAATTTTCAAAATGGCTGGCCGTTGCCATCGACATAGAAAACGCGGCAAAAGTCCTCTTAATATGAATTTTGAATACAGGGTTTTGACTTTTATTCGGTTGGGTGCCTTATTTGTAATAATACATCCATCATTACATTAATACTCGTTATTATTATTATTATTATTATTATTATTATTATTATTGATTTATGATTTAACCAATAGCTTTACAATCATGCCACTTTGGAAATTACATGCATTCAGTTTATTCGAAAGAAGTTAACTTTTTAGAGGATATTTATAATATGATAAAAGTAATCTTGAAAGCTTAAGTATGTTGAACAAAATAACTACATATTATTTTAGGTGATTTTCGAAAGATTGAAGTTTAAGTATTAAAAACTATATTTAATTTGATCAGCGACATTTAATACAGTATTGAATATTAAGTATTTTGTATAAATGTCACTGGTTTGATCTAAATTTCATATATCGCCTTCCGTATTTCAACATTTGTTAATTATTATTCTCAGAGGCCCCCGATGAATAAATTTAACAAATTTAAACCGCACAAACATTTCTAAGTTGTTGAATTTGAAAATTTCATAATTTGAACTTTATTATCATACTATCATTCTGTTGATTTCTCTCGAAATTGAACCTGTTAATTAATGACTTAAAAGTTCATTATATATATATTTATTTATTTATTTATTTATTTATTTATTTATTTATTTATTTACAAAGTGATATGCCCATGAGTAAATGTATCTCACAGCTCAAGGGTGGTAATTAATGTTGATAATCTGCATACCTTATAACATATTAGGTAACTGATTGATCATGGAAGCAAATCCCAACCCATTAAACCCAGTCGAAAGTACACTGTACTTGGAAAATGTACGTGCATGGTGTTAATCGCATTAACAGATTAATTAAATGTACTTAGGTTTAACTAGTACCCACAACATTTTTAAACTGCCGCGAATTAATCCTTTTTATTTTTATGATATTTTAGTTAATAACTGTGTTTTCAAATAAATACTAACAAAATAATTAATTAATAAATAAATCATTCATTCATTCTAAAATTACAAGACTAAATGGGAAAAATTCTATGACTTTGAACCAGCAGCATTTATCGATGATTGAACTCTCGTTTAAAAATACTTTTTAATTTTTAATATCATTTTTATTAAACACAAAGACTTTTTAACGGAAAATTCAAATGATTACATTCGAAAACGGAAATATTTTGGGAAAATGGATAATTAATGTATCTATACAGATTAATACTGTAACGATATGCTGTAAAATGAAAGCAAAATCTCGGTAATCAAAAAATTTGTAAAAAAATATATCCTGAGAAAGAAAAAATCTTGAAGAATGCAACCGTATTAGGACAAACATGATCGGATTTAAAATAAATTTGACAAAATGTAATCAAAATAGATTGAAAATCTATATTTTAGATACCACAATGCATTTTATATAGGGAAAAGGGTATATTTCGTAAAAACATTTTATGATGATAACTACATAAAAGATTATGTAATAGATATCAAGTAATTCACTTAATCGCTCATTCCTCAAGTTAAGTTCTGCTTCATATTTAGACTTATACTTGAATTATGACGTCAACGAAAGGCTACATTTGAATCTTTATGACAAACGTGATTTTTTTTTACTTTAATTGTTTCCTTTTCTATGCAGCAATATACCTGCTTCTCCTGCTTATGGTATAGTTGTTTCCCAATTAATACTAATAAGTACGCTATGGTAGAGCTTGTTCCCACTACAGGGACTTTATACAACAAAACAGGCTTCTTGCAAATAAATTGTTGACTCATGAATATTGCAAGCCTGGGCTTATCAAGGCCCTCAAAACGTTTTATGACCGTCATCACAGTATTGTTGATAAGTTTGATGTCTCTGTGTCCAGGATTGCCCTGGATATATTTGACGCCCCATAGTTCCATGTTCCTTTGACACAATTTTGATTACACACGTGACGAGTGTAGCTAGCTAAACAGGAGGTGCTTACCCTTCCGGAGCACCCGGCCTCGCTTTCCTGGTGAAAGTTCACGTGTCTAACCAAACTTGTCAGTTCCAAAGTTTTTACTTTGCTTCTGGATTGTGATTCGATCATGGATTAGTATGTGTATATGAACAAAATGAAACTTTTTATGAAATAAGTTTGTGAACAAGAAAAACGTTATATGGATTTGATCTGAACCATTATAAAGACCTAAATTAATTTCAGTTCCACAAATAAGTTTGAAATTAAAACCTTTAAGAAAACATTATTACTACTACTACTACACTGTACTACTACTACTACTACTGCATGGTTTATTTTACAATAAACTCGTGTGATCAGAAACGTCAGAAAACCACATATGTGATGTTTTGTATTTATCACATACCCTACCAAACTAAATGAAAAGCTTCATTTAAACATCATTTGGTTAACATTTTACTAATACCATCGTAAACACTGGAGAAAATTAAAAAACAAACATTAATTTTACAAAATTATTTAACATCGTCCGCGATTCTCCCAACTCCCACATTAGAACCAATGAATGACGTCATATTATTGTTGTCGGTAAAGAGAATTCCCCTAAAAGTAGTTCCGGCTACTATGGTGATACGGCATATTATATTTCACATGTGCAATGCGTACCTTTGTATTACATGGCAAGAAAATGTAATGTATCGCTATAGTAAGAGTCAATGGGTATGTGATAAATTATTATAACGACCTGTTTCAATTGCTAAGCAGTGAGAGGACAACCTGATTCTGCTGATATATTTATTGGAACGAGTAATAATTGTTTAATAGCTTTGAAAAACTTTCTCATTAAACCAATGGTTTTCACTTAAATGTTTGGCATTTATTATTTTCAAACAGAGTTAGAATTCTTTGGGTTTGTAAGTGTATTTTTATCCCTAGTCTTCCGAAGAGTGGAGTATTATATTTGGACATTCATCAGTCCAAAAACTTCTTGTCCAGGGTAATTTTCCAAAATCATAATTCAATATTTTACTAATTATGTTCAAAGCATCAACGTTGATAGGAGACGCGCATATCATTTTCCCGCGAGGATTGTCCATTTTCCTTAATTTTCCTAAGTTTCTAAGTTATCAAAGTTTATCGAAAATAAAATATGGATACCAGCTAGGAGATAACTAATGTGTATGAATGATACAGCTGTCATGTGTTACTTCTGAATTTTTATGAAATAATGAAAAACTCAAAAGTAGCACATGACACAGCTGATGAAATCACCAGACCAAGTTTAAACTAGAATTGTATCTTGGGAGCCAAATACCCCCGCCCCTAACATTTAATGTAAATTAAAATATGACCTTGGTTCAAGGTCATGGCACACTTTGGACCATGAAGATTATTGATATGAAGTTTTATGACAGTCTTTCAAAGCAGGTATGAGATTTGTCCCGGAGACGATTTTACACGGACGGACAGACAGACAGATAGACATGGTGATTCCTATATACCCCCTAAAACAACAAAATGTAGTTGCTAATATTAAAAAATAAAAGAAACAAATTAAAACTGTCTATATTTTCTATGTGTACAGTAATTATATATAATTTTCTATAGGCGCTGCACAAGCTTGTGTACGACTCTTTAGACATGGCATCAAATTGTGGAAATTCAACAATAGCTTTTCCGCCTATGGGAACTGGCATACTAGAATATCCACACCAGAGGGCAGCAGCAGTCATGTATAACGCCATCAAGGATTTCGACAAGAAAACAAAATTATATACATTAAAACAAATCTACTTTACAATTTTACCGACAGATTTAAAGTCTTGGGATGTGAGTATTAATTTGAACCATTCAATATCTTGTTAAAAATGGCAAACAGACGTTTAAAGGTATTTATCTAAGTTGTAAAAGAACCAGCCGCACCCATAATTGCCGGATATGTAGATGGATACATATGGGCATAACTGAAACGGTTTGCTTTTAATGTGAAATAAATAAATGACTATATATTGGGAATCATAGATAAGTATTTAGAAACTTGTAATTAAAGTTATGCTTGAGAAATTTATCTCCTAATGGAGATCTATAGTTGTTTATCTTCTTATGGCTTTGTACAGTTGTTTATCTCTTAATAAAGGTATACAGTTTTTTTATCTTCTAATGTAGATGTACAGTTTTTTATCTCCTAATAGACATATACAGTTGTTTATCTTCTAATGAAGATGTACAGTTATGTATCTCTTAATGGATATATACAGTTGTTTATCTCCTAATAAAGATATACAGCTTTCGTCTTAATGTAGATGTACAGTTGTTTATCTCTAATGGAGATGTACAGTTATTTATCTCTATGTAGATATATTATTAGTTATCTGGTTTTTAGGCAGGTGATATGGAATTTTACAACCTTTCTGAATTTCTTATTTCCTGAGGCTGCGCCTCAGGAAATAAGAAATTCAGAAAGGTTGTAAAATTCCATATCACCTGCCTAAAAACCAGATAACGAATTTATCATTTTATTCAGACTTATTTTTTCAAAATTTTGTAGATGAAAAAAGATTACAATAAAAAGAAACCCGAAAACCGTATATTTGTAAAATAAAGTTTATGTTTTCTTTATCAATGAACATAAAATAACAATTTTAATGAAAAAATTAACAACGAATAACTTAATTTCTAAATTCTGTTACATCAGGCTGTGATACAAAGTGCAAGTGTACGCGTTCGTTTTTCATGTTATACTCCAATAAAATAACGCAACCATAGCAGCGCCGACCGTGAACTACTCAGTTTACTCCCATCAGCTGGTTTCAGGGGTCAGAACGTCTCACATCAATTATTTGTGCTGTTATTTGTTTTTTTTAAAGTTCGTTTTTTTCACAATGGAATGAATCATGATTAAAAATATAATATGAAAACAATTGCCAAAGTGTTTTTTAATATTTTGTTTACATCGGATCGGTGATATAACATTGATCAGCATGCATATGTACATGTCCGTTATCGGCGATTTTAACTTGGGGATGTGGAAACAATATTCAATTTGAAGGAATATGACATGGAATATCTTTAAACATCAATTTTCAAGCTTTTTCAAGATGAGTTTGGTTTGGTTGAAGTGTCACCACACATGGCAACTACCATCATCGGTGCCGGCATTTAAAGCACTTGGAGGCCCTCCACATGTACAGGTCGGACTAAAATTAGAATGTAAATTTAGTGAGAGTTACTTCCCTTTCGCCGTGTATCGTTACCAGGAGTAAGCGATGTCGAGTTTAATTTATTGATAATATCGGAAATTGAGAGCGCAAAATTTAACTAGAATATTAAGGTAATACACAGTAAAATATACATCATGTGTCAATTTGATTGATACTTACAAACTAAGCGTAAATTTTACTCTGTTTATTGCCCAATTGAACTGTATGGGGGCGGCCATTACCGCTCTATTCACTCTTTCTTATTACCCGTGTAATTTTTATTTATTACCCGAGTAAATTATTTATCACCCTTGTAAAATTGTAATATCGGTATTTACAAGGACCTTATTATCCAATCAGATCGTAAAGAAATTATCTGAAAAATGATAAAGTTGTTTATCTCCTAATGTAAATGTACAGTTGTTTATCTCCTAATGTAGATATACAGTTGTTTATCTTCTAATGTAGATGTACAGTTGTTTTCCTCGTTGTTTATCTCCTAATGTAGATATACAGTTGTTTATCTCCAAATGTAGATGTACAGTTGTTTATCTCCTAATGGAGATGTACAGTTGTTTATCTCCTAATGTAGATGTACAGTTGTTTATCTTCTAATGCAGATGTACAGTTGTTTATCTCTATGTAGATATACAGTTGTTTATCTTCTAATGTAGATGTACAGTTGTTTATCCCTTAATGTAGATATACAGTTGTTTATCTCCTAATGTAGATATACAGTTGTTTATCTCCAAATGTAGATGTACAGTTGTTTATCTCCTAATGTAGATATACAGTTGTTTATCTTATGTAGATATATAGTTGTTTATCTTCTAATGTAGATGTACAGTTGTTTATCTCCTAATGTAGATATACAGTTGTTTATCTCCTAATGTAGATATACAGTTGTTTATTTTCTAATGTAGATATACAGTTGTTTATCTCCTAATGTAGATATACAGTTGTTTATCTTCTAATGTAGATGTACAGTTGTTTATCTCCTAGATATACAGTTGTTTATCTTCTAATGTAGATGTACAGTTGTTTATCTCCTAATGTAGATATACAGTTGTTTATCTTCTATTGTAGATGTACAGTTGTTTATCTCTTAATGTAGATATACAGTTGTTTATCTTCTAATGTAGATATACAGTTGTTTATCTCCTAATGTAGATATACAGTTGTGTATCTTCTAATGTAGATGTACAGTTGTTTATCTCCTAGATATACAGTTGTTTATCTCCTAATGTAGATATACAGTTGTTTATCTTCTAATGTAGATGTACAGTTGTTTATCTCCTAGATATACAGTTGTTTATCTTCTAATGTAGATATATAGTTGTTTATCTCCTAATGTAGATGTACAGTTGTTTATCTTCTATTGTAGATATACAGTTGTTTATCTTCTATTGTAGATGTACAGTTGTTTATCTCCTAATGTAGATATACAGTTGTTTATCTCCTAATGTAGATATACAGTTGTTTATCTCTAATGTAGATATATAGTTGTTTATCTTCTAATGTAGATGTACAGTTGTTTATCTCCTAATGTAGATATACAGTTGTTTATCTTCTATTGTAGATGTACAGTTGTTTATCTTAATGTAGATATACAGTTGTTTATCTTCTAATGTAGATATACAGTTGTTTATCTCCTAATGTAGATATACAGTTGTTTATCTTCTAATGTAGATGTACAGTTGTTTATCTCCTAGATATACAGTTGTTTATCTCCTAATGTAGATATACAGTTGTTTATCTTCTAATGTAGATGTACAGTTGTTTATCTCCTAGATATACAGTTGTTTATCTTCTAATGTAGATATATACATGTAGTTGTTTATCTCCTAATGTAGATGTACAGTTGTTTATCTTCTATTGTAGATATACAGTTGTTTATCTTCTATTGTAGATGTACAGTTGTTTATCTCTTAATGTAGATATATAGTTGTTTATCTTCTAATGTAGATGTACAGTTGTTTATCTTCTAATGTAGATGTACAGTTGTTTATCTCCTAATGTAGATATACAGTTGTTTATCTTCTAATGTAGATGTACAGTTGTTTACCTCCTAATGTAGATGTACAGTTGTTTACCTCCTAATGTAGATGTACAGTTGTTTACCTCCTAATGTAGATGTACAGTTGTTTATCTTCTAATGTAGATATACAGTTGTTTATCTTCTAATGTAGATGTACAGTTGTTTATCTCCTAATGTAGATATACAGTTGTTTATCTTCTAATGTAGATGTACAGTTGTTTACCTCCTAATGTAGATGTACAGTTGTTTATCTTCTAACGTAGATGTACAGTTGTTTACCTCCTAATGTAGATGTACAGTTGTTTATCTTCTAATGTAGATGTACAGTTGTTTACCTCCTAATGTAGATGTACAGTTGTTTATCTTCTAATGTAGATATACAGTTGTTTACCTCCTAATGTAGATGTACAGTTGTTTATCTTCTAATGTAGATGTACAGTTGTTTATCTTCTAATGTAGATGTACAGTTGTTTATCTTCTAATGTAGATGTACAGTTGTTTATCTCCTAATGTAGATATATAGTTTTTTATCTTCTAATGTAGATATACAGTTGTTTATCTCCTAATGTAGATATACAGTTGTTTATCTTCTAATGTAGATGTACAGTTGTTTACCTCCTAATGTAGATGTACAGTTGTTTATCTTCTATTGTAGATATACAGTTGTTTATCTCCTAATGTAGATATACAGTTGTTTATCTTCTATTGTAGATATACAGTTGCTTATCGTCTAATGTAGATGTACAGTTGTTTATCTCCTAATGTAGATATATAGTTGTTTATCTTCTAATGTAGATGTACAGTTGTTTATCTCCTATTGTAGATATACAGTTGTTTATCTTCTATTGTAGATATACAGATGTTTATCTCCTAATGTAGATATACAGTTGTTTATCTAATGTAGATATACAGTTGTTTATCTTCTAATGTAGATGTACAGTTGTTTATCTCCTAATGTAGATATACAGTTGTTTATCTTCTAATGTAGATGTACAGTTGTTTACCTCCTAATGTAGATGTACAGTTGTTTATCTTCTAATGTAGATATACAGTTGTTTATCTTCTAATGTAGATATACAGTTGTTTATCTCCTAATGTAGATATACAGTTGTTTATCTCTAATGTAGATATACAGTTGTTTATCTTCTAATGTAGATGTATAGTTGTTTATCTCCTAAGATAGATGTACAGTTGTTTATCTCCTAATGTAGATATACAGTTGTTTATCTTCTAATGTAGATGTACAGTTGTTTATCTCCTAATGGAGATGTACAGTTGTTCACTGGAAATTCATTTATGTTTCGTACTTTGATCTCTCTTTAACAAATTGTTATTACTTTCCCAAAACTGTCATTGTACTTTTTTCAATTTTTGAGCATGTTATAGCAGAAACACATTTCAATCAACTGTATCCGGGTTTTCATTTCAATCGGAATTGACGTCAGTGGAGAAACGAAAGGTCGATTATCTGCATATTTTCATCAATAACTTTCTTAAATTTTTAAATGTAACAACATTTAACTTAAAATTTCATATGCATTTATTTTGAGTTTGTGAACATTCACAGTTTTAAATTATAACGATTCTGAAGTTTTCATCATCATCATCATTAATTTATTTCCTCAATACTGGGATGCATGATAATATTAACTATAACTTAACTAATATATAATTTCATTAACAATAAATGTAAATATATATACAATAATGTTAGACAAAAAGATAATACATGAGTAATGTGTCTGAGTTAAACAAAAGAATTATGATCAGATATAGATGCTAGGTGGTAAGTCTGTGGTACACAGCAGAGACTTTTTTGATAAACTAAAAAATACCTTCCATTTTAGCAATAAATTTGCATAGACTGTTTTTATTGGAAGTATATGATACGCCCCAAATAACAAATGGTAAGATATTGGCAGTTATTTTGTTAAATCATAACTCTATGAGTTCTTTGGTTCCTTTGCATGGACTCTTTCTGATTAAGTGCCACATAGACTATTGTCTTCCAGTGTTGTCTCGTAGAAAAAAATGCAGCTATCAACAAACTGATGTAAATTATATACTAACGAGTATTTTTTTAAATAGTCCAAATACCTTGTATATATCCAAAGTGGTTTTCGTCCGGGGATTCGATAAATCTTTATAGGCGATAGAGAAAAACCTTTTTACTAGACTTTGGCGATTACTATTACATAGTTTTTTTTTAGGAATTAATAGTTTTCTCTTTTCAACCTCCTAAAATACTTTTGTATCTGATCATAGATTCTTTTTTAGCCCAAATACAACAATTTCAGACTTATTTGTATAAAAGCAAAATCGCAGGCAAATTTATATCCAATATTAAGCATATGCTGTAAGTATTGCGGGGACAATGCTACTGAGTATTCAGGCCTAGTCAGCATATGAATGATTCATTTTCATGTTCATTTTTCTGAATAGTACCGACGGTTTGGATATTTGCTTGTAATCAATGCAATTAAGAGTCAAATTCCTCTAGTGTTTAAAAACCTGATTCCACTCTCTTGGGGATTGCTTCGTATTTTACGTGCTCATAGAAAATAGAAATTGTGATTCAACACTGTTTTCATCATTTAATTTTGTCATTTTTTCGGCTATGGGTTCATTTGTTCGGGGAAAATTATGGATGTGGTTATCTAACATGTAGGTAGATTCTTGGTTTGACATGGGATTTTGATGGAAATTAGTCGCGTCAAAATTGTGCTTCATCATATTTTTGTTAAGAAATATTGCACTGGTACCTATTTGAGATTGGTCAACAGTTGTGTTAATGTTCGCTCTTGTGAAAACTCTGTCATGTTCGGGGTGTTATATTTTATTAACATAAACAAAGTAATGGTACTATATCTAAACAGCAGACTATTGGTGAACTGTTTTTTTACGCTACCCGTATACATATACTATACGTAATGTTACTTAATGGAATGTTTGTTGCACGATTGACCAATCACAGTGTTCTTTGTTTTAGATATAATAGATAACACATACTATAATTGGTGCATTAAAGCTGATTCCAGTACGAGGGGAGGTAAAACATTCATAGAACGGGGTTAATTTTGCCGCAACAAACCATACATTTTATTATTATTTTTCAATATAGTCCTCATTTACCCCAATACACTTAGCCCACTTTTCTTTCAGACTGTCTTTACCATTGAAATAGAAGTCTTTGGTTTGGTCCTGAAACCATGCCTATGTGACAGACTTAAGTCCATCATCATCATGAAATCTGATTCCCCGTAAATGGGATTTCAAATTTCTAAATAGGAAATAATCACTGATTGCCAAATCGAGACTGTAGGGTGGATTATAAAATTGTTCGATCTTGCATTCACGAATCGCTGCTTGTGCAATCCTTGACTTGTGCACAGGAGCATTGTCGTGAAGAAGCAATACCCCAGTGACAAAGATTCCAGCAGGTTTAAAATTGATTAACAGAACGCCTTTAGAATCCCAATACACAGTGGCCATGACTTTGTCAGCTGATGTTGGGGTTTGAATTTCTTTGGTGGGGGTGAGCCAGGGTGCTTCCATTGCAATGTCTTTTTTTTGGCTTCTGGGTCCCAATGATGAATCAATGTTTCATCACCAGGTACTACACGTAAATAGAAGCTCTCCGGGTTATCATTATAAATGCCAAGAAAGTCCCGACTTGACTGGAGTCTTTGGAAGCGATCCTGCACATTAAGGTTTCTGGGGACCCATCTTGCGGATACTTTTGACATCCCAAGATGCTCGTAGATAACCATGTATACACTTTCATGTGAAATGTCACACTCCCTATCTATGTCATCAACCTAATTCGACGATCACTCATGATAAGGGATTCCACAGACGTGACAACTTCCTTTGTGATGGCTTCAGCTGGTCGCCCTGACCGTGGGTCATCCTTCAGTGAGGTTCGCCCACGTTTAAAATCAGCTGACCATTTTGCTGCTGTGGAATAGGCAGGACCACTGTCACCGTACACATCGGCCATTCGCCGGTGAATTTCTTTGGCATTTGATCCCTCTACTGTGAGGAACTTTATTATTGCTCTAAATTCAACATTTCGATTTACCATCATTGCTTGATGGTCACCAACTTTGACTGCTTTTGAGAATTACACAAATATGTTGTGACAACTAAACTTGATATGTTTAAAATGGTGAAACGATGCTTTGTAACAATAAACGTCTACTGAGTACTTTGTAAATGAATGTTTGAACTTAAGTTAACATGAGTTATTTAATAAAACTTTGAAGGGCAGTTGACCATGTCTACTCTTACACATAATCACGTGACCGAGTTTTCATGAAGATATTGAAGATAATCAACCTATTGCTTCCTCGACGACGACAAGTTTTATGGATAGCTCCTGGTTTTCCAAATTGAAAAGAAACTCCTAACACATGGGGGAAATGACGTTTCAGCAACCGTTAACTCCAGTGCTTGACCAAAGGAGAGAATATTATGACCTATTCTCCCAAAAAGTGTTGCTTTTCTTCCTTTCAGTGTCGTTAAATTGTAATGTCTTGTTTTCTTGTTACGTTAACACATTTCTTTTCTTTTTCTTTTTCAGGCGTTTTGCGTAGAACATAATGCCCAAAAGTAAAAAGAAAAGTAAACATTGTGTATTGTTACTATTGATGAAGATGCAAAAAATCTTAAAAAGATTACTGGTTCAAAACCTGGATTAAAGGATAACCTATGTAAAATTGTGAACTAAAAATGACGAATAAAGACATATAAATTAATAAAAAGTAAGCCATTCCCTATGCGATTTGGTAACATTTGAAAAAACATGCAATATTTGTGCGTCATCGCCATAGAAGAATATTTAACTATTGTTTTGAGCATTTTATTTTTTTATTTTTGTTCAACCATAAGAAGGTCCGGTATTTTCCGATCACGCAAAATACTTTAAAACATCAGTTAAAATTCTCACAGTTATGGCTTTTTTCATAAAGGAATTTGTCTATAGAGGAAGAAAAATTCAAACAGTTTAATTAAAACTCAAACAAAATCACTTTCTGTATAGTATTGTAAATGTACATTTCAGCTGTCACAATACTGGTATTCTAAATATGATAAGTATGTTCATGTTTCTTCAATAATGTCTTCTGAAAGAGGAATCCGTTGCACAATTGTTAATGTTTACAAACTACATTGGTTATGTATTTGACTTAAAAATATTTTAACGCTTATTATTCATTGTACAGTGTTCAGTAAATATGTTGATGATTCAGATATATTTTTCATTATACAAAAAAAGATGCAAGTATATTTTTTATTTCTTAAAAATCGAGATTTTATATTCTTTTATTATTTATTTTATTAAATAAATGCTTGTATATTCATTGTTGAATGTATGTTTCAATGCAGTATAGTTTTAGTTTGAGAAGTGTTTTCTTGAACATAGTCTTATGTTAGTATTGGTTCATCACTTTCCTAGGTATTGTTTTGTACTTTGTATCCTTCCATCATGGTTTCTGTTTATGAGGATTTCATGTTTTTCATGTTGATTTTCGATATTGTTAATATATTCACCTTTACATGTACAGTTTTCTTATTTGTGTGATGACAAAATATATTTTGGTACTTTTCATTACACAATGTTTAAAATTTGTACTATATTTGTTATAAACTTTTTTTGGTAACGACAAAATATCTTGTTTAATTTCACCGTGATATGATTTTGTGCAGTTGAAATAAAACTTCTTCATTTATATAAAACAAAATTTCTTATCTTTGAGGTATTATGATTTAATAAAAAACAAACATACCAATCTATGTCAGAATCACAATCAAGAAGCAAAGTAAAAACTTTGAATTGACAAGTTAGGTTACACACGTGAACTTCCACTAGGGAAGTGAAATGTGTTCAAGTTTGAACAGTAATTCGTGTCGGCATCAAAGACATAATATATCATTTGATTGATTATTTGTTCATTCTTATATTGATATCAACAAAATACATTCCGATTGATCTTATCATGAGTTACTCCTTCCGGAGCAAACGGACTCACTTCACTGTTGGAAGTTCTTAAGTTTTTAGTAGTCTCCAAACGAGGGATTTAAAAGTGTTAGTTCACAGACACACTATGAAGCATATTGTAAAGCGCAAACGAACGGTGGAATTAATTCACAGATACCTACGTCCAACCAGAAGTAGAACGAACATTGGTAAGCAACCTCGGACTTGTAGGGAAAATGCCTCAACAAGTTGGCCACTATGGTCCCTCAAAAAACTTATAGATAAACTTTTTTAATAGAGTAAATTTATATTACATTTTACTTTACTTTACAAATAGGAAGTCTACAAATTTAATTTGAATTGCAATATAAATTTTGTAGACTATCATGGTGTAATTTCATCGATAAAATATATGTTGAAAAAGAATAATGAAATGAAATGAATTCCAGTGAATTTAGAAATATTTTTTATCAGTAGGAAAGTTCAAAAGACATACACAATATGTTAAAGCAAAATAATACGATACCAACCGCAAGGCTAAAATGGCAAGATCTTTGAAGATATAAATACAAAAATATAGCTAATTTATTCAACAACTTTTAGTCCAAAACTGCAGTGGTTTTAATACAGAATTGTTAATAATATTAGCGCTACTAACGCTTTTTTGTTTAAGATTAGGTTAAATATGATCCAAAATGTACTTTTTGTAAACAAAGTAATGAACTGCAATCCACCTTTTCTGGGAATGTGATAAAACACAAACACTTATCCATGCTCGAATCACAATCCAGAAGCAAAGTAAAAAAATGGAACTGACAAATCAGGTTAAACACGCGAACTTCCACCAAGGAAGTGAGAACGGATGCTCCGGAAGAGTAAGCATCTCCTGCTAAGCAAGCTACACCCACTACGTGTGTAATAAAAATTGTGTGAAAAGAACATGGAACTATGGGACGTCAAATATATCCAGAAATTCTGGACACAGACATATCAAACTTAGCATCAATACTGTGATGACGGCCATAAAACGTTTTGATAAGCCTAGGCTTGCAAATATCCCTGAGTCAACAATTTATTTGCAAGCAGCCTGTTTCGTTGTACAAAGCATATGTGCAATGTTTTTAGAAGAACTAGATACATACCTGATTTTTACAAAACAGCATATTATAAGATTTTACAAAACTAATTATATAATGAGACTTTATTCTCAATAGTAGAATAAAAATTTGATTATAGTCCATATAAAATATTTTATAAATTTAGATCCCTTGGCTAATCCCTGTCACTAAATTCATTTAAGTATATTCTGGCTGATGTATACAAAATTGAAAAAAAATTGCTACGAGCAGAAATAATCTTGAAAAATTTATTAAAGAATGGCAGCAATACCACAATATTGTAGTAACTTAAATTTATATCTGTTTATCATGATGAAACATGGAAGTAACATTGTGCTGAAAGACCTTTTAACATTTCAACCACTAATTGTGATATATATGTAAAATACTCTCTCTCTCTCTCTCTCTCTCTCTCTCTCTCTCTCTCTCTCATAAAACGCATTCATTGTGCAAGATTACATTGTATCATTATATGTATATATGTTAGAATATTGTTAAGGTATGATGAAGTAAACTAAAAAAATAAATAGAAAAAAGCAAGTCTATAAATATGCATTCAGTTGTTGTTATTTGTATTTAATGTCCTTTTTATTTAACAAATCATCGTAAGCTTTGTAGAGATTCCACTGTAAGTGGGTGTAACCCGGAAAGAAACAGAGTAAGGTCACATTGTAGCTAACTTAAAGTAACTATACGCTAACGGTATGGATATGTGTGCCTTTTAGAAGTAAAACATATGGAGTTACTATATAAATGCTTATGATGATTTTCATTCATAATTGTTAACAACATCTGGAAATTTATAACATTGGCTATGAAACATTATTTGAACAACTTTTTAATATTTTTTTCACATATTGCTGCATTATAATCCAACACAATTATTTTATATGTTACCAAACAGAAACATACATGTACGAATTAACCTTTTTAATGTTATGTGGAATAACTATTTTATTATAATTATTCCATAAAAATATGCCGAAATAATAATAATAAATAAATATATTTTATTTAAGTGTCACATGTTAATAAGCATAAAAATGTAAAATTCTTTAAACATGTTAAAATATTAACACCTAGCCAAGCTGACTTAAGAGACACTAACTAATAAAAAGAAATAAAGGTCATTTAAGGGACATTACTATATATACTATATATAAGAGATTAAAAACAGATACGTCGTATATATATCTTAAAAACTGTTGAGGCTAAAATGCCTTGAAGTGACGGCTCATTCATTAAAAACGATAATTTACCACAGGAAAAGAGATTTTAAAAGTTTGGTAAAATCTAAATTGCTGAATAAAACAAATACGGTCAATTAAAAAGTGAACTTCATCATCCTCAATTGCACTGCTATCGCATAAAATACATTTTCTATCGCGAAGGAGTGTTTTGTTATACCGATCGGTTTCGATGTTCAGTTTTATGTTCCCATACAGAAATATAGCTTCTGTCATTTCGTAGTGACAAATTGTGACATTGGCTTTTCGATATGAAAAACGTACTGTTTACATAGCATCAATTAAAGTAGCAGATTTTCCGAGTCTTCTATTTAGTAGCGGTAGCTCAGTTGATAGAGTGCTCGCTCCATAAGTGTGAGGTCGTAGGTTCGAGCCCGACCGGGTCTGACACAGGACTTGAAAGTGGGTAGTGACTGTTCTTTCGTCAAGCACTCGGCGTTACGAAATGAAAGTCGCGGTTCTTTCGGGTGGGATCTTAAAATAAATGTGATGATGTAATTGAGACTATAAGACTTTTCTGCTGTTTGTAGTTTTTATTGTGGTCTTCCGATGGTTATATTCCAATCTGTAATAACAATCTTCAGTGGGACTTCCGCACTAAGTAATGTGTTGTGTGTTGTGTAGATGGATGTGTGTGTATCTCTCTCGAAGTGTTGCGATGTGTGTCTATCTCGATTTGCTTACAGGACTACCTTTATATATATTTGAATTTAATTATGTTTATTGCCAGGTAGATCTATATAACGGTCAAGAGTCATTGACCCTTGTCCTGTCCAAATATGATACCATGCAGTATCTTGTTGAGAATCCTACCTGACAATAATTCTTTAGTAAAATCATAAAATTGTTGAATAACATTTAAGCCAGGTAGATATCCCACATTGTGGTCAACAGTCATTGACCCCTGTCTTGTATAAAGACAATACTAGGTAGTATCTGGAACTTAGTGATATACCTGGCAATAATGTTTTAATAAAGTTATAAAACAAACAGCCAAAGTTAACCGAATTGTGAAAAAATATTTTGATTTTTAATTTCTATAATTTCCAATATCATTACATACGTTCTATGCCCGTCTAAAAAAATGAAATTATTAGATAATTTGAGTTTTTGTAGAGAATAAAAAATATTTTTATTTTTAATTTCTATAATTTCCAATATCATTACTTAAACGAGGTCCCGTGTCACGGTGGGCTTGGCATGCTAAAGAACCCTGCTGTATAATGCCATCAGCGCAACGCACAGGCAAAATTTCTGCACCTTAGCCTATAGCTGGCAGCGTCTCGATATAAGTGAAATATTCTTGACTGGGACGTTAAACACCATTTTC
Organism: Anadara kagoshimensis; assembly: GCA_021292105.1. Taxonomy (NCBI): domain Eukaryota; kingdom Metazoa; phylum Mollusca; class Bivalvia; order Arcoida; family Arcidae; genus Anadara; species Anadara kagoshimensis. The sequence goes on from CM037857.1 coordinate 44,622,946, forward strand.
CAAGTCTTGTGAAACAGTGGTTTTATCTCAAACTGATTCAATAATATACCTTTCAACATTTATTAATAACACAGAGCTGAGTCAACATTTATTAATAACACAGAGCTGAGTCAACATTTATTAATAACACAGAGCTGAGTCAACATTTATTAATAACACAGAGCTGAGTCAACATTTATTAATAACACAGAGCTGAGTCAACATTTATTAATAACACAGAGCTGAGTCAACATTTATTAATAAGACAGAGCTGAGTCAACATTTATTAATAACACAGAGCTGAGTCAACATTTATTAATAACACAGAGCTGAGTCAACATTTATTAATAAGACAGAGCTGAGTCAACATTTATTAATAACACAGAGCTGAGTCAACATTTATTAATAAGACAGAGCTGAGTCAACATTTATTAATAACACAGAGCTGAGTCAACCTAAATATACTGAGGAGAAATTCAATTTCTTGTGAGATGCTTTATAGAATAGGAAGAGAAAAAATAAGAAAGGAACGTTTCTATTTTTAATTTGAATGGTAACCGGCTCTCAGTACTTTTAGTATTTTGATTGGAAAATTGGAACAGAGTTTGTGTTTTCTCACACGTGAGACATAAAAAATCCGGCGAGTTTACCCATGTGAGATTTTTCTGTCTCACCCTAGGGATGACATCACTTGTCTCTCAAAGGCACAATCACTTACGCTTAATTGATGACATCATAATCATCAAGTTTTACATGGCGACGTCAACAAAATCGATTATGTCATTCTCAGAAAGCACCGATGATGGCCTGAAAACTGACCGTTTGGTGCAATGTTGTTTTTTTTACAAATCATGTTTTTGTGCTGCGATTGTGCGAGAAAAAGAATCCTACATCAGTAACAGTGTAAGGCAGAGATATCTAAAACTGGGATAAATAGTTTCAATGTCCAGAACTCGCTATTTTATTTTCGTTCTGGACAGGAAAACATTCATCCTCGTTTTAAATATATCTGTCTTACACTGTTGCAGGTGTAAGATTCTATTATTCTTATTTCTTTTTTTATATAATCTATTCAATAATCCATGTAATACGGTCATACAATAAAAATCGTATTGAATGAGTGTGACGTCATAAAAGCATAAAAGTTATTATAAAAGCATATTGAATATGGTCATACTAATGTATTTAGGACAATACATATCAATATTAAAATATTTGTATTGCATTGTACATTTCAAACAAGGAAATATCATATAAAAGATAAGATTTTCCGTTGTTGGGTGTAGAATCAAGGCACGCAATATTTACATTTAAAATTGTAGGTGATCAAAATAGTCAATTAACAATAATGTTATTTTAAAAAATACATAGTTATTGCTAATTTGTCATTTTTACTTGAAGAAAATTCAGAAAAAAATATTTGCAAGGTAATTATTTTGTACATTAATAAGGTTTACAATGTTTTTGCTGATGTTAAATTCACAATAATATTTGTAAGGTCAAATAGGCCAGGTAAAATTTGTACCTGGTTAAATATTTTAAATAAAGCCTGTTTGACTGACGTCACGTATACTTTATCTATATACCCCGTGTAGTTTAGGAATTTCCAAGTTTAAAATGGCGAAGGACGCTACTGTTAGAACCATTTAGAACAGGTAACAAATATACCACATCTATATCATAACTGAAAATTCTGTATTAGATACTGAAAATAGTACTTTGTGTAAAAACTATATAACTATATATATAGTATAAACTAAGGGAGGTAATTTTGCAATATAAATTAGGTTGATAACACTTCCGTGTTTACTTTTTTGTTGACATTGGCGATATAATCATAAAACAATAGGTACAAGTCGAGAATACAAAGTTAAAATTTAGTGAAACAAGATTATGAAAAATAACACGATATATCGAAGCCTTTAGTTTACTGGTCAACATAGGTGTAAATTTTCTTTCTTTGTCGCCATAATTTAATCTTTTTGTGAATGACTCTATTTTGACATAGGTTTAGGTAAGTATTAACTCGGTTCTTAATAATGTCACTGTTCGCGATTGATTAATTGATTGATTTGTTACACCCTAGTCATAATATGTCGCTTGTATCCAAACGTCACCAGTTATAGGCGAAGTGACAAAAATTTTGAACCCCGTAGTGAGTTAATGGTGCCCAGGGAGGGTTCTTTATTTAACTTGCCACGCCTACTGAGAAATGTGGTATCGGTTTTTAAGACGGTATCTATTAAGTACCTTTCATGTCAAAATGCTGAGTGTTTGGCGATTTCAAGAACAGTCGCTATCTTTTTTTAAATTTGAACATCCTCGCTATATTCGCTCCGTAAGTGGGAGGTCGTGGGTTCGCACCCGGCCGGGTCGGACACAAGACTTTAAAGTGGGTAGTGACTGTTCTTTCTCCAAACACTCGGCATTATGAAATGAAAGTCACGTTTCTTTCGGATGGGAACTTAAAATAAAATAGGTCCCGTGTCACGGTGGGCTTGGCACGCTAAAAACCCTTCTGTATAATTTCATCAGCGCAACGCACAGTCAACACTGCACCTTCGCGTATAGCTGGCGGCGTTTCGATGTAAGTGAAATATTCTTGACTTGGACGATGAACACCATTACTCAACTCAACTCCTCACTATATTCTCGTCGTAATGTTTATAGATAAAGAGTTCGGCTATGTAAAAGTTCATGTAGAAGTAGTCATTAATTATAAATAAATAAATAATATAATATTTTACAAATTATAGACCCATTGTTGATTAGTGTGTTAACTGTATGGGTCAATTAATACAACATATAGGACTATATAACCACAACACTAGCTTTTTATATATCAGTGCCCGTCTAAAGTAGGGGGGTTATAATCAGTGTGCGCAATCACTATTTTTATACCAGTGCCCGTCCAGAGTAGGGGGTTATAGTCAGTGTGCGCAATCACTATTTATATACCAGTGCCCGTCTAAAGTAGGGGGTTATAATCATAGTGCGCAATCACTATTTATATACCAGTGCCCGTTCAGAGAAGGGGGTTTATAATCATTGCGCGCAATCACTGTTTATATACCAGTGCCCGTTCAGAGTAGCGGCTTTATAATCAGTGTGCGCAATCACTATTTATATACCAGTGCCCGTCTAAAATAGGGGTTATAATCAGTGTGTTCAATCACTATTTATATACCAGTGTCCGTCTAAAGTAGGGGGTTATAATCATTGTGCGCAATCACTATTTATATACCAGTGCCCGTTCAGAGAAGGGGGATTGATAATCATTGCGCGCAATCACTATTTATATACCAGTGCCCGTCCAGAGTAGGGAGTTAAATCACTGTGCGCAATCACTATTTATATACCAGTGCCCGTCCAGAGTAGGGAGTTTTAATCAGTGTGTGCAATCACTATTTATATACCAGTGCCCGTCAGAGTAGGGGGTTTAAAATCAGTGTGCGCAATCACTATTTATATACCAGTGCCCGTCCAGAGAAGGGGGTTTAAATCAGTGTGCGCAATCACTATTTATATACCAGTGCCCGTCTAAAGTAGGGGGTTATAATCAGTGTGCGCAATCACTATTTATATACCAGTGCCCGTCTAAAGTAGGGGTTTATAATCAGTGTGCGCAATCACTATTTATATACCAGTGCCCGTCCAGAGTAGGGGTTTAAATCAGTGTGCGCAATCACTATTTATATACCAGTGCCCGTCCAGAGTAGGGGGTTTAAAATCAGTGTGCGCAATCACTATTTATATACCAGTGCCCGTCTAAAGTAGGGGGTTATAATCATTGTGCGCAATCACTATTTATATACCAGTGCCCGTCTAAAGTAGGGGTTTATAATCAGTGTGCGCAATCACTATTTATATACCAGTGCCCGTCCAGAGTAGGGAGTTATAATCAGTGTGCGCAATCACTTTTATATACCAGTGCCCGTTCAGAGTAGGAAGTTATAATCAGTGTGCGCAATCACTATTTATATACCAGTGCCCGTCCAGAGTAGGGGGGTTATAATCAGTGTGCGCAATCACTATTTATATACCAGTGCCCGTCTAAAGTATGGGTTTATAATCAGTGTGCGCTATCACTATTTATATACCAGTGCCCGTCCAGAGTAGGAAGTTATAATCAGTGTGCGCAATCACTTTTTATATACCAGTGCCCGTTCAGAGTAGGGGGTTTATAATCATTGCGCGCAATCACTGTTTATATACCAGTGCCCGTTCAGAGTAGGGGTTTATAATCAGTGTGCGCAATCACTATTTATATACCAGTGCCCGTCTAAAATAGGGGTTTATAATCAGTGTGTTCAATCACTATTTATATCAGTGTCCGTCTAAAGTAGGGGGTTATAATCATTGTGCGCAATCACTATTTATATACCAGTGCCCGTTCAGAGAAGGGGATTGATAATCATTGCGCGCAATCACTATTTATATACCAGTGCCCGTCCAGAGTAGGGAGTTAAACCAGTGTGCGCAATCACTATTTATATACCAGTGCCCGTCCAGAGTAGGGGGTTATAATCAGTGTGCGCAATCACTATTTATATACCAATGCCCGTCCAGAGTAGGGGGTTTATAATCAGTGTTCGCAATCACTATTTATATACCAGTGCCCGTCCAGAGTAGGGGGTTTAAAATCAGTGTGCGCAATCACTATTTATATACCAGTGCGTCCGAGAAGGGGGTTTAAAATCAGTGTGCGCAATCACTATTTATATACCAGTGCCGTCTAAAGTAGGGGGTTATAATCAGTGTGCGCAATCACTATTTATATACCAGTGCCCGTCTAAAGTAGGGGTTTATAATCAGTGTGCGCAATCACTATTTATATACCAGTGCCCGTCCAGAGTAGGGGTTTAAATCATTGCGCGCAATCACTATTTATATACCAGTGCCCGTCCAGAGTAGGGAGTTAAAATCAGTGTGCGCAATCACTATTTATATACCAGTGCCCGTCCAGAGTAGGGGGTTTATAATCAGTGTGCGCAATCACTATTTATATACCATGCCCGTCCAGAGTAGGGGGTTTATAATCAGTGTGCGCAATCACTATTTATATACCAGTGCCCGTCCAGAGTAGGGAGTTTTAATCAGTGTGTGCAATCACTATTTATATACCAGTGCCCGTCCAGAGTAGGGGTTTAAAATCAGTGTGAGCAATCACTATTTATGTACCAGTGCCCGTCCAGAGAAGGGGTTTAAAATCAGTGTGCGCAATCACTATTTCTATACCAGTGCCCGTCAAGTAGGGGGTTATAATCAGTGTGCGCAATCACTATTTATATACCAGTGCCCGTCTAAAGTAGGGGTTTATAATCAGTGTGCGCAATCACTATTTATATACCAGTGCCCGTCCAGAGTAGGGGTTTAAAATCAGTGTGCACAATCACTATTTATATACCAGTGCCCGTCCAGAGTAGGGGTTTAAAATCAGTGTGCGCAATCACTATTTATATACCAGTGCCCGTCAAAGTAGGGTTATAATCATTGTGCGCAATCACTATTTATATACCAGTGCCCGTCTAAAGTAGGGGTTTATAAATGTGCGCAATCACTATTTATATACCAGTGCCCCTCCAGAGTAGGGAGTTATAATCAGTGTGCGCAATCACTTTTATATACCAGTGCCCGTTCAGAGTAGGAAGTTATAATCAGTGTGCGCAATCACTATTTATATACCAGTGCCCGTCCAGAGTAGGGGGTTATAATCAGTGTGCGCAATCACTATTTATATACCAGTGCCCGTCTAAAGTATGGGTTTATAATCAGTGTGCGTTATCACTATTTATATAAGTGCCCGTCCAGAGTAGGGAGTTATAATCAGTGTGCGCAATCACTTTTATATACCAGTGCCCGTCAGAGTAGGGGGTTTATAATCAGTGTGCGCAATCATATTTATATACCAGTGCCCGTCCAGAGTAGGGGTTTAAAATCATTGCGCGCAATCACTATTTATATACCAGTGCCCGTCCAGAGTAGGGAGTTTAAAATCAGTGTGCGCAATCACTATTTATATACCAGTGCCCGTCCAGAGTAGGGGGTTTATAATCAGTGTGCGCAATCACTATTTATATACCAATGCCCGTCCAGAGTAGGGGGTTTATAATCAGTGTGCGCAATCACTATTTATATACCAGTGCCCGTCCAGAGTAGGGAGTTTTAATCAGTGTGTGCAATCACTATTTATATACCAGTGCCCGTCCAGAGTAGGGGGTTTAAAATCAGTGTGAGCAATCACTATTTATGTACCAGTGCCCGTCCAGAGAAGGGGTTTAAAATCAGTGTGCGCAATCACTATTTCTATACCAGTGCCCGTCTAAAGTAGGGGGTTATAATCAGTGTGCGCAATCACTATTTATATACCAGTGCCCGTCTAAAGTAGGGGTTTATAATCAGTGTGCGCAATCACTATTTATATACCAGTGCCCGTCCAGAGTAGGGGTTTAAATCAGTGTGCACTCACTATTTATATACCAGTGCCCGTCCAGAGTAGGGGTTTAAAATCAGTGTGCGCAATCACTATTTATATACCAGTGCCCGTCTAAGTAGGGGTTATAATCATTGTGCGCAATCACTATTTATATACCAGTGCCCGTCTAAAGTAGGGGTTTATAAACAGTGTGCGCAATCACTATTTATATACCAGTGCCCCTCCAGAGTAGGGAGTTATAATCAGTGTGCGCAATCACTTTTATATACCAGTGCCCGTTCAGAGTAGGAAGTTATAATCAGTGTGCGCAATCACTATTTATATACCAGTGCCCGTCCAGAGTAGGGGGGTTATAATCAGTGTGCGCAATCACTATTTATATACCAGTGCCCGTCTAAAGTATGGGTTTATAATCAGTGTGCGCTATCACTATTTATATACAGTGCCCGTCAGAGTAGGGAGTTATAATCAGTGTGCGCAATCACTTTTTATATACCAGTGCCGTTCAGAGTAGGGGTTATAATCAGTGTGCGCAATCACTATTTATATACCAGTGCCCGTCTAAAATAGGGGTTTATAATCAGTGTGTTCAATCACTATTTATATACCAGTGTCCGTCTAAAATGGGGGTTATAATCATTGTGCGCAATCACTATTATATATAGTGCCTGTTTAGAGAAGGGGGTTTAATCATTGCGCGCAATCACTATTTATATACCAGTGCCCGTCCAGAGTAGGGAGTTTTAATCAGTGTGCGCAATCACTATTTATATACCAGTGCCCGTCAGAGTAGGGGGTTTATAATCAGTGTGCGCAATCACTTTTTATATACCAGTGCCCGTCCAAGTAGGGGGTTTATAATCAGTGTGCGCAATCACTATTTATATACCAGTGCCCGTTCAGAGAAGGGAGTTAAATCAGTGTGCGCAATCACTATTATATACCAGTGCCCGTCCAGAGTAGGGGGTTATAATCAGTGTGCGCAATCACTATTTATATACCATGCCCGTCCAGAGTAGGGGTTATATCAGTGTTGCGCAATCACTATTTATATACCAGTGCCCGTCCAGAGTAGGGGGTTTAAATCAGTGTGCGCAATCACTATTTATATACCAGTGCCCGTCCAGAGTAGGGGGTTATAATCAGTGTGCGCAATCACTATTTATATACCAGTGCCCGTCCAGAGTAGGAAGTTTTAATCAGTGTGCGCAATCACTATTTATATACCAGTGCCCGTCCAGAGTAGGGTTTATAATCAGTGTGCGCAATCACTATTTATATACCAGTGCCCGTCCAGAGTAGGAAGTTTTAATCAGTGTGCGCAATCACTATTTATATACCAGTGCCCGTCCAGAGTAGGAAGCTATAATCAGTGTGCGCAATCACTATTTATATACCAGTGCCCGTCCAGAGTAGGAAGTTTTAATCAGTGTGCGCAATCACTATTTATATACCAGTGCCCGTCCAGAGTAGGGGGTTTATAATCAGTGTGCGCAATCACTATTTATATACCAGTGCGTCCAGAGTAGGAAGTTTTATTCAGGTCCACAATCACTATTTATATACCAGTGCCTGTCTAAAGTAGGGGTTTATAATCAGTGTGCGCAATCACTATTATATACCAGTGCCCGTCCAGAGTAGGGGGTTATAATCAGTGTGCGCAATCACTATTTATATACCAGTGCGTCCAGAGTAGGGTTTTAATCAGTGTGCGCAATCACTATTTATATACCAGTGCCTGTCTGAAGTAGGGGTTTATAATCAGTGTGTGCAATCACTATTTATATACCAGTGCCGTCCAGAGTAGGAAGTTTTAATCAGTGTGCGCAATCATATTTCTATACCAGTGCCTCTCAAGTAGGGGTTTATAATCAGTGTGCGCAATCACTATTTATATACCAGTGCCCGTCAGAGTAGGAGTTTTAATCAGTGTGCGCAATCACTATTTATATACCAGTGCCTGTCTAAAGTAGGGTTTATAATCAGTGTGCGCAATCACTATTTATATACCAGTGTCCGTCCAGAGTAGGAAGTTTTAATCAGTGTGCGCAATCACTATTTATATACCAGTGCCTGTCTAAAGTAGGGGTTTATAATCAGAGTGCGCAATCATATTTATATACCAGTGCTCGTCCAGAGTAGAGGGTTTATAATCAGTGTGCGCAATCATATTTATATACCAGTGCCCGTCCAGAGTAGGGGTTATAATCAGTGTGCGCAATCAATATTTATATACCAGTGCCCGTCCAGAGTAGGGGTTTATAATCAGTGTGCGCAATCAAAATTTATATACCAGTGCCTGTCTAAAGAGGGGTTTAATCAGTTGTGCGCAATCACTATTTATATTACCAGTGCCCGTCCAGAGTAGGGTTTTTAATCAGTGTGCGCAATCACTATTTATAACCAGTGCCATCTAAAGTAGGGGTTTATAATCAGTGTGCGCAATCACTATTTATATACCAGTGCCCGTCCAGAGTAGGGTTTATAATCAGTGTGCGCAATCACTATTTATATACCAGTGCTCGTCCAGAGTAGGGGTTTATAATCAGTGTGCGCAATCACTATTTATATACCAGTGCCCGTCCAGAGTAGGGTTTTAATCAGTGTGCGCAATCACTATTTATATACCAGTGCCCGTCCAGAGTAGGGGGTTTATAATCAGTGTGCGCAATCATATTTATATACCAGTGCCCGTCCAGAGTAGGGGTTATAATCAGTGTGCGCAATCAAATTTATATACCAGTGCCCGTCCAGAGTAGGGGGTTGATAATCAGTGTGCGCAATCAATATTATATACCAGTGCCCGTCCAGAGTAGGGGGTTATAATCAGTGTGCGCAATCAATATTTATATACCAGTGCCCGTCCAGAGTAGGGGGTGTATAATCAGTGTGCGCAATCAAAAATATACCAGTGCCCGTCCAGAGTAGGGGGTTGATAATCAGTGTGCGCAATCAATATTTATATACCAGTGCCCGTCCAGAGTAGGGGTTTATAATCAGTGTGCGCAATCACATTTATATACCAGTGCTCGTCCAGAGTAGGGGGTTTATAATCAGTGTGCGCAATCACTATTTATATACCAGTGCCCGTCCAGAGTAGGGGGTTTATAATCAGTGTGCGCAATCAATTTATATACCAGTGCCCGTCCAGGTAGGGGGTTTATAATCAGTTGTGCGAATCATATTTATATACCAGTGCCCGTCAGGTAGGGGGTTTATATCAGTGTGCGCAATCACTATTTATATACCAGTGCCCGTCAGAGAAGGGGGTTTTATAATCATTGCGCGCAATCACTATTTATATACCAGTGCTCGTCAGAGTAGGAAGTTTTAATCAGTGTGCGCAATCACTATTTATATACCAGTGCCCGTCTAAAAGTAGGGGGTTTATAATCAGTGTGCGCAATCACTATTTATACCAGTGCCCGTCCAGTAGGAAGTTTAAATCAGTGTGCGCAATCACATTTATATACCAGTGCCCGTCCAAAGTAGGGGTTTATAATCAGTGTGCGCATCACTATTTATATACCAGTGCCCGTCAGAGTAGGAAGTTTTAATCAGTGTGCGCAATCACTATTTATATACCAGTGCCCGTCCAGAGTAGGGGGTTATAATCAGTGTGCGCAATCACTATTTATATACCAGTGCCCGTCCAGAGTAGGGGAAGTTTTAATCAGTGTGCGCAATCACTATTTATATACCAGTGCCCGTCCAGATAGGAAGCTTAATCAGTGTGCGCAATCACTATTTATATACCAGTGCCCGTCCAGAGTAGACAGTTTTAATCAGTGTGCGCAATCACTATTTATATACCAGTGCCCGTCCAGAGTAGGGGGTTTTATAATCCAGTGTGCGCAATCAATATTATATACCAGGCGTCCAGAGTAGGAAGTTTTATTCAGTGTGCACAATCACTATTTATATACCAGTGCCTGTCTAAAGTAGGGGTTTTATAATCAGTGTGCGCAGTCACTATTTATATACCAGTGCCCGTCCAGAGTAGGGGGTTTATAATCAGTGTGCGCAATCACTATTTATATACCAGTGCCCGTCCAGAGTAGAAGTTTTAATCAGGTGCGCAATCACTATTATATACCAGTGCCTGTCTAAAGTAGGGGTTTATAATTAGTGTGCGCAATCACTATTTATATACCAGTGCCGTCCAGAGTAGGGTTTTAATCAGTGTGCGCAATCATATTTATATACCAGTGCTCAAAGTAGGGTTTATAATCAGTGTGCGCAATAACTATTTATTACCAGTGCCCGTTCCAGAGTAGGAAGTTTTAATCAGTGTGCGCAATCACTATTTTATATACCAGTGCCTGTCAAGTAGGGTTATAATCAGTGTGCGCGCAATCACTATTTATATAGCAGTGTCCGTCCAGAGTAGGAAGTTTAATCAGTGTGCGCAATCATATTTATATACCAGTGCCTGTCAAGTAGGGTTTTAATCAGTGTGCGCAATCATATTTATATACCAGTGCTCGTCCAGAGTAGAGGGTTTTATAATCAGTGTGCGCAATCAAATTATATACCAGTGCCCGTCCAGAGTAGGGGGTTTATAATCAGTGTGCGCAATCATATTTATATACCAGTGCCCGTCCAGGAGTAGGGGGTTTATAATCAGTGTGCGCAATCAAAATTTATATACCAGTGCCTGTCTAAAGAAGGGGTTTTATAATCAGTGTGCGCAATCACTATTATATACCAGTGCCCGTCCAG
>CM037857.1:45235082-45673945 GCA_021292105.1 Anadara kagoshimensis
AAATAGAAGTTAAAATCCACTTTAGACTGGAAAATATCAAACGGACAAGATACGACCAATTCAAATAGTCTTGAATATTATATGTGTAGTTTAGTTTTGAAACTTAACCATCCGCTTTACAAACTGTAACACGAAGCTTTAGAAACATACAACTTTAAACATTTCATAGAAAATTCCTATTTACGTTCTTTTGACCTACATTTACATGATTTTTTTTATCATGTATGCACTGAGCCATTGATTAATTAGTTCGCTTTTAAAAATATCTGGGACGGCTACTTTTTAAATTACATGATGATTTCTATATTTTTACAGATCATCCACGGATTATGTCTATATAAAGTAATGAGATCTTCAAGGACAAAATATTATTTTCATCTTGAATTTATGTTTAACCTACTTTTATACCCATCTTAAAATGTCAAAGTATGTAAACGTTTATGGTCAATTACATAAAAGCCAAATTTTTGCCTACAACGAAATTGTAATATTAAAGTTTATTTTAAGCAATGGGATAAAAGACTTCTGGATTTTATCTTCAGAACCTAAATATTTGCATGCGTCTTCTGTATCCCAATGTATACTGGATATACAATGTATTCTTAAGTGTATTATATTTTCTATTCTTATTTCTTTTATTTGCTGTGTCGAGTTCTTAGTTGCTTATGTTTAATGCTAAGTGCATGTTTAAAATTTGAAAATCCTCAAAAACTAAGGTATACTCACTCATGCGAAGTAAGTTCCTCAGCTAAACTTGGTTAAATATACTTTAGTACTTTAGATATATTTTTTTAACCCCTTGAAAACATTTTGGCTTTACAATTTTGGTCCAAGCACCACTGATAAGCAATTGTATTCCGAAACGGCCGTCTAGTGCTACACAACTTACACGGATTGAATATGTAATTTAAACCTCTACTAGTAGAATATATCATAAACTCAGTAGGCAATAGTTTTGTATTGTAAGAACATACTACTGTCAAAATTTGCTTCTAGTTACAATCTGAAAATACGCAAAAACTAAGGTATATATAACGTTTAATTTTACAAAGTAAAGAGTTGCAAAGCGTATATCTCGATAATGGCTCAGTCGTCAACGTGCAAATAACAGGTTGAGTTGAAGTTGTCACATGGTTACCATTCTAGAACCCATAACCCAAATGTCAATATTATCTAGAAAGGGCATTTTTCTGACTGAGTATTTGAAAATATTCAATTAATATGTCCTTCAACATATCAAATTCAGTGTCGTACTTTTACCAAGTTACAAAATGTGTGAATAAAGTGGCTTAAGGTATTACAGCCTACAAAATAATTGAAATAGAATATATCTTTAATATGGCACAAAGTGTTATACATCCCTCCCACTAGCAATGTAAAAAAATGTTTATTGTAAAGATCACTAGAAACTAGAAACCAGTTTATTACAATGGTAGAGATGTATTAAGCTCATTATCGAGAATAATGACATGTGTTAATCGGTCATGAAGTTTATTTTTCGCAGGTATATTTTTCTAAATTTTGTAATAATACTAAATTGTAATAAAAATTTGACATATAGACTCTATAGAGAACATATACGTGTATGGCTTGTTGGTTCATTGTTTGGCAAAAATAAAACTCATTTTCTCACAATGGAGGAAAAAATTTATTCCGAAACGACCGTCTAGTGTTGCAAATTTAAATCAGGCACAGTTATTACTACAGACACTGAACTGGTGGCTTTGTCGTAGTTCCTGAGAATATGGTGAAACAAGAAGAGAAAATTAGCTGTGATTATTCGTTCAAGATGTCTTAGGTTGTATTGGTTCTTCAATTTTTCTCATTTCAGAATCTTAAAAGTATATGGATTTACATACATTTAGTCCGCGCATTATTGATGTGGAATTTTATTCCGAAACTTTGCAAAATTAAAACAGATCTAATAATATGATCAAAATGGCTGCAAAAATAATTGGGTAGATTGTTACCCTTAAAATGTACTATAAATATATCGTTAGAGATTTTAGTTCATCGCTCTTTTGAAGTCGGATGTGTAATATCAGTAGTGCCAATGTGTTGGATTTCTTGTTTTGTCTTTTTTGGCGTTTTTTTATTGATTGGGTCATGTCGAAAGTTTTAAAAACACTACTGTAGGTGTGTATTCAGTGTAATCGTAGTCCGATTACACTTGCTTTAAACGAAAAAAAAACATTTGATCCCATTTTGCATTTAAAATACATTTTGAGAATTTAAGCTAAGTGACTTCTACCATTATATTTACTTCATTTAAACATATTTAAAAAAACTTCCCTTATTTTTTCCAAATCAGTTTTTGTTACTATAGGGTTAAATATTACTACTTCCCTGTAAGTAAGTTTCACTTCATTTGGATTTGTCTTTACATTACTTCAACCATACAGAATCATTCTGTAAATTCTACTTGGTACACCCAGCATACGGGGGATTAGTAGCCATATCTTAAACTTTTCCGATTGATAAAATATCTTTCTTGACATTAGAGACGACACTGGTGACGAATACTTTATGTATAGCCGTGATGGGAATTTGTATCAAGTATTGTTATCACATATTATACCATTGTTAATTTTATTTATCTATAACTTGTATAAAAAAATGTCCTGTCAACTTTGCATCGCTTCTCATACCAATTTGGAAACAAATATCAGAGTCAATGAAATAGGATTATCTAAGAATAAAACACACAATCACGATAAATATTATTTTCAAGGTTTGAATATTAAAAACAAAACATTAAAATTCTAGAAAAGGAAATCTAGAATTATATATTAAATGCGTTATTCGAATGATGATAAGCATGACCTAAGACTAATTGCTTGAATTTTTCTACTACGCGGGTTGAAAACAAAACTAGTTTTGTTAAAACTTTTTTTTTATAAAAACAAACAAGTTACTACATCAACGATAAAGTGTCATGTCTGCTAACTCATGTACTATAAATGTTGTTCAGTCATCCCCGACAGACTGTTTAGTGGAGTTCAGGAAGACGACCTTAATAACTTTAGGTGGTCATGCAAGGCATGTTAGGAAACATCACCTACATAAGGCAAAATCTCTGATAAGGTGAGACTCACAAAACTTGACAACAAACTGAAAAGATTTCAAATGAAGACATAACATAGTCTAATGCAAGAATTTGAAGAAAACATTACTGTAGACGAAAGAATGAATGGATTTAATTAGATGAGAGAAGATTCAGACACACCAACACTGAATTGTTTAATATGCTAAAAAAAGCAAATAATGGGGAAAATCAACGACTAAACAAAAAGATTAAAAAGACATTACACAACTGGCCAACAATGCTGGTGTAACTTAAATAGAAGTTAAAATCCACTTTAGACTGGAAAATATCAAACGGACAAGATACGACCAATTCAAATAGTCTTGAATATTATATGTGTAGTTTAGTTTTGAGACTTAACCATCCGCTTCACAAACTGTAACACGAAACTTTAGAAACATACAACCTTAAACATTTCATAAAAAAATCCTAATTACGTCTTTTGACCTATATTTACATGATTTTTTTTATCATATATGCACTGAGCCATTGATTAATTAGTTCGCTTTTAAAAATATCTGGGACGGCTACTTTTTAAATTACATGATGATTTCTATATTTTCACAGATCATCAGCGGATTATTTCTATATAAAGTAATGAGATCTTCAAGGACAAAATATTATTTTCATCTTGAATTTATGTTTAACCTACTTTTATACCCATCTTAAAATGTCAAAGTATGTAAACGTTTATGGTCAATTACATAAAAGCCAATTTTTTGCTAACAACAAAATTGTAATATTAAAGTTTATTTTAAGCATTGGGATAAAAGACCTTCTCAAACAGGTCCATCCAACTCTTGATTTTATCATCAGAAACCTCAATATGTGCATGCGTCTTCTGTATCCCAATTTATACTGGATATACAATGTATTCGTATGCTTATTCTATTTTCTATTCTTATTTCTTTAATTTGCTGTGTCGAGTTCTTAGTTACTTGTGTTTAATGCTAAGTGCATGAAAACATATTGGTTTCACAATTTTTGCACACATTATAGATGGGGAATTGCATTTCGAAACGGTCGGCAAGTGCTGCAAAATCTACAACGATTAAATATGTAATTTAAACCACTGAGTCGGTATATCCGCTATCAGAATAAGCATCCCCAAGGATATCATGAACTCAGTAGGCAATACTTTTGTATTGTAAAATAAATTACTGTCCAAAATTCCTTCTAGTTGAAAAGCTGTAAATACGCAAAAACTAATGTATATATAACGTTTAATTTTACAAAGTAAAAAGTTACAAAGCGTATATCTCGATAATGGCTCAGTCGTCAACGTGCAAACAACAAATTGAGTTGTCACATGGTAAGCTTTCTAGAGCCCATAACTCACATGTCATTATTCTCTGGGAGGCGCATTTTTTCTGACCCAATATTTGAAAATATTAAATTAATATGTCCTATAACATATCGAATTCACAGTGTCGTACTTTTACCAAGTTACAAAATGTGTGAATAAAGCGGTTTAAGGTATAACAGCATACAAAGTAATTGAATAGAATATGTCTTTAATATGGCACAAAGTGTAATACATCCCTCCCACTAGCAATGCAAAAACATGTTTATTGTCAAGATCACTAGTAACTAGAAGCCATTTTATTACAATGGTAGAGATTTATTTAGCACGTTATCGAGGATAATGACATGTGTTAATCGGTCATGAAGTTTATTTTTGCAGGAATATTTTCTAAAGCGTAATAATACTAAATTATAATAAAATTTACATATAGACTCTACAGAGAACATATACGTGTATGGCTTGTTAGTTCATTTTCTCACTATGGAGGAAAAAATTTATTCCGAAACGACCGTCTAGTGTTGCATATTTTAAACAGGCACAGTTATTACTACAGTCACAGAACTGTTGGCTCTGTCGTAGTTCCTGAGAATATGGTCAAACAAGAAGAGAAAATTAGCTGTGATTATTCGTTCAAGATGTCTTAGGTTGTATTGGTTCTTCAATTTTTCTCATTTCAGAATCTTAAAAGTATATGGATTTACATACATTTGGTCCGCGCATTATTGATGTGGAATTTTATTCCGAAACTTTGCAAAATTAAAACAGATCTAATAATGTGATCAAAATGACTGTAAAATAATTGGGTAGATTGTTACCCTTAAAAAGTACTATCAATATATCGTTAGAGATTTTAGTTCACGGCTCGATTGAAGTCAGTTGTGTAATATCAGTGGTGCCAATGTGTGGGTTTTTGTTATTTTGTCTTTATGGCGTATTCGTGTCGAAAGTGTTAAAAAACTACTGTAGGTGTGAATTCGGAAACTTATCGTAGTCCGATTACACTTGCATAAAACGAAAAGAACATTTTTTTCTCACTCTGCATTTAAAATACATTTAAGGAAATTCAAACTGAGTGACTTCTACTACTGAATTTTGCACACTTTTCACTTCATTCGAACTTTTTTTGAAAAAGTCCCCTTATTTGTTTTCAAAATCAGTTTTTGTTATTATTACTGTTTTTCACAAGAGTAAATATTACTACATCCCTGTAAGTAAGTTTCACTTCATTTGGGTTTGTCTTATATTACTTCAATCATACAGAAACATTCTGTAAACTCTACTTAGTACACCAAGCATACGGGGGATTAGTAGCCATATCTTAAACTTTTCCGATTGATATAATACTTTTCTTGACATTAGAGTTGACATTGGTGACAAATACTCTATGTATAGCCGTAATGGGAATTGTATCAAGTATTGTTATCACATATTATACCATTGCTAATTTTATTTATCTATAACTTGTATGAAAAAAATCCTGACTGTCAATTTTGCATCGCTTCTCATACCAATTTGGAAACAAATATCAGAGTCAATAAAATAGGATCATCTCAAAATAAAACACACGATCACGATAAATATTAATTTCGAGGTTTGAATATTAAAAACAAAATTAAAATTCTAGAAAAGGAAATCTGAAAATATATATTAAATGCGTTATTCGAATGATGATAAGCATGACATAAGAAAACAATGATTAAAAGAGAAAAACGGAGCAGTAAATGATAAAGTGATGTTCATTTTCAACATCTATGAGCTGCATACCCACGCAAGCAGATGGTTTATTACGATAAATGTTCTATTACAAAATAATTGACTGTCGATTAATATAACAAAGTATTAGGACACTGTTCTTCAAAGCTACACTAACTTAAGTAATTGTTTAGTGAAACGTATCTTATGTGTTAAACAATGTGTAAAATAATAAGGATACAATATTTATTGGGTCAGAATTAACTTATCTTTGAATATGCTTGAGCTGTGGTTTTGGATACGTAGGCTGTTTATTCTATGTTTTTGAATTACAACTTCCTCTCATCTATTGTATAATGTGTCTTAATTCACACATGTATAATGTTTTAACGGTATTTTTTGCTTAATCTAACACCGGTTGGAACAATACGACTCAGAATATACGTTCACTACCACAGCTTATCTACAATTAACAGCTTATATTTGTTGATGATCATCTTTTGCTTAATGTAAAACTGAATTATAACATTTCACTATTTAATTGTGCATATAATGTAGTTGTTTGATTCATCTAAACTTAAAATAATTTTTATAACCTTTGAGATAATTCCCCTTGAAACGATCTCATGACAGATGGTTCTTAGCAAGCATATAAAAGCTGATTAGAAAAAAATATGATTGAAACATGTGTTAAAACATAAAACATCTCAGTGCCTTCATTTTCTAATTATGTTTCTTTGTCACCTATCAAAGAAATTTGTCCCGTAGCGATTGGTTAACTTGCCGGGGTACATAAACGCACGCTACGTTTAGCAGTAAAAGGGTAGTAACTCGTATAACGCGAACGTCTAGTCATAGAGACATCGTACAGAATAAGAAATCGAAGTTAAAGAGATCAAACTACTACCACCTTAAAGGTGACAAAAACGTTATAAAGGGGTTTGGCAGGTTACGCGGCCAGTGGCCAAGGGTACATACATCTTTGACAGAGAACATGGGACCGTTAAACCTGCCAATACCCTGTATAATTTATAGTATAAGGGCAATTTATAAATTATTTAAAGCACATACCTTTATATCAAATTGCATTAGCGTTAGACATTTGAAGACCTGCTATATATCTTTCCTTGTATGAAATTTGTGATGAAAAAATCTAAATAAAACAACCTTCTTTTGGTGGTCATCCGTGATCAAATTCAGGTAAGTAAACTGCTTAAGCTTAAACAATGTTACCAATGAATAATGAGTATCATAATTAAATTTTCGTTTCAATAACTTAATCTGTATTAGAAGAGTGAAACTAAAAAATCATCAATACAATCAAGAAAACAAATTAAGTGAATGAAGAAACACAAGTCACACATGACAGGATCAGAAAAGACAACAGGCATTGGAACTGGAGAGAATTCCAGTTCAATAAGAAAACTATTTGCATGCTTGTGATGCATACATCAGCTGCTTTTGCTGAAGAATACAGAATCAAAAACAAGGTACAAATCTCAGCCAAAGCTATTAATATATGTTCGAATCACAATCCAGAAGCAAAGTAAAAACTTTGAAACTGGCAATTTAGGTCAAACGTGTGAACATCCACCAGGGAAGTGAGGTCGGACGCCGCGGAAGGTTAAGTACCTCCTGTTTAGCTACACCCATCATGTGTTAAATAAAAATAAATTGAGAATAAAAGGCACATGGAACTATTGGATGTCAAGTATATTTATTGTAATTTTGGATTCAGAGACCTCATACTTCTTAACAATTTTGTGTTAAAGTAACTTGACGGCCAGAAATCTGTAAGAAGGTTTTTGATAAGCCAGGGCTTCCATCAACAATTTATCGGTAAGCAGCTTGTTTTGTTAGGTAAAGTTTCCGTAATAGGAAAAATGTCTTAGATGATTATTTATATTATGCGTAAAATATAAATTGTCAACCAAACCTGATGTAGCATCTTTATTTATAAATCTCACATTAAATTAATTAATTCTAAAAGATCCCAAAATCAAATATCTTCGTGGGTAGCAGAATTTTATGTGACCCTATACCTCATGTACACGTGGAGTGGAGGTCACACACTAATGTTTGATTTTGCTAAGTACACAGAAGAACAGCTTAACAATAGCTTTTAAAGGCTTATAATTGGCGTGAAATTATTCCAATATATTGCATTTATCTAGATTTTAGTGTTACATTATCTTCATGATATTTGAATCCAACATATAAAAGTGAGCTGTTGAAACACGACTTACTATCTCTAGTCTTAAATTTTTGTTTATAAAAATTATGTCCTGAGCTGTCGGCTGCATTCAATCTGAACAAATTAAACACACGCATAATCTTTCTTGGGGTTTTGTCATCACATAAATCATAATACTCGTAATTTGCTTATAAAGTATATAATTCATTTATAGTGTGTCTCGGAAGTCAATTTTAGTTTATCAGAGTATTTATGCTCATCAATATGTAGCAGTAATTATTATCATTATCAAATTATTTGCACCAACTTGACAATTTGTTTTTGAATCAATGTTAAATTTATTTACATAGTTAAACAAAGGAGGAAGCCGCTTCAAAATAAATTGCTTCAAGGATACCGATATTAAAAGCCTAAGATTATTTATTAAGGTTCTAAAAAGTTATATGGCTGTTATCACAATATTGTTATAAACAATAACAAACATACTTATCCATATCCAAATCCAAGAGTTAAAAAATTGAAACTTGCAAATTAGGTTCAACGTGTGAACTTTAACAAGGAAAGTGAGTCCGGGTGCTCCGGAAAAGTAAGCATCTCCTGCTTAGCTACAAATGCGACGTGTGATAAGTATGACGTCAGTGAATCAAAACAATCCTGGATATATTTGGCATTCCATGGTTCATGTCGTATTCCTTTCAATTTTGAGTTATAGTGTAGCAGTTGTAGCTATTAGGATGGGAGATGCTTACCATATTTGAATACCCGGAGTCACCTTACCTGGTTGAAAAACAGAATTTGCAAGTTTTCAAAGTTTTTACTTTGCTTTTTGGATTGTTTTTCTCACATGGGAATGATGTGTTTCTGTTTAATTTAATGATTAATTTATTCTCGAACAAATGCTTAAGTTTTTGTTATCCAGTGTTAATATATATCTGACAAGTACTCTTAATATTATTTTGATTTTTTATTACACACGTGGCGGGTGTAGCTGGCTACCCTCCGGAGCACCAGACCTCAATTCCCTGGTTGCAATTTACGTGTCAGTTTCAAAGCTTTCCTGTGATTCTGACATGGATTATCGTTGTCTATAGAAAAAAATAAAAAAATAACTTTTATGCCTATTTAATTTTTGAAACTTAACATTCATTTTTTGTTTTGAAAATAAAAAGCGCATCAAAAGTAGTTTAAGTTTTGTTTTAACCTTTTCTGTTGGTCTACGTAGAGACTTTTTTTTAAAAAATACTAAAAATCGGCTGTAATATGTTCCCTTGGTGACCCCATTTGCAGAAATTAAATTGTTCAACTAAGGTAAACAATTAAAATGCAAATCACTTTTATCACTCTTGTTATTGACACTTGTTTTGACAAAATAATAGACAAGAAATATCTATTCCAGATGAAAGACATGACGTGTGTAGTTTTAAGTATTTTAATATTACGAAAAGGGCCATCTTATTTTAAAGTGGACAAACTGATTAAGTATATATATATATTAAGTCAAGCATCATACGGATTCCAAACATAAATATACTGAAGATACCATCAACAAAATGTTGGAGTTTTTGATAGATAACATATTTGTTGTGTTTGGTAATATAGTTTTTCAGCAAACAATCGGTATACCAATGGGTACAAACTGTGCACCATTGCTTGCTGATTTGTTTCTTTATTCTTACGAAGCAGAATTTATGCAGAACCTTGTTCTGAAACTGTCGCCAAATCATTCAACTCAACATACAGATACATAGATGACGTTCTGTCTCTTAACAATCCTAAATTTGGAGACTATGTAAATGTCATCTATCCTAGTGAGCTTGAAATAAAAGACACGACTGATTCCTCAAGTTCTGCTTTATATTTAGACTTATACCTGAATTATGACGCACAAGAAAGGCTACATTTGAAACTTTATGACAAACGTGATGACTTCAATTTTTCTATTGTCAACTTTCCTTTTTTATGCAGCAATATACCTGCTTCTCCTGCTTATGGTGTATTTGTTTCCCAATTAATACGCTATGGTAGAGCTTGTTCCCACTACGGGACTTTGTACAACGAAGTAGGCTGCTTGCAAATAAATTGTTGACTCAGGAATATTGCAAGCCTAGGCTTATCAAGGCCCTCAAAAAGTTTTATGGTCGTCATCACAGTATTGTTGATAAGTTTGATGTCTCTGTGTCCAGGATTGCCTTGGATATATTTGACGTCTCATAGTTCCATGTTCCTTTCACACAATTTTGATTACACACGTGACGGGTGTAGCTAGCTAAACAGGAGGTGCTTACCCTTCCGGAGCACCCGGCCTCACTTCCCTGGTGGAAGTTCACGTGTCTAACCTAACTTGTCAGTTCCAAAGTTTTTACTTTGCTTCTGGATTGTGATTCGGAAATGGATAAGTATGTTTGTTTTTGATTTTGATACATGCATGAAAATCAATGTTTTATAACATGCGGTCCAATACGAGTGTTTTAGTTCTTAGACAATTGACAATATTGGTAAATTTGTGGATACTTCCTCTATATACAGAAATCAATGCAATGATTAAGAATTTCCTTGTATTTTTCTCTTTTTAGTAATTTTGTTTTTAAACGCATATAGTTTTGGTTATTTTATGAGAAAACAATTGACAATTTAGCCAATTAAGTTAATGACTGTTTCTAAATAGAAAAGACGAACAATAGTGTGCTTGTTTTTGATTTGATATTCCTATCTGTGTTTGTTATATATCTTCTAACTAATGTTATATTTATAAATGCTCAGGGGAAACGCATTATACATATCCTTTCCAAATTAAACGTCTCTACATACATTCCCAAACGATACGTGACTCTTTAAATGGCATATTATACCAGTGTTAATGTAACAGCACTACTGTATTTTCATAAATTGAGTGTACATGACTTTATTATTTATTTCTTTTAACTGAAAATGTTTCAATTGAACTATCAATAAAATGCATTTAAAATGCACTGACCTAACCAAATTATTTTTTAACTAAAAACATTGTAGTTCAATTCTCCTGTGCATGGAGAAATTTTGCGAAATGTTTGGAAATTTGATCGTTTATACACCAACTGGGCCTCATTTAAAGTTACATCAGGGCATTTAGGGTTCGGTAGGTCATTGTTGTTCGGGTTTTCTTTCAGGTGTGATCATCATGAATATTTAAATTATGACATAACGTTTATAGTTGTTCCAAGTAAGAAGGTACAGAAGGGATAATGTTGACATAGTCATAATAGTTGTTTTGTTAAAAAGTTCAAAAATTGCTCTATGTACAGATTTAAGTTCACTTTTTCATGAATAAAAAAAAATTCTATAAGGTCAGTATATTTTGTATTAAGTTGACAATTTGTTGCAAAATACGACTTTATTGTTGCATTTTCTATGTGCACTGAATTTTGGAAATACAGTAGAAGGTCCTTTCGGAATACAATTCCTCGTCAGCAGTGCTTGGACCAAAATTGTGAAACTAAGTTTGTTTTAAGGGATTGAAAAAATATATGAAAAGAACCGAAATATAATTAACCAAATTACGGCCAAGAAATATTGTGTGTGAAGGAGTATACCTTAGTTTTGAGCAGGGGAACGCATTATACAAAACTTAAAATAAAATAAAAGTAGCTTTTTTCTAATTTGGTTCTGGAGTTGAAGTATTAATGCTAAGTAGTAACCTTGTGCATTTGTAATTTTTCAAACTTTTTCCACTATAAACAAATGAAATAATTCAAAATCTCTAATTGTATTGAAATATCTGAAAAACGACACTGGTATAACGTCAAAACAAACAATAATGTAAAGAGTTATGTGACAGTTTACCTAGAAGAGTTGCAACTGTTAATGAGAATAGACCAGTTTACCTAGAAGAGTTGCAACTGTTGAAAAGACTAGACCAGTTTACCTAGAAGAGTTGCAACTGGTAATAAGATTATACCATTTACAATTTATTATCATTTCAGTAGATTGAAGGTAGTAATTGGAATATATATTATATGCTGTGAAATAATATTGAAATAAAAGTTGAATTTAACATTTGTCTTTCGATTATTTAGGAAGGGTGACTTTCATTTTGGGTAATAGATAGAGACCTTATCCGATCAGGTCATCTGATTATTAGATATAAAGTAAGTAATTACAGTGGTATTATGTTCAGAGCAATAGGTTTATGTTGATACAGAGAATAAACCCAATAACAGCAAAAATGTAAACTTTTCTATGTTGAAATATATTTCATAATAAAACGAAAAACTCAAAAACAAACACTAATCTATATGTCCAAAGCAAAGTAAACACTTTAGAAGCTACCATATAAAGTTTAAACACGTGAATTTCCAGAAGAAAAGTGAGACCTAGTATCACGTAATAGTAAGTACCTTTTATTAAAGCTAATTACACCAGCCACATGTGAAATATGACATCAGCCGACAGATTACCGATAAAAACACCAATTATTTATTCACTACTCCGTAGTACAACGCAGACTAAACATTTCATTTAGAAGCCGTTATACTTAACAGGCGACTAATTAACGGATGTATATTGCATATGTATATTAATATATTGAGGCACAGTTTACATAAACCTCTCAGACAAATTGTGTAAATTATATTTTTTTAACAAAATGGTACGTAGATTTTATTTTCATCAGTATTTATATTCCTTTAGGCCAAGATGGTTGTGCGATATAAAACAAAATGGATTTAAAAATTACTCTGTCTTTCTTAATCAAAAAAAAACATACTAATCTATGTCCGAATCACAATCCAGAAGCAAAGTAAAAACTTTGGAACTGACAAGTTAGGTTAGACATGTGAACTTTCACCAGGGAAGTAATGCCGGGTGCTCCGGAAGGGTAAGCACCTCCTGTCCTATACCCGCCACGTGTGTAATCAAAATTGTGTGAAAGAAACATGGAACCTATCTACAAAAATAGTGTCATGTTTTTCTATTGACGCATGTAAACCACCACTCATTTTCTAATTTGCTGATAAAGCTGATAATATTATCTTCAAATTAACGATCTTTTCATAGTTCCATGTAAATGTCTTAATCATACTAACATGTGATTGATTTCAGGGTAAATTCTAAAACTTAACTTATGAAGCAAATAACTTAATCATACATCTAAGTTTTTCTTTTGCAATCGAAATCAAGAACAAACATATCATTCAATGTCCAAATAATAATCCAGAAGTGATGTAAAAACTTTAAAGATTTGCCTTATTAGGTAAAATACGTTAATTTCAACCTGGGAAGTGAGTCCGGGTGCCCTGGAAGGTTAAGCACATCCTAATAAACTAGCTACTTTCGCCACGTTTTTAATTAAGATTAAAATTGAGCATAGCAAAAATATAAACGACTTATACTTGCAATATAAGCTTAAAATGGTAAACAGAATTCTGTAAGGGAAAATGAGTACCCCGTAAGAAATAACGCTACCAAAAAGATGGAAGATTCTAAATAAAAAACATTTATACATAACAGGCAAAATACATATTCAGTGTTGTGATTGTAGCAATATTAGAGGGCCTCTGTCACACCCTTTAGTTTATATAAAGGAGATCCAGAAAGCCACTTAAATAACATCGTCTAGCAGTAACAGCAATGATATAACACGCACACACACACACACACGTGCAAACAAAGATTATTGTTCTGATTTTAGCAAACCTTCAGTTATATAAATTTCAGGATTGTACTTAATCAAAAAGTAATTTTTTAACCATTGAACCGTCTAGAAATGACGTTTATATATATAGTGCTGAATAGTTTGCTTTGCACGACAATGGAAGTTATAGCACTATAAACACCATTTCCAGACAGTTCATTGATTATATTAACAATTCGCCCTTTTTTGAAAATCTGATGTTTTCTTTTAAACCCTTAAATAAATTTAAAACACTGTCTCGTACGGCATGCAATTCCAATTGTTGGAACAGCAAATCAATGACGTCTCGGGTATAGACGTAAGCAAGAGATGAGTGACGTCACATTAGCAAATGTAATTATTTTAGAAATGACATTCTTTTTTTTTCTTGTTATCGGTGCAAGTATGAATAACAGTGGCCAGTCCAAATTGGATGACGGCGAAGTCATTTGTGTATAATTTGGACTGGTCACTGGTTTTCCTACTTGCACCGATAAGGAAAAAAAGAATGTCTTATATTTACAATCTTCAATTTCAAAAAAATTACAAAATACATAATACTAAGTGTGTATTTTGAACCATTTTATTTTTATTCTGCCTTGACACCCACCGTCGGAACAATGGCAGCACCCACATGGATAAAACATAACAAAAAAATAGATCTTGCACGCATAATAAGTTTTATTTATATTACTTCGACACAGATTCATGTTAAAAGCAAAAGTACTTTGATAAACTGTTGCACATGCTTACATTTTTTTATTCTATTTAACCTAAAAGATAAAATAGAACGGAATGTCAGAAGGAATTTTGTAACTGTAGTGTATTCTGACGCCATGATTTGACGTAACAAGTAAATGACGTACGTATTTTCATTATGACGTTAATTATCATCTATAACACTATGACATACAATTGTTCAAAACGTTTCATAAAAGGAAAATAGTGACAATTGTAAATATAGTCCTAAACTTCATTTGGTCTTAACACAGAGATTAATACGATCAAACCTCATAAATGTAAATATCATATTTTAATTAATATTTCAACAGTTTATTTTTACATTTACTATGTATGGGGTCCCCATTACGTTTGAAAATCTTAATCCTGTTAGCTGATTGTAATTTCACTTTAGCGCACTACAGGCAAATATGACGTCAACAATACATAAATCCTTGTCAACACTTAGCAATTACACTTGGTAACCTAGTAATGCGAGTAAGGTAAAACAGGTCATTCTATGTATTGGCGAGACTTAATTTGCCATGTTGTATAAGGCGCAAAATTTGACATTTTAACGATCGAGATCAAATAAAGACGTGTTATTCAACCTGTCGAGAATATTTACGGCAACAAAATGTCCTTAATTACGATACCGCATTAGTTCAATGCTAAATAAATCCTGAAAGTCGCCAATAACTCCTCAAAATAGCATGAATATGATAATGGGGTTCGCCGCTGTTCCACGTGATACCCGCTAAGGTTTGTGTGGATCACTTATTTCCATTGGATATGGAATGGCATGAGATGACGTTTTCCCGTAACAATTGACGTTATTCCGGGAATTTGCGACGTCAACGTTTTCCAAAACGTTCTTTACAAAGAAGAATTGATCACGTGGTACAGCGGCGAACCCCATTTTAAAGGGCTCTACAATCACCCTACCTATTGCGGAGAGTGGTGGATAAATATTTTTGTTTAAAATGAGTCTTATTTTTCAAAACGGTTAACCTTTATTCTCCAAACAAGTGTCATCTACTGACTGATAATGAATTGTTTTCCAAAATGGCCGTATAGTGCTGTTTAATTAAAACTTGTATAATATGTAATTTTCTTCAATTATTGTTTATTCTGTTCTCCATATAAGGGTTTCACGGAATCTTTGATCTGGAGCACCCGGATTTGCTTCTATGGTTGAAGTTTACATGTTTAACTAAATTTGCCAGTTTTCAATTTTTTTTTATTTATTGGATTGTGACTTAAACATCTTCTGGTATTTTTGTTTATCTTTTTATAACATTATTATACACATTTTTAGCTCACCTGACCGAAGGTCATGTGAGCTTATGGCATAGCGCAGCGTGTGTATGTGCGTGCGTGCGTGCGTGCGTGTGTGCGTGTGTCGTTAACACCTATTTTCGACTTCTCCTCTGAAACTACTGGACAGTTTTTAATGAAACTTTGTCAGAAGTATATATGGGCTGGTGCAATTCAGATTTGTTCGTGGCGTTGCTATGGCTACCATAACTAGGTCAAGGTGACCTAGGGGTGCAAAAATCTTAAAAAATCTTTTTCTCCGAAAGAACTGATTGGAGAAAAAATCTGATGTGATATTTGGCTTCTCTAGGGTCTTAAGCCTATAGTTTGTTCAGTTTGTGAAATTCGGATAAAAAATATGTTACGCGTTTTTGCGTTTAATTTTGAAAAAAAATCGTAAAATAGCTTCAAATTGATATAACTTGACTATTTGACCAGATAATGACATGGGGTTTTCAGTTTTGACATCTTCTTGTTAGTATCTTCAAAATGAGATCAAAGTCAATTGTGAAGGTCATGACCTAATTTTTTTTACCTCTGATTATAATTATTATCTCGTAAACTATAAACGTTTTGTATAGGCATGTATATTAGAATGTTGTAGGTATCGATACAACGATCATTTTGATGTATAGAAAAAGGTCATGGGTTCAAAGGTCAAGGTCACAGATGCGAAACAATACCGAAATGGTTAATTATCTCAAAAACTATGAACTTTTTGTATAGGCATGTATAATAGAATGTTGTAGGTATTGATACAACGATCATTTTGATGTATAGAAAAAGGTCATGGGTTCAAAGGTCAAGGTCACAGATGTGAAACAATACCGAAATGGTTAAATATCTTGAAAACTATAAACTTTTTGTATAGGCATGTAAAATAGAATGTTGTCGGTATTGATACACCGATTATTTTTATGTATAGAAAAAGGTCATGGGTTCAAAGGTCAAGGTCACAGATGCGAAACAATACCGAAATGGTTAATTATCTCGAAAACTATAAACTTTTTGTATAGGCATGTATATAAGAATGTTGTAGGTATTGATACAACAATCACTTTGATGTATAGAAAAAGGTCATGGGTTCAAAGGTCAAGGTCACAGATGTGAAACAATACTGAAATCGTTAATTATCTTGAAAACTATAAACTTTTTGTATAGGCTTGTATATTAGAATGTTGTAGGTATTAATACAACGATCATTTTGATGTATAGAAAAAGGTCATGGGTTCAGAGGTCAAGGTCACAGATGCAAAACAATACCGAAATCGTTAATTATCTCGAAAACTATCAACTTTTTGTATAGGCATGTATATTAGAATGTTGTAGGTATCGATGCAACGATCATTTTGATTATAGAAAAAGGTCATGGGTTCAAAGGTCAAGGTCACAGATGTGAAACAATACCGAAATGGTTAATTATCTCGAAAACTATAAACTTTTTGTATAGGCTTGTATATTAGAATGTTGTAGGTATTGATACAACAATCATTTTGATGTATAGAAAAAGATCATGGGTTCAAAGGTCAAGGTCACAGATACAAAACAATACCGAAATGGTTAATTATCTCGAAATCTATAAACTTTTTGTATAGGCATGTATATTAGAATGTTGTAGGTATTGATACACCGATCATTGTGATGTATAGAAAAAGGTTATTGGTTTAAAGGTCAAGGTCACATATGCGAAACAATACCGAAATGTTTTATTATCTCGAAAACTATAAACTTTTTGTATAGGCATGTATATTAGAATGTTGTAGGTATTGATACAATGGTTATCATGATGTAAAGAAAAAAGTCATTGGGGTTTAGTATTTATGTTTTCTTTAAATCTATCAGCTAGCCATTAGTTATCAGGTGAGCGTATTAGGCCCATGGGCCTCTTGTTTAAGATTAAAATTGAGTTCACATACTCTAATGTATAAAATAAAGCATGATGCCTCTGTCATAAAAGTAATAGAGCATTTTTTGTAAGCGAAGATGGATATTTATGACATGTATTTTATAAATTTGTTTTTTCTTTTTTGGTTTTCTAACTATTTTTTGTTCATGTTAATGAAGTGCTTACAGTTTTGTAAGAACATGAGAACTTATTTCCATTCAATAGAGTTGTCATATACCATTTTTTGAATTTAATCATAAAATACATTCAAAAAATGGTATATGATATACTATTTTTTGAATGTATTTTATGATTAAATTCAAAAGATGGTATATGACAGAGTTAAAGCTTTTTTCAAACCCTAAAAAAATGGAATGTCGGACAGTTTATGAATCACAATGTTCTAGATTACACTTTATAAAGTCTAAAATACATCGGATTTCTTTTGCGTTAACTAATATGATTCGTGATCGGCAGGTAGTTTTCCAGATTGTTCCCATCGTTCAATTTTGGAAATTCTTTGAGTAGATATCTTCTCTTTCTTTCTGTTTTGATTTTTGAAAAGTTTCAGTTTTAATGTTATAAACAAGTGTGAAAGAGTTGAGAGGAGACATGCTTTATTGTGTGTTGATTTATACATTTATAGAAAAAGAATTTAAACTACATAGTACGAAACAGTAATAACATTTTATTCGGTAAAGAGTATATAACTTAAATGGATGGATACGATGGTGAACGAATCCTAAGTATATATCTTCAGATAAAAACCGTCTTTTGACAAAAATAAACGAAACGAAAGAGCAAATACTTTAACCATTGTATTAAGAATCACTGCTATCCCGGCGCATTAGACATTCGAAAACCTAGGTCCCTTATGTCTGACAAGATTCTTTATGATTATAACGAGTAATTGCATGTTTGGTACATTTGTTTGTTTGTTTTTTTTATTTTTTTGTTTTTTTTTTTTTTTTTAATTCGACGTTTACAATCTAAATTACATATACCAGCATTTTACCAAGATGCCATTAATTCGTCAAAGGACAAGTGTTACATAGTTGGGTACTGGATGTTTCCATTCGTTTTATTGTATTTTTGTCGCTAAAAAGACGTACGTTATTATTAAGCTGCATTAAGTTCCTTACAATAATTTTTATCTTTGTCTATGTTTAACTCACCTTCAAGCACATTTGACGGATAAAAAATTATATATTTTACGTAAAATGAATGATATGTATTTTTATGCAATGATTGATGAGAAATTTCATGTTCCATCATCTGAAGGAAATGAAATGTCAGCGTCAATAAAATGTCTTAAAGTCTATACAAAACATTATGATCAAATTCAAACCGTCTGGGTTGTTATATTTTTAAGTTATTTTTTGAAAATCTGCATGTACTTTGTTCAAATGTATGGCAATTTCTTAAATCTAAACCACTCGACTTCATATATATCATTTATATTAATCTTGAAAAATATGCAAAAAAGGAACCAATTAATACAGCGCGAAACCATGTCATTGAAAAAGAACAGGGTACTATATTACGATAAAACTGTTGAGACCACACTAGAAGAGGGTTTTACCGGAATAATTGCGAAATTCCGGAATAGTAAGACACTTTCCGTAATCTTTGCGAAAATCCGGAATATTTAGATCAAATCCGGAATTTTTAGACCATCTCCGAAATAATCAGACAAAATCCGGTAACTTGTCTGATTATTCTGGTAAAGACTGATTATTACGGTAAAAATCTAATTATTCCGGCAAATGTACAATTATTACAGTAATTTTTTTTTTAATTATTATTTTTTAGAAAATTTCCCGTAAAAATTGGACATTTGCCGGAACAATTAGACTTTTACCGTAATAATCAGTCATTTTCCGGAATAATCAGAAACTTACCGTAATTTTTAGATTACGAAAAACTTACCGTAACAAAATTGTCCAATTATTCCGGATTTTGCCTGATTATTTCGGATTTTGCCTGATAATTCCGGATTTTACCGGTTTATTCCGGACTTTACCTGATTATTTCGGATTAATTTGGTTTATTCCGAATTTGGTCTGATTATTCCGGATTTTCGCAATTATTCCGGTAAAACCCCCTTCTAGTGCCAATGTTACAAAACCCGAACATTGGTCAGGAACTGAAGGAAAAGACTAGAGACTAAAATACTGTCGGTCCAGCTTAATTAGTATAGACTCCTCATTCCGTAAAATAAAATGAATGACCATAATAATGTATTATGTGCCGAGACGTTATAAGCATTGATACATTTCTTGTATTGCACCATGTTCTTGTCTGCTGTTGCTGTTGTCAAAGGTGCTTTTAATATATCCCTGTCTCTGGACACTATCGTTTTACTAATTCCAGTGTCCTCCCAAAGAAATTTAATATCAGCTATTTATTATTTTGGTGTTTCGTAGAAGTGTTTGTATATAAGGAAAAACTACTTCGACATAATAATATTTAGTGTCTACAAAAGACTATTTTGTTCCTGTAAGTCATCTATTATATTTTGTCTTACAATGTGTAAAATACTATGTGGAATCGAAATAAACAGGCAACTTTGAAACTACAGCTTTTTAAAAAACAAAAAAATCGAACAACTTAAGGTACATGTCGATTACCATGCATGGGTTCCTTGTTTATTTAGCGGAATAAAATAGTTTGGAACTTTATTAAATTCGATTTTAATCTAATAAGGAAAATAAGGAGAATTCCCGTTTTCGTTTAAACAAATCAATGAAGAAATAAACCGTTGTTTTAGAATTTTCTGTGTTTACAACACGCAAATGCAAAGATCCTGGCAGCAGCCTTAGCAACCAAAAAAGTCTTAACAAAATTATTAAAACATAAAATATCAAAAAACGTATTAAGACAACTGTATCCATTTAATTTACATAGTGCTAATAAGTTATAATCTATTCCTACTTCGTAGTGAACACATAAAAAATCTTATCTCATAGATGTCTGTCTTCACTACGAAACTTGGATTTATTCTTTTTCTCTTATACCAAGTATATTCCTTGTTTGTAAAGCTTTTTTGGTAAAATTATCCTAATACTACGGAAAAAGGTGCATCGTTTATTTGTGACCAATGACGCCACAATATAAATTGTGGGCGTTACAATTAAAGTGATATTGTGATATCGTAGCGGGTGTTGCTTGTCTCAACCTTAGGGTAAAACAGAAAAGTCTCCGCCTGTAAAAACGCGAGATTATCTTGTCCGATATAGGAGAATATTGCCATCTACCACATGTGTCAATGAAGATTAGATGTATTTAATTCGAGGGGTCAGATGTTTTGGTCAGAAACGAGGTTTGGCGAGGGTATATCATTAGTCCACAGTATAACTAAAACTTTAAGTTTCACTGGCACGTCATTTTAAATCTAACATGTCTACTAAGATTGAATTTTGGATACAACATGTATATTATCCGTCGACGTTAAACATTTTGTCAGAGGACACATGCTCGTAGTTTAGCCGGCAGATAGTGTATCGAGCATGCCGTGGCTGTCAAAAGTGGACAGACTTTGTACCATAGTCTGTGAATGTTGACCAGTAGATGACCTTATAAATTATAATCCCTCGACAAATAACTGGATTGTTTTCACAACCCTCAGCTCTTTATTTTGCTGTAAATGTATGATTTTATTATTGCGACGCTCACCACGTAACATACGTAGTAGCTGAACTGACTAACAGGAGGCGTTTTGAGGCATTCATTTTATTTGAAAGTAAGTTTAAGATTGCTAGTTTTTTTATTAATGTTCTGTAATTGTTCAGTGAGCTCCAAGTCTTGTGTCCTGTGACATATACTTGCAACGAATCGGGAATTTGAGAGGGGTGCAACGAGGGTTTCTTTTTTATCCCCAGTTCTGGTTTTAGTGAGCGTTTCGTATTCCAGATAGTTCAACTGTGATTCAAAATTATTTTAAAATGGTATGAACGTATGTACCAAAGCGAATTTGTCGGTTTCTCTCATTTTCCCACGAATATCAAATGCAAAGGAAAAAAAGCAACTATGTATTTATCACACTTTTAGGAGAGCTTTTTCATGTAAGCCGGTCTGAAAACGGAGTGCTATGTCATCCTCTGACTGGGAATCTGCATTCATACATTTATGTTCCTTTCCAAGACTTTTCAAATCATTCTTTTTACACCTTAATTATTCCCTTGGTTTAGAAACTTCGACAGCGTTGGTATTCATGATCGAGTGGCCTACGATGCTTTTTCAAATGTCTATGTAAAATTCCAATCATACTTCTAAGGTTCACGGGCTCGTACTCGTTGCCTTTCATTGTGCGAACATTAATTTTAGATTTTTGCCAAATAATCATAAAGTTTGGATTTCTCTCAGTTCACTCTGTTCATTTCCACGTCTAAAACGCGGAAATTCTCGGAAAAGTCTCGGGTGACTCCGTGTTTTTTTCATCGTATTTTTGTTTTTTCTTTTTCTTTAGCTCTCTGTCATTATGATAATATAAGTCAAGATGTCATAATAATATGCAGACGGTTTTATGAAACAGGTTTCTTATTCGATATTTTATATGTATACATTTTGTTTAATACAATCTAGGTCATTGAGCAGTGGACCATTAGGTCACATTTTCACGGGAACCAAAAAGTAGTTCTAGGGCCAAATTGAACGCGTGGTCCATACAGAATAGAAATATCTTTACGTTACATGTGGAGGGTATATGTAGCTAGAGCTCCAGGTGGTGCAGACTCTTAAGGAGCTTCCGACCTCATTCCGATTAAAATTCACTTCTATGATTTATTTAGACAGTTTTTATAGCAAAGCTTTACTTTGCTTTTAGCATTGTCATTTTAAAATAGATTTGTATGTTTGTGACTAATATTTTAGACCGTAATTACACAATACAAAATTACTAAAAACAAAAACAAAACACGCAAACGCGCTTATTTGAATAAAAATGTAAAGCTTCCAATTATTTCACATAATTTTATTAGTAAAATATTCCTCTCTCCAATCCATGTGCACTTACATGTAATAATGTAGGTGAACATGTTTCATTAACAATCTCTTTCATTTAACGAGACAATAAAACACGTGTATATAAATGCAAAACAATAACATAAAACAGATTGTTTCGTCCTTGAAATTTAGCCTGGTAATACAAATTAAAGGTGAGTGTGTTTAATCGTTTATGTGTTAAATAAATAATCCCTCTTACTGTGATAGTTAAATTACTTTTATTGTATTGTAAGTCTTTTTTAATCTCAAGCGAACACTTGGTGTTCAGAAAATGCCATAATTGTATTGAATTGGAGATGTAAGGCTGTGGTTTGACCCTATCAATCTGAATTCTTTGCACGCATTTGTCTAATTTCTACCAGCGTGAAATTTTGATCG
Organism: Anadara kagoshimensis; assembly: GCA_021292105.1. NCBI lineage: Eukaryota > Metazoa > Mollusca > Bivalvia > Arcoida > Arcidae > Anadara > Anadara kagoshimensis. The sequence continues at coordinate 45,258,311 of CM037857.1, forward strand.
TAATTAGGAAAATTTTGCGTGGAGTATATAAACTGAATTTAATGAAAGAATTACACAAGGAAAGAGAAATATCTCAATGCACATCACTGGTAAAGACAATATCACATGTGACTTGAGTAGAGCATGTAGAGAGATTTGTAATTTGAAGGATTCCTGAACTTTGCAGCTGATTTTTCTCTCGTAATTTGATAAAATAAGGCACTGGGAATTTAAATCTGACTAGAATTTATTTTAAATTTGGTTTTCCTTCATACTATTTTTTTACTTTCATACCAAATGGTCTATAGACTTGTAAATAATAGCAATTTCAAAGATTGGTTACATATTTTGTGGATAAATGACTCTTGCTTATAATAAACATTTTTTACAACAATACTTAAATGAAAGACGCGTTAAACCAAGAATAATAAAATATGCTTAATGAAACGATGCGTAATTTTGCGTGTTTTAAATTCGTTGGTTGTGAAGTAATTATTATTGATAAGTAATTTTAAAAAAGTTTCTTAAATGGCACAATTTTGCCAATTACTCCAGTCCCGTCCAAATTTATAAACAATGGATCACAGTGTCGTCACCACTTACATTTATAACCTTTCTTGAAATATTCTGTCATGTGCTGATTCGGAATTTTTATTAAAATAATGGATTCAAAATCAGCACATGATATATTTACTGTGAGAAAAATCGTAATCAGCACATGATTGTTCTACTGTGAGAAAATTGTAATCAGCACATGATTATTCTACTGTGAGAAAAATCGTCAGTTGTCTTATTCGAAGGTTGGTTTAATATCTGGCATTGTTGCATCATCATAGAACTAGAAGACCCAATATGTGGAAGAATTTTGTCTTTGTTTAAATTACTATTGCTGCACTGCACTCTTTTACCCACAAGATGTTTACTGTTGCTAAGGAAATCCATTCTTTTATAGATATCACATAAAAAGTCCGTTTAAATTTGTTTATAATATATATCACCATTGCCAATGACAACTCGAAGGCGTATGATTTTATTCCCGTAATCCATGTAATCTAAGATTTAATGATGATTATGTACAACTCAAATGTACTGTTGTAATGAATCGTATCAGGTGTCAACACATTATCAAAAAAACAACCTAAAGTACAGGCCTGTCGAATGTTTAACACTAAGCTAACGAACTGGTGCCGGATCGACAGGTCACCTTATTCCCTCGGTAGCTATATCTAGGCAGATGCTACCTATCTCTCGGCAGTTTGTGTCACTAGCTTTCTATATCTCGGCCACTGAGCAGTGTAGCATCGTTTCCTATTTGCGATAGCTCGGTATAAAACTTTCGACAGGTCTATACCAGTACCGTAACTAGGCCCTTAAATAAACCGAGGCAAGAATTAAAAATCAAATCATATATTTAGTCTCAAAGGTTTTTAAGGGTATTGTAATAAAGTGTAATAAAGTATAAAAGGAAAGCTCAAAACTAAACCAGCTGTTGTAAAATAAGTGGATGAAAACTAGTTTAACCACACCAATAAACCTCGTAATCCAGCTTAGAGTATAGTTTAAAAGCTTAAATTGTGTGTAGGCAGGTATCAGAAAAAATAGGTTGATCATTTCAGTTAGCTAGAATTTTTCAGAATATTTTTGCGTTTTGCAGAGAAGGGTTGCTCGCTGCTGCACGATCCAACGGACAAAGTCGCTTAAAGTTCAAACCATTGTGACGTTCGTTCTGGGTCTTACAAAACTTTAGCCATTTTTGTAATTCCTGGTCAAATGATCCTAGATCTGGCAATTCGTTTTGAATTTTTTGCTTTATGTCCGCAATTATATCAGCATTTAACTGAATCGAAACGCCTGTCTTGTTCATTTCAGGAACTTTGTAGCTTTTACTGAGTGGCTCGAAATTATTGGACAAAATAAAGTGACGCTCGTCATAATTTAAGGGTTCTGCGAATTCCGATCTATTTATGTAGTTTCTCTTTTAACAGTTACACCCAAAATATCACTTCGGTGCGAAAAAGTACTTGGTTAATTTTTTTATCGAGTCAGTTGCCTCTGTTGCCTCATAGATAGTTACGGTACTGTATACTGTATATCTTGTGTTACAATTCTTACCTACTTATTATTACATATTATACCATTTTAAATTTTACAGCACTAGACGGCCGTTTCCGAATACAATTCTTCATCAGTAGTGCTTGGACCAAAATTATAAAACCAAAATTATTTTGAAGATGTTGAAAAGCTACCCAAAGGACCAAAATATATTTTACCAAATTAAGCTAAGAAAATACTTTGCATGAGGGAGTATGCTTTAGTTTTTGAATAATTTCAAATTTTAACTTGCAGGAAATTTAGACAATTATAGTATATTTCTGACAACAATACGAAATTATTGCCTACTGAGTTTGTGATATCCTCGGGGCACCAGCCACCAGCAGAGATATCGGCTCAGGGGTTTAAATTACATATTATACCAGTTTTAATTTTACAGCACTAGACGGATTATGGATTAAATACGTATGTAGGGGTGATCAGTCCATTGTAAAATAATTGGTTAAACAAACAATCTTGATTTTGTCGTAAACCTTGTTTCCGTATTTGCCTACTAAAACATTATAATAATGATCGAGTACAATTTTAAACATTATATTAGCAAATTCAAACCATCTCGGGGAATGCACATCTCCTGTCAATGTTGATGCTTTACTCCAAGTTTCATGAAATAGTGATTTATAGTTTTGCAGAATTTGCACAGACAAGAGTCTCAGACTAACATACGGAAGGACCGGCGTAAAATCGAAACTTACTTTTCAGGAAACCTTAGAATCCGTTTAAATTAAGGCACATATGTTGCCATGTTGTCTCATTTTTATAATCAGTTTGATCGCATGTCATTTAGGATTTAGGAGTTTTCATTGCCTTTGTCGGCTCTTTCTAGTAACCTTATAAAGCGATTGAAATATCAGTCTCTGTGACAGTGCTGAGAATAGTTTTAGCAGATCACACACTTACACAAAACACACTCACTGAATGATGTTTATCCTTGTAATTTTTGAAATCGTGTCTTGTAGATGAATAGAAACAATGATGAGTCAAAGGAAACAAACATATTAGCATGACAATATAAATTACCGTTAATAGGTAAAAAAATGCTAAGGATTGTTGTATCAATTAATTTGAAAAAAAACCAGATGGCAGTCATAAATTGGATGGATAAATTAAGATTTGACAAACAGTTTAAAACATGGAAACTAACAATTATGTAAAGCGAAGCGAAAAATTAAAATTGCACAAATAACTTCGTTGGAATTACAGCTTTTGTGAAATAAAACTATAAGAGTCCCTACCAAAATTAAATGGTTGTTTATAAATGAAATAAATGCCAGAGGATAAATTTGACTTCCTTATAATCAATTCATTTTAATTGGTAAAAATGAATAATAAATTAATTAATATTAAGAAGCAACTTCCTCTAGAAAAGACACTACATCAAATGTATTTCTATTTCTGAATGATTTAAAAAGGGGAATAAAGAATTCTATTTCCTGTTGGTATTAAATTTAAAATTTCACATATCGTAACTGATATGAAGTAATTCTGTAACGAACGAAACGGAATGCATTTCCTAATTGCTGGTGCTCCGACAAATATTTTAAAACAAAATGTGTTTTAAGAGTTGAAAAAATATCCAAAGGACAAAAATATATATTCAACCAAATTTAGCTAAAAAAATGTTATACATGAGGAAGTATATCTTAGTTTTTGAAGATTTTAACAAGCTGCAAATGTAGTAGTCCGACTAATCAGCCCACTAAACCCCCATTTGATTTTTTTTACTTCTTGGAGGTTTGTGGTCTGACAGCTTCCATTACTGAATTCTTAAAATTTCTGGCGAAAACGACAGAAACGAAAACACTCGATAGCGTCCAGTATTTCCTTACCTTATTCTTGCTGGCAACATAAAACCTTTTCTAAAACATTATTCTACCGATTCATGCTTGACTTTTAATTAAAATCCATTGGTATCGGTAGAAATACATGGTTTCTCTTTAACTCTCTGTCACTTTCGCACCGTGAAGACATTACTAATTTGCATTGACCAATCAGATCGCCTGTAGCATTTGGATAGAGAACCTTTAGAAAGTACATGATGGTGATGTTTATTTATATTATTTACATTAGTAATTTGCGTTATTAATGGCGTGTTATTAGCGAGGTAAGGAAATACTGAACCACAAACCCCCAACAAGTCAAAAATTAAAATAGGGGTCTACAAATATAGACAATATAAGTTATATAGGGCTTTGGTAGGTTACACGGCCCCATGTACCCCGTCAAAGATTTATGTACATTCATCTTTGAAGGGGTACATGGGGCCGTGTAACCTGCCAAAGCCCTGTATAAAGATTTTGTCACCCTTCAAAGCGTTACTAGTTGGATCTTTTTAACTTCCACTTCGTGTTTTGCGTGACTTGCGTATGTTGTCGCCATGTTTGTTTACCGTTCTAGACGTCCACTTCCCTTTTACCGCTAAATGTCGGGTGCGTTCATGTACCCCGGCAGATTTCCAAACATAGTTCTATGTACTCCGGCAAGTTAACCAATCAGCATGCGAGAAATTTCTTTGAAGGGTGACAATAGTATATGTCTGACAATACAAAAGTATTTCCTATTGCATGATATCCTCGGAGATGCTTTATCCATTAGCACAGATACCAGTCTAGTGGTTTAAATAACATGCTGTCATGTGTTGATTTGCAGCACTAGACGGTAGTTTCGGAATACAATTCCTTATCAATAGTGTTGTGGCCAAAATTGCGAAACTTGATGTCAAAGACCGCAGCACATACCTTCCTTTTCTTCTTGGCTGATTTCCTTAATTTTTTACATCAGCAAAGTACAATTATGTCTTTCATTTTTATAATAATTTGATACATTGTTACATAAGCAAAAGACGTCATGGAACTAAACACCATTCAATTGATCTCATACACTCCTGGAAACCTGGAAATCCTTAAGTGTTAGGACATACGTCATGTTTGTACCAACTGAACACTTTCGTGTATTACATAAAAAATCTTTGCTCAAAGTTCATCTAAAAGGTGAAAACGTTCAAATGGGATTATTTTGTATTGAATAAAATTAAGATAAAAAATACTGAAATTCTTTTGTACAAATTTGCAAAATTTCTCTTAAATCCCTGCTCAATTCCCGAGACGATAAGAATTGCGTTTTGAAACTGCTTTTGGTATATGGAATTAAAGGATATTTTAAAATCTTTACAGATAATTTTGAAATATCAAAGAAATCACAAAATAATCGCTATTACTCATATTTTAAATGTATATAATTATGTTTGACTGGTTTTGAAACTACCGGGTTTGTTCATGTCCTCCAACAGTAAATTGGAAATTAACTCCAATTTCCGTCCAAATTCGATATATCTGCTTCTCCTGCTTATGGTGTATTTCTTTCCCAATTACAACGCTATGGTAGAGCTTGTTCCCACGACAGGGACTTTGTACAACAAAGCAGGCTGCTTGCAAATAAAATGTTGACACAGGGATATTGCAAGTCTAGGCTTATGAAGGCCCTAAAAAGTTTTATGGCTGTCATCACAGTATTGTTGATAAGTTTGATGTCTCTGTGTCCAGAATTGCCCTGGATATATTTGACGTCCAACAGTTCCATGTTCCTTTTACACAATTTTGATAACACAAGTAGCGGGTGAAGCTAGCTAAATAGGAAGCGCTTACCCTTCCGGAACACGAGCACCCGGACCCACTTCCCTGGTGAAAGTTCACGTGTCTAACCTAACTTGTCAGTTCCAAAGTTTTGATTTTGCTTCTGGATTGTGATTCCGACATGGATTATGGTTTGTTATTCTCAGTTGTCATTGTCTTCCTTCTTTAACTGTTTTATTATACATATTTAATCGAAAAGATTACAAAGTCTATAAAAAGGATAAACAGTAACTTGTAGGCTAAAATATTTACTAAATCAGAAAAAAACATACTAATCCATGTCCGAGTTACAGTCCAGAAGTTAAGTAAAAACTTTTGATCTGACAAGTTAAGTTAGACATGTGAACTTCCGGAAGGGTAATCCTATTTCGCTAGCTACAGGTGTGGAAAGAACATAGAACTATGGGACGTCAAATATATAAAGGGGAATCCTGGACACAGAGGCATCAAACATATTAACAATATTATGATGATGGCCAAAAACTTTTTGATGGCCTTTATAAGCCTAGGCTTGCAATGTCCCCGAGTCAACATTTTTTTTGCAAGCAGCCTGTTTCGTTGTACATGTACAAAGTGCCCGTAGTGGGGAAAAAGCGCTACATACCATGACGTATTAATTGGAAAACAAATACACCATAAGCAGGTATATTGCTGCATAGAAAAGGAAATTTGACAGCAGAAAAATTGAAGTCATCACCTTTGTCATAAAGTTTCAAATGTGACCTTTCGTGGGCGTCATAATTCAGTTACAAGTCTAAATATGAAGCAGAACTTGAGAAATGGGTTGTGTCTTTTATTTCAAACTGACATTCACAGTCTCCAAATTTAGGATTGTTAAGAGACAGAACGTCATCTATATCTGTATGTTGAGTTGAATGATTTGATTTCTTCTCTCAAGATTTGAGAAGGTTCTGCATAAATCTTGCTTCATAAATCAGCAAGCAGTGGTGCACAGATTGTACCCATTGGTATATCGATCGTTCGCTGATAAATCTATATTACCAAACACAACGAATATGTTATCTATCAAAAAGTCCAACATTTTGTTGATGGTATCTTCAGTATATTTTTGTTTGGAATCCGTATGATGCTTGACAAAATCACCAGAATCCCTGTTCAGCACCAGATATTTGTATCTTTGCTTACCATTTTTGTAAAAGATTGGCAAGTGAATAAAGACGTTCTTTCAATTTTAGAATGAGGGATAGTGGTATATAGTGTAGAAAAATCAAATGTTTTTTATACTCTTTACATGAGATAAAGTATTAGAAGCAAGATGTTCAAGTAATTCTTTAGAATTTTTGAGAATCCACATTTTGTTGATTCCAGATGTAGAATATACTTTTTCTGAATAAGACTGAAGACCATCTTTGACGATTGTCAAAATTTGTGTAGTAGTACATTTAGACGAGCCTGCTATATATTAATCCTTTTATGAATTTTTATGGGGTTTAGGAATCCAATACAAGTAAGGAAGATCTTGATCTTCCTCTTTAAGATTGAAATCGAAAGACTCTATGGTTGGAAAGAACTTCATCTTTGGAGAAATTAGTTCTAGTATATGTAGAGTTATTTGATATACTATCTAAACCAAGCTCTTTAATAAGACATTCAAGGTAGAATCTCTTACAAACGAGAATAATGTTGTTGGAAGCCTAATTAGCTGGAGCAACAACATATTTATTGTGCATGTCTGATAGAATTGCCTTAATTTCTGATAACTCTGAACATGAGACAAACAAATGAAAGTAGAAAAAGGTTCATAATATATAATATATCGATACAGTTGAATTCCTGATGTATATCACCCTAGGTACTGAATTAGCGTCTGGGGGAGGATTGTCGAGTACCACGTGCAAACAATCTGTCCCGATGATGTCATACAACTATCCACCACTTAGACATTGACTGATTTTTATCTGCTTGCTAGATTCATGTAATATAACACAATACAAATTTGCCTTGGTTGATTAAATGAGGTTATACGTCACGGTTAAGAATAATTCACTTACATGGATGCATCACCAGCTATAGGTGAAGTGACATTTTGACCTTTGAAGTACAGCGCAATGAACATGGAGGGTTCTGATACGTGACACGCGGCATCGGGTTTAAGGTCTCGGTGACTTTCATTTCTAAATATCAGTGTTTTGCGAAAGAACAGTCACTGCCTATTGTCAATTTTTGGTCAGACCCGGTCGGGGTTCGAGACCCTAATTTTACCTAGAAATAACACGATGTATACAAAAAAAATTGTCTAATAAAAAAGTATTATTCATCATGCGAGACACAGAATTCTTATCAGAGAAGTACTGCGGTATGCAAAAAAAAAAATAAATAAATAAAAAATTTTTTCGGATTTAATACCGGTTAAATTATTGAACAAGGCAAATGATAAAACATTGATTGACAGGTCCAATGAAATCAATGATAATTCTTACACAAAAGTAATTATTAGTAAACCGCTTTTAATTTTTGCAACGTGCCACGGTCGTTTCAAGGGGTTGAAAAATTATCCAAAGTACAAAATTATATTTCATCAAATTTAGCTAAGGAAATACTTTGCACGATGGTGTATGCCTTGGTTAATTTTAAGTAGCAACAAATTTAGACAATAGTACATTTCTGACAAAACAAAAGTATTGCGTACTGAGTTCACGATATCCTCGGAAATGCCTAGTCCGCTAGAAGAAATTACAGCACAGTGGATTAAATTACATATTATACCAGTGTTAATTTTACAGAAAAAGCCTGCCGTTTCAGAATAAATCCCTCATTACTGGTGCTTGAACAAAATTGTGAAACCAAAATCTCTCAAGGGGTAATTATATTAGATTTATAAAAAATAAATTGCTTTTAAAAGAACAGGTTAAAAACATTTTTCTTGCCACTTTTGTTAAATTAATTAAAAACATAAGACATGTAGCGAAAATGTTTAATATATCACTTCCGTTTTTTTAATGCGCATACTTCTCTTTTCTTCTTGACCGATTTTTTCTTTTTTTTACATTTGCAAAGTACAAAAGTCTCTTACATTTTTATAACAATTTGTTGTATAACTTAATTATACTCATGAAATTATACACCGGTCAATGGATCCCACAGTCTCTAGGAAACCAGAGGTCCTTAAATGATGTTCCTCTGGACATCAATTTCAGTGTCTGTCAAAATACTTGTGCTTTCTTATCAGTAGTTATAAAATGACTCTGACTATTCTATTTTAACGTTTATGATATTAATATATAAAAATATGTCCAAAAAGTAAAAACTAATGAAAAATAGGAAAGTTATCAACTTTTATGTAATACACGTGTAATTCATAAAAATATGTCCAGCAAGTAAAACTAATGAAAAATAGAAAAGTTATCAAAACGGAATGATTATCATGGACTTAGCAAAAAGGCAGTACACTACTATGTGATTTTCATAAATCATTGTTTTATTGTCATATCTTTCCAAAAAATAGGTTAAGAAAAAAAATAATGCAGGGAATTCTGTTCTCCACAGAGGAAAACATCCTCAAATCTAAAATTCAGTTTAACGCTAATAAATTGAATGGATTGTTCAGCATTAACATATACATGTATATTTAAAGCTAGATAATACGTACTTGAAAAAAAAATTACGAGACTTGTTTATTTTATAACGTTACACTAATCACCCGTGATTGTTTTATTTTTTCAAGCATGAATTGCATGCAAAACAATTTTGCTTGTCAGATATGTGACCTGGTGTACCAGTAGTTCTAAACACATTTCCATGATATTTGAAAATGGTTCAACATAATACTAACAATGTTGTGGAAGACATTGTTGTAGGGCAAATAGAAAAAAACTATGTTACCTATTTTGATTACACACGTGGCTGGTGTAGCTAGCTTAACAGGAGGAGCTTACCCTTCCGGAGCACCCGGCCTCACTTTCCTGATGGAAGTTCACGTGTCTAACCTTACTTGTCAGTTCCAAAGATTTTACTTTGCTTCTGGATTGTGATTCGGACATGAATTGGTATGTTTGTTTTTGATTAACGCTGATGAAGCAATTTTTTACATAGGTGGCAGTGATTGCTGTAGAAGGATATATTTTATCCATGGACATCATTATGATTGACATAAAGTTAAGTTCGTTAAACCCTGATGATTTTGCACCCGGACTTATGGCTTGGACTGGTGTCAGTTTTTATGGCAAAGCATCGCCGAGAATCATGGAATAAATGTGTAAAAGTAAATTCCGACTATTATCTAAACAGGAGGTGCTTATCCTTCCGGAGCACCCGGCCTCACTTCCCTGGTGGAAGTCCACGTGTTATTACTTTGCTTCTTGATTGTGAAATATACAAGTACTGAATTTATATGTGGGGGGTATGTGTGTTTTTCTTATTTGGAATGATTGGTGGAATGATTTGAATATTCAGGTCCTGCAATCATCTCGACCCCTGGGGCATGTTAAAACTCTCTATTAAAACTGGAACAACATAAAGTTCTGCATAGGTACTTTAACCACACTATTAGCTATTGAATAGCATTTTTTAAAACGTTATTTAAAGTATTGTTCTCGTGTATTTTTGGTTGATCTGGTTGTTTTCAGATATAACTTTATTTTAATTTAGAGTTTCTATTCTTAGGTTAGTTGTTCAAAACCTGATTATTTAATTATATTTTCAAACATATTGTGAACTCATTGTTGAAATATTAAAGATTCCATCAAACTAAAAAAAATTGTAATAAAACTATTGATTCAATAATGATATTTTGATTTTATTTATGTTTTTAATTTTTGCTAATCATTGATTAAACTATTTAAACTTTGAACAACTGAGTCCTGCTGTATTTTATCTCTCGGATCAACTCAAAACATGTGCTCAGCAGTAGCATTGGGAGGTCATGCTGATTACTTTGTTGCCGTAACAAACTGAATGAGACTGGTTTGGCAGTAGGATGTGTGGTATTTAGTTGTGCAAACAGCATGCATTAATCATTGAATAGTATTTATATTTTACATTTTGTAAAAGTCACACATTCTTGACTGGGACTTATATTTCATTTTGGTCACATTATTTAGTGGTTTAATTTATGAATACATGTACATGTATAGCAAGTCACTAATGATAAATCAGTGTCATTATTTATTTGGTGACAATACGATCTAAATAAATATATGTGAGGTGATTAGTTGTGCATTAAAGTGTAATCTAAGCAGTAAAAAGCTCTATCATGTTTATAAAAAAGGGTTTTCCTTAAAATGAATTTCGCCGATTCTTCAAAAATAAAAGAACTACAGTCCAACCTGTCTTAAAGTTCGACTTTATATAAAGGTCACCTGCTTATAAAGACCAGTAGAATTGTATCGCAATTGTTCTTTATTTATATTATTGGAACAAGTATATAAAGACCACCTGCAAATAAAGACCACTTTTACTGGTTCCCTTGGATGGCCTTTATAGACATGTTTGACTGTACCTGTAATAACTAAGATTTAGGGGAACACATTTTGTTTTGTACACCTGAATAGAACTCTTGAATTTTTTCCCCATGAATCTGGACTACCAATTTTAGTTTGCTCTATGCTCTCCTTACTTATTCCTGACCACTGCGGTAGCTCAGTTGGTAGGGTGCACGCTCCGTAAGTGGGGGGTCGTGGGTTTGATCCCCGGCCGGGTGTGACCCTAGACTTGAAAGTGGGTAGTGACTGTTTTTTCGCCAAGCACAGCTCGGCATTACAGAATGAAAGTCACGGTTCGTTCGGATGGGAACTTAAAATAAACGAGGTCCCGTGTCTCGGTGGGCTTGGCACGCTAAAGATCCCTGCTGTATAATGCCATCAGCGAAACGCACAGGCAAAAGTTCTGCACCTTCGCCTATAGCTGGCGTCGTCTCGATATAAGTGAAATATTCTTGACTGGGACGATAAACACCACTACTCAACTCTTTACTTATTCCATCACAATGTTTATTTATCAATCACGATGTTTATTTATCACATTACAAGTGTGATACTCAAAAATTGGAATTTGCCTAACATGAATAAGTTGCAAATTTTAACAGGTACAAAAGAAAAGTTTACATCGTGTATTTTTTGGCGAGGAGACCATGTACGATCATTAGGGTTTTGATATATATATATTTTAAATATAAGCAGTTTTGTATTATATTATTTTCAGCAGTTTTGATTACACTTTAAATCAATTTATTAGTACTGGTACTTGTCTGGAGTGGGCAAGGTCACAGGTTTGATCCCGGGCAGGTTGAGACCTAAGTGACAAAGCATTTTGTATGTGCTTTGGTGATAAAACAATATTTCATTCCCTTTTCTGAATTTATGAGTTGTGATATTTGACAATTTGAAATATTAAAGCAAAGAATACAAATTAAGAACAAATACCATATTTTTATTTTACATTGAGGTTTTCCTACCAAGCGATAAACTAAGTTACAATTTTTTACAATGTATAAAAATGGTTTTCATCAGTATTGAAAAAAAAAACCATTTAATCAATGCCGTCAGTGTGTAATAATACACATTTTAAAGACATGCACACAGTAACTTTGAATTCAAATTCAGTCTATTGTAAATAATAAATTCAAAGCTGTTCTAGACACTAAAGGTATTTGAAAATCAAAGCATTTGTTTCATATCTAAAACGATTCTTAATATTTAAAGTGAGCAGTCATAATTATACTTTAATATCATCATTTTCAGTTAATGTAATACTATGGTGTAAAGTCCAGAAAAGTGTCTCTCAAACCATATAAATCATGGTTAATATTAAAAATCCTTAGCTTAATTTGGTAAAATACATTTTGGTCCTTTGGGTAGCTTTTCAACATCTTCAAAATAATTTTGGTTTCATAATTTTGGTCCAAGCACTACTGATGAGGAATTAGATTCCGAAACGGCCGTCTAGTGCTGTAAAATTAAAACTGGTATAATATGTAATATAACGAGTTTTCACTTTTTCACTATTCTGAATAAATAGCTTATCCTTTCACTGATTTGATATATGTGCCGTAATTATAATCCAAATTTCATCATACAAGACGTACAGATCAATTAATAAAATATTTTTTTAATGTATTGCAAGTTTAAATCCATTAAACTATTACCAACAGAAAATGAAATACAGGTACAACCCTAATGTTGATATTTATTACACTTTTTTAGTGTTTTGGCGGTTTGAATCTTCATTATCAGTACTGATACGTGCACAAGAAGGGTCAGATCACCAAAACTTTTATCGTGGACAACAGTAGCAGATTTATCAGTGTTGAATAAAAAAAATCATTATTACTGGTATGTATTGTAAGTGTCTTTGGTCCTGTTGCTGGAGGCAGAGAGGGTGAAGGAACATGTGGTTTCAAAGTATGATGGGTAGAATTGGCTTCCAGTTGCATACGGAAGTTGAAAGTAGTTTGCAGGAGCAGGTTGTAGTGAATTCTGCAAATTCCAGATTGGTGGCATTGACTGGAAGTAAGGATTATATCCATATAATTGAGGACTGTAAACTTGTGAATTAGAATTACCGGTACACATGTAGCTTTCAAGTGTTTGTCGTTTGGGTTTTATTTCTTTAGCATCTACTTCCTTGCTTAACCATTTTTTGAATTGTGTCCTCATCAGAATTACAGCTATCGGAATCACCTGAATCCGTTTTATATCCTGTCGACGCATCAGATCGAGCTTCTCTTATCTTGCTTTGAAATAAAGATTTGCCATGTTTTGTTTCAGGTGGTATTGACTATTGAATTGCTGTAGACTGTTTTAAGAGCAATTAAGTCTTTCATCAAAACATTAGGTTTCGTGTATTCAATAGGGTCTGTTTTTTAGTCTATTTTCATCACATGGACAAACCATTTGCTTTGTTTCAATTCAAAAGCTTGAATTTGATCTTTTAAACTTTCAATTTATTTTTTTAACACGTTTATTTTGTTTTGGGGCCTTTCTTTTCCAGAGAGTACTCCTTATGGAGCTCATTGCGTCCATATTTGACGTAACTACTCGTATTACATTTTTTGTTTTCGCAGTATATGTTGCCTTTGCTGTTGTCTGACTTATGCCCTTGGATATGACAGTTTGAACAGCGGTGGGTCAGTTTTCCCTGAGCTGGTGGTTGAGGGATTTCAATACCCAGCATTCTCAATTCATTTTCTATTTTCAATAGTTCAGTAGTTTTTTCATCTGTTCTTTTTAAAATACTGATATCAATTTTTTTGCCTAGCTGATGTGCTATTACGGTCTTTCTCGAAGTCAGCTATTTTAACATCTTTATTTATTAAGTCCATTTCTTTTAAACTTAACAGTGCATTTTCGATCTGATTTGTCTCCAAGAATTAAATGAACATTTAGGCCATAAAACATTTCTGTCAAGTATTCCCTAATGTTAGGCATCTCAACGCTTTAACGTTTGAAAAACATTTTCCCGGAAAATAGTTGTGTTTATTCGTTTCTTCATCCAAGTTCAAAAAATTAGGAAAGAATAAAGAAAACCCTTAAATAAGCTTTGGTAGTCTCCGACACTAATCCTATAATTACATTTTCTCATTGCAAATAACTGGGTACAGAAAATACTCAAAATGTCAGTGGATGGGCCTAGGTGTGGTAGTATCGAATAATGTCAACACCTTACACGCCTCAAGAGAGAGTGTGAACTTAAACATGTACTGTTATAATGATTATCTTCTCTAATTAATATTGAAAGAATAATAAACAGCATTACTGGACTGAATACACATAAAATGAGTAACAAAAATTAGTTTGGGAGAGTTCATCATATAAAAAAAACTTAAAGCACTAATCGGAAGCCTTCACAATCATGGCTTAATTATGAAGAAATAGAACGTGTTGTGTTGGTTTCACGTCAAACAATAGGCAAAGTTTTAGAGCCACCTAGTGATTCACTACCATATCGCACAATATCAAGACGCACAAAATGCACACAAGATGGTATAACCGCGGTACAGTTGTACAAATATTCAAAACCCTCAATGTATTTGAAGGAGATACAAGAAAGATTGGTTTCTGATGGGATATCTACAGAAAATGTACCAAGTTTTACATCTCTTTACAAAATTTAAAATAATGTTTTAAATTCTACATATAAAAACTGAAGAAATGTCCAGAAGAAGGTATGGGAGGAGATATATAAAATCAGTTTGATGAATTTATGGAATTTTTTCACACCAAGGATCCACTAACATTGCACTGCTTTGATGAATCATCGGTGTTGAATACGACTCCAAACATGAATTATAGGACTTCATTTAAAGGAGAGAGAGAGAGAGAGAGAGCAATAGAACTGCAGAAATTTGCATCAAATGCAATTTATACAATCAATCTGTTACATTGTCGTTTTGGAGTTGATAATTACAATATTATAGATGGACCATCTAATGAAATGCATTTGTTAGATTTTTTAAGATACTTTAACACTAAATAATTCACATGGTGCACCCATTTTAAGTCCCTGAGATTCTATTATCATAGACAACAGCGGTTTCCATCATAGTAGGCAAACAGAGGCTAATTTAAGGTAGCTTTTCTAAAGATATGGATTGACATTAATATTTCAACCTCCATATCACCCTGACTTAAACACATGTGGAAATTGTTTTAAAGATATTAAGTGCTATTTGAAAAAACAACAAACCTACAGAAATGGCAATTTTGTGATGTAGAGACTATAACTCCAGCAAAATCATATTCTTATTTCAAATACTGTGGATACATATAAATAACTGTATTGGTTTATGTTTCCCATTATAGCAGGAAATTTCTCATTTTAAAAATTAAATATGATTCCATTTTAATAATTCATAGATTTAAAAAAAATTGTCTAATTACTCCGTGTGCAAATACAGTGTAGTAAAATTCTACAGGGATGCAGTTTATCTGATGCCCAGCTCACTACAGAAAAAAATTGTAATGGCAATAAATAGCAAAAATGTGAAACAATTATGGGTCCAGACTTATATTTAGGACCAATGGGCTACTGGGGCTATGCTAATCCTAAATTATGTTCTATCAGTTGTACAAGTTTATATGAGTTTTATACTGCAATATAACATGCTACATTTCCCCAATATCCATGTGCTTGTTGAAAAAGGCAACACCACACCCACACACTTAAGCTCATTAACATCATCCTTAGCACATTGCAAAGGTGAGATCACTATGGTACCTTAGTTGATTGCTCAGTTGGTAGAGTGCTCATTTTGTATGTGGGAGGTCGTAGGTTGAAACCCAAGCTGGTTCTGAGCTAGGCATGATTTTGTGTGGTATTATCGACAATGTCAATACCTTACATGCCTCAAGGGATAGTTTTCATTAACTTGATAATAGATAGTGGCCTCTTTTGCCAAACACTTGGTATTTAGAAATGAAAGTCACAGGGTCCTTCAATGAGACCTTTAAAACCAATGCCTTATGTCACGGTAGCTGTGGCATGTTAAAAAAGCCTCCCTGCACATTGCCCTGAGCGCAGATGCAAAGGTCAAATTCTGTGACACCAGGATATAAATGAACGATTCTTGACTAGAACATAACACCCCATTCAATCAATCAATACTGCAAAGGTTTTAATCTCTGCCATATCACTAACAAACTGACACCTCCATACATTATGATAATCTTGACTGGCAATCTAAACGTTATGGTGGCAGTGCACTCCATTTCAAAAATTGGTTCGTATTGGTGATGAAAAGACTAATGGAAGATTTAATTGTTAGGACATTACCTTCTCATTTTGTCATATTTTGTGGCTAATTTAAAGTCAACCAATCTATATTTGTGTGATATTGGGACGGGGGATGGAAGCCGGGGAAGTTTGAAGTGCAATAACAGGATTCTACAAGTTTTTTTTTCACCCCTGATAAGAACCAAAACATGAAATGGGAGTCTACTGCCATCATATACTTTAGATTCCAGAGGTATTAAATATAATTAAACTCAACAATAAAACGTCAATAGACACCAGGGTGCAATTTTCGAATTGCTAATTCATATTCAACATGATGTGTGTTCACATATCAAATATCAATTCAATATCTGCGAGCGTTTTGAAAAAAAGTCTGGAAAACTGCTATGTTAAGCAGCCCACATCAGGTAAAACTTTTGTAAATCTGAGCTATTACTGAAGCTGTAATATATGTAAGTTAGTATTTTTTCTGTGAATTGAAACGTCTTATAAATTCAGTGCATATGCATTTGCAGACCAATATGCAGCATCAGTGGAAAATCAAAATCACAAATCCGAGATGTAGTTTCAAAAATAATTTAGCAAACAATTGAATAATTTAAGTGATAATTCAAATGGTCAATTGATTTTCTAACAATTCATCTGTCTATTTAATTCATAAATAAGAGGATTAACTTATAACAACACTGCCTAAGGAAGAAGCAATTACGTTGTCAATTTCTATTCATTGGCAATTCAATTGTTTGACTATTAAGTAACACTTTAGGTTAATCTGGTGTGATCTAAATTCTTTTGTAAAACCATTTTCTAACAAAGATAATCCAAGATTGTTTAATGACCATAAAATGACAAGGTGTTTCATCAGGAGTCGGCGTCTAGTCACACGTCTAAGAAAACCATTGAATTTTTAAAGAAACGTAAAGTCAGTTAAATTTCACCGTCTAAGTGGATGCCAAAAATCCCGATTACGTGCCAATGGATTACGGTATCTTGGGAATCCGAAAACATAGTCTTTAGAAACGAAAGACGTATACTTTATCTGGTCTTAAAAGAGCTGTAAAAATGAATTGAAGAAACTGAAACAGAACACTTTCTAGTTGGGCAAAACGTTATAGAATGGTATATAACTGCCACAGTTCATAAATAAAACATTTGTTACAGTGAAATCTGAATTACTTAAGATGATTTTATAAATCATAAGTGTTATATAATAAAGTGACAAATATAACATAAAAAAACAATTCACCATTCACTACGTGCTTACCTTTAATTTGTTACCAGTATTTTTGTGGTTTTGAAAAAAAATCCACACTTTTTACTGTGTCAAACTTTAAAGTAAAATGGAGCATTTATGTGTCTCGCAAGTCAACTTTCCTTTTTTATGCAGCGATATACCTTCTTATGGTGTATTTGTTTCCCAATTGATACGCTATGGTAGAGCTTGTTCCCACTACTTGGACTTTGTACAACGAAGTAGGCTGCTTGCAAATAAATTGTTGACTCAGGGATATTGCAAGCCTAGGCTTATCAAGGCCCTCAAAAAGTTTTATGGCCGTCATCACAGTATTGTTGATATGTTTAATGTCTCTGTGTCCAGGATTGCCCTGGATATATTTGACGTCTCATAGTTCCATGTTTCTTTCACACAATTTTGATTATATACGTGGCGGGTGTAGCTAGCTAAAAAGGATGTGCTTACCCTTCCGGAGCACCCGGTCTCACTTCCCTGGTGGAAGTTCACGTGTCTAACCTAACTTGTCAGTTCCAAAGTTTTTACTTTGCTTCTAGATTGTGATTCGGACATGCATTAGTATGTTTGTTTTTGATTATTAACCTATCATCTACATCCAATTCCTGATTATTTTTGTTGACATAGTTTCTATTCATACATAACATATTTGTTGTGTTTTGTAACATAGTTTTTCAGCAAACAATCGTTATACCAAGGAGTATAAACTGTTCACCTTTGCTTGCTGATTTGTTTCTTTATTCTTATGAAGCAGAATTTATGCAGAACCTTGTTAAATCTGGAAAAAAGACTGTCGCCAACTCATTCAACTCAACATACAGATATATAGATGACGTTCTGTCCCTTAACAATCCTAACTGGAGACTGTGAATGTCATCTATCCTAGTGAGCTTGAAATTAAAGACACGACCGATTCCTCAAGTTCTGCTTTATATTTAGACTTATACCTAAATTATGAGCCCACGCAAGGCTACATTTGAAACTTAATGACAAACTTGATGGCTTCATTTTTTTCTATTATCAACTGCAGCAATATACCTGCTTCTCCTGATTATGGTGTATTTCTTTCCCTTTCCCAATTAATACGCTATGGGAGAGCTTATTCCCACAACAGGGACGTTGTACAACGAAGCAGGCTGCTTGCAAATAAATTGTTGACTCGGGGATATTGCAAGCCTAGGCTTATCAAGGCCCTCAAAAAGTTTTATGGCCGTCATCACAGTATTGTTGATAAGTTTGATGTCTCTGTGACCAGGATTGCCCTGGATATATTTGACGTCCCATAGTTCCATGTTCCTTTCACAAAATTTTGATTAAACACGTGGCGGGTGTAGCTAGCTAAACAGGAGGTGCTTACCCTTCCGGGACACCCGTCCTCACTTACCTGGTAGAATTTTACGTGTCAAACCTAACTTGTCAGTTCCAAAGTATATACTTAACTTATGGACTGTGATTCGGACATGGATCAGTATGTTTGTTTTTAATTGAAGTAGGGCGTTTTTTGTTCTATCGTGTCATGCCACTCCTAGCTTTTGTTTAAACACTGTTAATATTTATGTTACTTGGTAATCTGAATGACTAACGTCATTCACGTGTTTTACCTAATTTGCCAGCTTCAAAGGTTTTACTTTACTTTGGGATGGTGGTTTTGATCATGGATAAACATCTTGCTTCTAGTACTTTATTTTGTGTAAAAAGTATAAACACATTAACTTTTTTCTACACTTTATACCACTATCCCTCGTTCTAAATTAAAACAACGTCTTAGACACATTATTCATTTTTCATTCTTTTACAAAAACGATAAGCGAAAATACCAATATCTAGTGCTGAACGGCGATTCTGATTATTTTGTCAAGTATCATACGGATTCCAACAAAAATCAATGAAGAAGTGTTGGAGTTTTTGATTAGCAACATATTTGTTGTGTTTGGTAATATAATTTCCTTGCAAAAGTCGGTATACCAATGGGTACAAACTGTGTACCATTGCTTGCTAATTCATTACTTTATCATGTCAAGCAGACTTAATGCAGAACCTTGTTTAATCTGGATAGAAAATTGTTGCAAAATTATCTAACTCTACATACAGATATATAGATGATGTTCTCTCTCTTTGGAGACCATGTGAATGCCATTTATCCTGGCGAGCTTGAAATAAACTATACCACTGATTCCGCAAGATCTAATTCATATGTATACTTATACCTCAACAATGACGTAGGCAAAAGGCTACATTTTAAACTGTTTCATAAACGTGATTTTAAACTTCAATTTTCTATTGCCATCCTTCGTCTTCCATGCAGCAGTATACCTGCTTCTGTGTATGGCGTATTTGTTTCACAAATAAATCGCTATGGTAGAGCTTTTTCCCACTACGGAAACTTGGTCGTAGTCAAATCATATTATTGTTGTTAAGTTTTATGTCTCTGTCCGGATAGCGCTGGATATATTCACAACCGATAGTTCCATGTTCTTTTCACTCAATTTTGATCATACGTGTGGCTAGTGTAACTAGCTAATCAGGTGATTATCCTTCGGGAGCACCAGGTCTCACTCACTGGTGG
Organism: Anadara kagoshimensis; assembly: GCA_021292105.1. Taxonomy (NCBI): domain Eukaryota; kingdom Metazoa; phylum Mollusca; class Bivalvia; order Arcoida; family Arcidae; genus Anadara; species Anadara kagoshimensis. The sequence continues at coordinate 45,278,538 of CM037857.1, forward strand.
AAGTTTTACCTAACTTAGTTTAGATTTTACTGTGCTTCTATATTGTGATTCAGACATGGATTAGTTTGTTGGTTTTTTTTTTTATTATATATATATATATTTCTAGGTACTGATTTTAAATTGTCTGATTTTATTTGAGTTAGATTCTAATTCTACTTTGACCATCTGAATCGATATCTTTTACGGTCTGGCTTTTCCAGCTTGATCTTTTGCATAATAGCTTACAAACTGCTTCATATACTAGCTTAGAGATGTAAAATTGCATTCCAAGGTTTATGAAAGATTCCATTTGATTGATGATTAGTTGACAATTCCATATCAAGTTAGATATTTTATTTGCAAAATCAGCTATGGAAGGACCCTTTTTTCCAAATTATAAAAAAAGACTAAAACAATATCTATGATAACTCAACCTTTATTGTAAAACGTTGATTCATTTATTTTCAACATAAGCAGTGAATTGTTAAATGAAAAATATCAACGAATTAAATGTAATATTTGAGCAGTGTATTTCAATCACCCAGATCATCATATTCTCCTTTTTGCTCTCGGTCTCATTTCGTTGCGTCAAATTCTGCAAAATTTGTCTTATTTCTGAGGCAAATCGTGAATAATTAAGTTTGCCATAACACAATATTCTATTCTAGTTGGTTAATTTCTACTATTCTAAGCAATGTCCCGCTGTGTAATTAAAAAACTTCAAAATATTTTAAGGGTATGGAATTTAAATCCTTGTTGAAATCTAAAAACTTAGTTAGTTAGTTAAGGTGAATATAGAACTTCAATCAAAACTCAATACTTCCGGTATCTGTTGTCTATTCTTCAACAGCAGTAATCATATTTCCAAATCTAAAAAAAAGATTAAAAATAAGTAAATGTATGTTTAAGATAAATATAAGTGTCGAATACGACATTTGAATTTTCCATCGCCTTAATTTTTAAGTCACCACTGAGTCATCTACCACTGTTAAAATTACAAAACTGTTTGGATGGTGTAACTCTCGCGTGGTGTGCACAAAATAAACAACAACAAAAATAATAAACGCTCTAGTTTCTCTTTATTTATTATTTTTATCCTAGAGAAGTATAGCACCTTGCACTAACTCTGTATATACAGGTTACTGTATATAGAATAAGAGATACAAAGTTTTATAATCAGTTATCCCAATATGCAGTTGTCTTTTAGGCTTTGTGTTATTTGACTGTTTCCGTCATTGAAGTTCAGTTTGCGTTGTACTTGCCAAAAACGCGTTTTTAGTCAATAATCTTTATTCTATCACAAAGAAATCTATTATACTGTTGCTCCGATATAATAAATCTATTGTGTTTTATACGTGTTTTTCTGGTTTAACAAACTTTATATTTGTTTCTTTTAAAAACATGCGACAATTAGGTGGAAATGATGCTTTTTAGAACTACTTAATTCAGTATAATCTTAAATACACCCGAGGATAAGAAATTAAGATGTGTCATTTAATAGCTTTTAGTAGACTGTTTCGTGTTAATTAATCTATTTGTGTAGGAAGTATTTTACAGCCATGATTGATTTTTCTAACAGGTAACATCGTTTATGTGGTGTTGGGAAGAACTTAATAAATATGAGAAAAATATGACCTTGCCTTCAATTTAATCTCTACATGAATCGAACATATGAGGTATTCATCTTATCGGTAGCTATAAACATCTAAGCGTGTTCTAAAGCAAGTTACTAGACACTTCTAGCGTTGCAATTTGAGCCGTATTGTAAGCGAATAGATGTATTCTTTAAACTTAAGTTTCTTTTACTTTGAATGAATCACTATAAAATTACAATTACAATTATAAAACTACACTATAAAATTTAAAAAATACATACTGTTTTCGTAGTGGACTTAAAATCTATGTATGTATAAATTTGTACAATTATTTTTTACCTTTTTTAATAAAAACTCAAATAATGTTAAAGTATAAAAACTTTCATTTTATTTTCAGACATAAGTTGCACATTGCTGGAGAAGTTATTACTAACTTAAGATTCCAATGAGTAATTTTCCCTCCCTATTTTAATTGAACGTTTTATTAAGTTTCTATAATATATGTGGGATGAACAAAGGACAATCAACTGGCACTATAACACGTTTTTTTCAAATTTTATCGTAAAGTTCAAGTGACTTTGACACAGTAGTACACATGTGGCGGATGCAGCTAGCTAGACAGAAGGTGCTTGCCCTCACGGTGCACCCGGCCTCACTTCCCTTATGAAAGTTCACGTGTCTAACTTGACTTTTTTGGCTTCTGGATTGTAATATGGATTAGTATGTTTGTTTTTGATTAAGTTTTTCGTACAGTTTACCGTTTTCTAAATTCGGCAATCATCATCATTGCAATATGAACGTAAAAATAATGAATTTTAATAATTCAAGTTATATATTTCAGTCAAAAACAAGGAATTGAGTTACAAGTTTTACCTTGCATTAAACTTTTGACTTGAAACCTTAGAAATTTCTCACAGATAATTCAAACTATTGAATGAAATTGATATGAACTTTACCTCAGTAAATTCATTAAGAAGCTTTACATGTAACAGCTATTAAAAACCAATTATTGACTTTTGTTGTTTGTTTTAATCACGCATGAAGTATAGGATTTCCATGACAGCTGGTATAGAAAATAAATGTGAATATAAATTTTCTTCTCACGGCTGACCACGATATCACACAATGTATTTACAGACCCTAATAGCGGTCATTTTGTAGCAAGAGTAAATTAGCAACTACAGCTGTATAAGGCATTTTAACATAAGAATGTGTGACAAGCATTGCTCATTGCCATAGGCATAGTCTATAATTAACAAGGCACGTCTTAATCTAACATAATAGAAATAACATTTATATGAATAACCAAAGACTTAATAACTATAACCTCATATCAAAAAATTCAAACTATTACTTCATAGCATAGACTGGACAATGACCAAACCAATAAACCAAAGATTGAGGCACCGGATAAATGTAAACACAAATACATGTAAGATACGGAGACCATATTTTATGATCTCTTAACATTTTATAACAACTGGACAAAACGCTAACATGATGTTTGATTTTGGAAAATATTGAGATTTCGAATTCCCTACACGGTTACCTTACTCAATATTTTGGCCTTGGTGTTTGTCGTTTTTAATTCAATTCTTACCTTCGGGAGTAATATTATTCGAAAATTGAATGTTAGATAGCCGGAAAGTGAAGAGCGTTGTCGAAAATGACCACACAAGTACGCCCCGGTTTAGTTTTCTGTGTATTACAGGTGTGTATAACCGTGAAATGCATCGATATCGACAACACAATCCATAAGACATAACAAATACAATAGCCTTAAATATGGTGACCGGTGACCTTTAAGCTACAATATACTACTTTCCATTTTAAGACACATCACATTTCGAATTCGTAAGAGTACATCTTTACTTAATTATGACGTATTTATTACCTTCTTGCTGACGTCACAATTCTATCTATACATCCATAAATGATAAAAACATAATGGTTCAAATGGTCCCATAGAAGGAAACTAAGTAAATATCAATGTTTGTTATAGGAGATGTGTATTTCGTAATTTCTTTAATGATGTTTATCTTAATGCTTTTACGATCCATTTACATGATGCGTTTCAATGCGTGGGTTACATTTAACTCTAACGTTTCACAAAAAGGTAAATATAACGCTTTTTGTTCACAATAGCATGTAACTAATGAAACCTTCTAGGGCATCGATTATTACATTTTGACATGACAAACATTAGTTTTTAACAATCTATTTTACATACTTTTTGTATATTTACGATCTAAGCCTTTTTAAAGCTTTATAAGCTGTATATTTCTTCCTTACAAGTCAATAATGGGAAATAGAAGCGCTTTGGAGTAATTAGATACTGATGGAAATGCTTGCTGCTTTTCAATACATGGCCTGCAACACCGATTCTTTACTAATTGACGTTATAAGAACCGTTCATTGTGTCAGGAGTATTCCCACACAATACAAATGTCATGTGTATGTACATCAATCAACATTACAGAGCTTTAGAACTGGTTAATGTTTTTACTATGGATGTTACTTGTGTAACTTATTTTACTTCTTTAACGTACATATATGTGAAATTCTGACTTAAAGTGGTGACAAGTACTCTAAACAGACAATAAGGGCCTACCTTTGTAGTCCACTACGGGGACTTTGTACAACGAAGTAGGCTGCTTGCAAATAAATTGTTGACTCAGGGATATTGCAAGCCTAGGCTTATCAAGGCCCTCAAAAAGTTTTATGGCCGTCATCACAGTATTGTTGATAAGTTTGATGTCTCTATGTCCAGGATTGCCCTGGATATATTTGACGTCTCATATTTCCATGTTCCTTTCGCACAATTTTGATTACACACATGGCGGGTGTAGCTAGCTAAACAGGAGGTGCTTACCCTTCCTGAGCACCCGGCCTCACTTCCCTGGTGGAAGATCACGTGTCTAGCCTAACTTGTCAGTTCCAAAGTTTTTACTTTGCATTTGGATTGCGATTCGGACATGAATTAGTATGTTTGTGTTTAATTTGAACCACTGCATTTATGTAATTACCAACAAAACGGATTATTCAAATGAACATCCCTTAAAACCGAACCATTTAAATTTGTACGTAAACCGTCGTCAAAATATTCAACTTCATATACAGATAGATAAATGACGTTTTATCTCTTACGAATTCCACTTTTGGAGATCATGTAAATGTCATATAGCCTAGTGAGCTTAAAATAAAAGCCACGGCTGATTTTTCTGCTTCATATTTATATATACTTCAAAAATGAATCCCACGAAAGGCTTTATTTGGTAAACGTGATGACCTTTAATTTTTATATTGTCAACATTCCTTCTGATTTCTTTTTATGCAGCAATATACCTTCTTCTGCTTATGGTGTATTTCTTTCACAATTAATGCGCTATGCAGAGCTTGTTCCAACTGCAATAACTTTACACAACGAGTGGTTGGTTGGTTGAATATTGCCTAACGTCGCATCAGTAATTTTTCAGCTATTCGCGACGAAAACTATTCAATTAATCTCTATGGATTAATCCATGAACACTTTTTGTGTATGCATGTGAAGTGCGAGTGTGTTGTATGGTCTCCCTTGTACTAGCGCGCACTCAGGGCGACTTTACCGTGCTAGCTCACAGAGTCAGTACGCCGCAGACAAGAGTACCACTCCCCCAGTCCATTATACTGATACCAGGTGAATCAGTAAAGATTCTTTTACTTCTGGTAAGGAAAATTCACTTTCCCACATGTGGTCCGAGTGGGACTCGAACTCACAGCGGTAAGAGAGCCTGGATTTGAAGACTGACGTCTTATCCATTAGGCCACCGCGCCCTCTTTACACAACGAAGCAAGCTGCTTACAATTAAATTGTTGACAAAAGGATATTGCATGCCTAGATTTTTCAAGGTTCTCAAAGAATGTGATGGTCGTTACCACTAAAGAGTTACAATGATGCCTCTCTATCAAAAATTCACCTGGAAACATTTGAGGTCCCATAGTCCTCTCATTCTCAATTTCGATTACACACGTGGCGGTTGTAGCTAACTGAACAGGAGGTACTTACACATCCGGAACACCCGACTTCATTTCGTTGTAGGAAATTCACGTGTTTAACTTAATTTGCAATTTTTCAAATTTTTTACTTTGCTTTCGGATTGTGATTTAAACATGGATGGCGTGTTTCTTTTTTATGGTAACATTCTTATTGTCACAACAATGATTTTACTATTTTTAATTGGTTTTGACTGGTTTTTTCAATTTTTATTTTCTATTTATTTATTTTTCTTAAAACCATCACATAAACTGTTTTAGAACACATTTCCAACATGAAGCAAATTGTTTTAAAAAGAAAAATTTATAGAGGATTCCCACAATTGTTTTGTTTAAAAATATGTCAACAAGATCGGTCAAGAAATCAATTCATATTTACTGATTGGAAAACAATAATTCTTTTAATATAGAAAAACAAAATTAAAATATTTTGTCATTATAATATATTTTTAACTTAGTTGCATGATGGCAAAAAAGTATCGCTACCCTTGGCAGCTAATGAAGATCGTGATATCGAATGCATCTTTATCACACTTCATTTACTTAGAAGTATTAACATGTGCTAGATTCAGTGTTTTGTTAACTAATAACACGTTTTAACGACAAGTTAATATAATGTCATGCACAAACCACCGGCAACTTTTCTTGTTGTAATAAGTACGTACAGATTTAAATGATTTCCAAAACCCACATCTATGTCTCATAGGTAAAATACATGCTGTTACCCTTGACAGCTTAATTAGCAATACGGTATCAAACGCTTCCCTTATTTTACCGCATTTACTGTACAGTGCAGAAACAAATGTTTCTTCACGATTCAGTGGTATCCAAGTACTAAACTTAATATATATAAGTTTTATATAATGTAAATATATTATATGTTTGTAAAGTAATCCTTTGTTTTGCTAGTACGTATAGATAACTGAAAATCACTAAAAAGCTACATCTATCTATAACGTATTTGACCTTGAAAACTGCTGTAGCAATTGGTGATTGTTTCCATTAACAACTTTTCTTTGACCTACCTAGTTCAACTAGTGTTTACCACAATGACTGCCGAGTGTCTTTTTATACATTTTATCCCAAACATTATGATCAAAGATCGAACATTCAGTTGAATAAATGTTCTTGTTGCTAGCTAAAGACAGAAAAGGACACTTTAATGCAAGTTAAAATTAAAAACAAACATATCAGTCCGGGTTCAAATCACAATTCAAAACAAAGTAAAAACTTTGAACACTAGCAAATTTAGTTTACAACTGGGGAAGTGAGACGGAGTGACTTATAGATAAAACACACGTAGATATACAAAAAAGTGTAAAGTTTTAGTATAAACTTTTTTATTGCAAGAACCCTCTATCGCCCAGAAACGCCATTGCGATTAGTTTCTCAATAATCTGGACAGCCTGTTAAAAAAAGTGATATATACATGTTATAGAAGTGGTGCGCAACCAAATTGACTATATAGGAGCTAAACTTTACATATATCCGTTTGGACAATCGATGCTTATTAACATGACAGATCATAGAACCCCCTAAGCTCCATTAAAGTAGTACGTAACATAACATATAAGAGAACCAAGTATCTGAAACGTGATGTTAGTCGTGTATTCGCGATCACGTTAAAATGCTTTGTTGAAAAAATGAGTACACAGGCCAATTATTGCAAATTTGTTTTCACATAAATCTCTTTGTTCAAAAAAAGGAATGACAATCCATGCTTATAAAATATATATAACCTAAACATGGACATTTTGATTGCACCCTTAGTAATAAAGTGATAAACGGAGTTTTCAACATGGAAATGAATACCAATATTCTTGTATTAGTCTAACTATAACTTTCAATCGTTGTCAAACGCAGAACTGAAAAAATACAAATCTCCTATCTATGATCTTTACCACGACATCTTAAACATTTAATATATCATTTACATCTTTTAGTAGGTATTCTCGCCACAGACTAATGATATTTAATGCTTTATTGTGGGCATAGTGTGTTATAATGCTGAGGAAAGAATCCAAACCTCAATTGTAATAATTAGCAGACGATATACAAAAGCCGGTTATTCCTCAGGTGCGAATTTGCTAATGTGTAATTTTAGCACCCTTAAACACGGCTCGGCTTCTAATATGACAAGTGTATTTTTATTCAAAAAGACAATTTAATTTCAGTTACAAGTACTATAAGAAAAATCATTAAAAAAAACGCGTGCCATCGCATTAAACAACGGCGCGGAGGAGAGAGGTCATAATAAAATATAAATCCAATTTGGGACAAGAAGACCTTCAATTTTCATCATAAACACATTACTTGTGGTTGATTTTTGCTCTTAAACCCAGTTATATAGCGTTGGAGAAAATCCATTCTTACCGAAAGTAGGATAAGTTGTCTTGTTCTAGTCACAAAGCATAATGTCTTTATGACACCATTCACTAAACGAAATTTCGTCATTATGTAACGCACTAACATTACAGACAGTTATGTATGTTTTTGACAAGCACATGTGTCTGAAGGTAACATTAAAGCCGGTATCAATGATATAGTGGTAGACATAGTTCTAAAAGCTTTAAAAATTGCGAATTAAGGTAACCACGTGAACTTCTATACAAAGACGTGAGGCCGGGTGTTCCGGAAGGATACGTATCTGGCGTTTGGCTTGCTACGCCCGTCACTTATGTATTCAGAATTAACAAGGAAAGGATTATTAAATTATGTCAAATTGTTTCGGAAAAACATCATTGCCGATCTCAATTATGCAATGGTAGAAATAAATTTTCATACTAGGTGGCTAAGCTTGCAGGTACGATAGTGAATGAATATTATTGACTTGAGAGGAATTTTTATATATTCATAATGAGATAATTTTTTTCCTATTTATGACAAAGGGGACGTTATTTGTATAATCGATTTTATCATACTGAGTATGGTAATCCTTGTTCGCGTACTATATCATAATTATTAAGTAATTAATCTGTTCCATCTTCACTAGAAGAACCACTACAATTGATTTATGTGATTAGGATGATTTTTCAATTGTTGCAAGTAAGCCGAAAATGCGGATTTATCCGTCTGGATCTTTTGAATGTTCAAGGTCCCTCGATTCAGTTTACATTGACATATTAGCACAGAACAGTTCTGCTCATTTGCGTGTTCTATGTGTTTATGATCATTTTACACGTGGTTGGTGTACCTAGCTAGTCAAAAGTTGGTTATCCAGGCATATTTTCCGTGGTGGGAATTCAAGTGTTTAACTTAATTCGTCAATTTTTCAAACTGTTCACTTTGCTTTTGTAATTGTGGTTTGGACATGGACCAGTATGCTAATGTTTGATTCTAACCTAGTGAGGTGCAAGACTTCATTCCGCCCATCGCCACATTGCCGTATTGTAATAAATGGATTATGCGGCAGTGGTTATACTAGTAAGAACTCTTGACCAATATTTACTCATCGAACAGGGTTTGCAGAGTTTATCACATAAACGACCCCTATTCAAGAAACCGTTTAAGTCGATAAAGGTGTGTATGTACCTTAAATAAGATCATATCATGTGTAGCTGCTCGGAGTCACACCTAAGATTTGATTCCGAGGCTGCATCTCCAATTAAAGGCTCTATTATAAAGGAACTACAAAATAGGTAGCAAAATCGAACTTAAAAATGTAGTGTAAAATTAAGCACTGCCTATGACGTCAAGGTAACACGATGTAACTTTTATCCATGAAATGACGTAGATATAAACTTTACGTGTTATCTGTATATATCATGAGTAAATGATGTGACATTAATGCAGGGATTTATTGAGTAGTAAATTAATTAAAAATTTTTGAGGATATATAGATTACAATAACAATTTCATGACACACCAGCAACATTAATACCAACTCCAAGAAAGTGATTCGCGTGTTCTAAAATTGCTCGAGAGCAGAATCAAAGATGGCTGCGTGAAAATTGTATTATAAAATAAGTTTATTCTAGCACGTCTATGTGTATATAAAGACGGACCTAAACCCATCATGTATAGTCCTTAGAAACCGATTAGATGCCAATTGTATTTAACATAAAAAACTAATAACCTGAAAAATGCATTTGACAACAGTCGAAACAGGTTATTTTAACGAATGCGTATGGTTGACACATATTTGGGATTAATTAATTTAAATGCGGAGTGAAATATGTACAGAAAAGTTAATATGGTAACAACTGATTATCATGTAGCTAGAAAGACAAAATAATCACATGTTGATACTTTATGGTATTTCAGAAAACGCTTAATCTTAAAAAACTTGACAAATTTCTCGACTGGCATTCTATTATTAACTTAAGATAAATGCTAATTTTGACAGCATACAGATATCCTCGATAAGTCAAAAATTATAAACAATGTCTTGAAATTATGCAAGTTTTGACAAATAATCCATTATAAGTGAAGTGAAGTAATGGTGTTTAACGCCCTCGTCAACATTAACTCAGTTTATAATATTTTATCATTTTAAATTACTATGTATTTAACACTATATCATATTTAATGATTGTTTTTCTATTGTTATCACATTTATCAAAACAACTTGAACATTTACAAATTAATACCGAAGAATTTGGAAGTTATTATTGTTTAAAACAAACTATGATTTCAACATAAATCATACTAAATGGTGATATTTTAGAAAGGAAAACAATATAATTCATTGGCTCAATAATTTTATAATTGTATATTCCTATAAATTCTTCTGATTTATCAAATTATCTGGAATAAAATTTAACTGATTTATCTTTGTTATGCTGATGTATGAATTGTAATCTCTCCCCTGAAAAAGAGAGAGGGCTTATCTTGTTTATTTATATCGTTATATTCCGCAGCGAAACACTATGCAGTCAACAAATATACAAGGCTATGTCCAAATAACAATCCAAAAGTGAAGTGAAAACTTTGAAGTTGTGAAATAAATTTTAAAATGTGAACTTCTACCAGGAAAGTGAGGTCGCCCTTCCGGAAGGGTAAGCACTTTCTGTTTAGCTTGCTTCACTGTTACGTGTGTAATCAAAATTGAGATTGAAAGAAACTATGTATCCAGGGTAATTTTGGGACATCATACTTATCATCAAAACTTTATTGTGATGACGTCCATTAAATTTTTTGAGGACTTGACTAGCCTAGGCTTGCAATATTCCTGGTCTTTTTATATTTTATTGTGAAAATGTTATCTTTTAAATTTGGCGTTAAGACCCAAACCATAGAAAACCCTAGGAAAACTTATAGCTGACTACGACTGATGAAAGACAGGAAAATCATTGGTGCAACGTCAAACCACCTACAAATTACGAACTTCTAGTAAAAGCTTGGAAATAACAAGTTCAATCTGTAATGAAACTGTGAGTTTTGAATTAAGATCATCTTGTAAATTATTCTTTATATGTATTCAAGTACACGATTCCAAGGCTGTATATATATCAAAGTGAAACTTTATCATAAAAAACAAAAGTGAATGACCACCACTTGACCCGAGGAGGAATACTGATATGTGAATGACTAGAAACGTGCTAATTAAATAAAGCTGTATTTTGTACAAACATTCAATTTACAACCTGTCAAAGGATACATATTGTGCTTTATATTGACAAAGGTTTCCTTTAGAATTATTTCTTATATTAATTAATGTTTGTTGATCTCTTTGCCCTTTGATATTGAACTGCATAAAGATTAGATATCATACATGTTTGTATTGGATATAAGAGTGTAAACAGAAAGGGAATACTCTTAGAACGAAATGAATACATTTGTTAATGAATAACAATCAATTGGTAACAGTCAGCGCGCAGAACAAAACGGAAAAAGGACAAAATTCTAAATAAGACACGGAAAGACAAACACTTTTTCTAACTAATGAATATTCACAATGAGTACTACAGTTAATGACTAGTGATGTGTTTATAATAACATTTTGAAGGCCTAAATCATCCCATTCATGTTTAACCATTCCTTATTAACAATTAAAACAAGCACTTCGAAATAAACAATAAACAAAAGCCTTCCGGAACACCTGGTCTCACTTCCCTGGTGAAAGTTCACGTGTCTAACCTAACTTGTCAATTTCAAAGTTTTTACTTTGCTTCTGGATTGTGATTCGGACATGGATTAGTTTGTTTGTTTTTGTTGATTACAATCAATATTGGCTCCTGGTTTTTATGGAAAACACTTTTTGAACCTTCGTCATACACCATTAAAAGTTCTCTCTAGTCTCAGAAGCCGATTTGCGGCTGACAATGTTTTCTATCTCTTAGGTTTGGTAGGTCCTAGTGTACTTAGTTAAGTTATCAATTTGCCTGAAAAGTTTGATGGTTTCCTCCGGTTAGTTATTCTTCTTCCCACCTTTCCGAAACATACAAGGTGAAACATTCAAAGCAAAACACACTCAAAAGCATCAACAAATGTTTAAATTTGATTTCAAATTAAATGCAAGAGTTCGATGTTTGACCTTAACCAGACATTTTCTGAAGTATAATCAATTTTATAATCCGTATAATTTTGTTTAAGTACTTGGTGGCTACGCTTTTTGATTCTTCTGCTTAGCAATTTTACCAATTCTATTTCACTGATATGCATTAAATGTTTCAAATTCTCAATAGAGTTAATATCGATAAAAAACTCATATAGTCTTTGTTCTGTTGTTGCAGTAGTAACAATTGAAAGCACTCAGTGTATAAGCCATTTAAACCATTTCATTTCATTGAATATGAAGTTCACAAATGAGCTTCCATGTTATTTTTATTTTTGTTTAATCGAGATGTAAGTTTATTGGCCAAACAAAGATCACTTTCGTGTTATATCTAACATTTACGCAGGTTTCGATTAATTAAACGGAATGCTTTTGGCTAAAGCATCGTGACGTCACTAACAGTATACAAAATGAATATTTTACACATTTAACAACTGTTTATAGATAAATTCGTCTAAAAGTAGTGACTAATATTTTGTTTTGAATTATTTTTCCTTTTCATCTTTTATCAGCTCGCCACATTCTAAAAACAGTGGTGGATCTCTAATACAATGGAAACGTGTAGAACATTAGATGTCATGCATTACGCTTACAGCATTTAGATAACCACAAGCGGTAAAGTTAACTAAATTTTGGGCTACATCTTAATCTTAAAATATCGAACATGACTTACTTGAACGAAATATTTTTGATTATGTAAGTAATACAGCTGCAGACCACTGCAGTAGCTCAGTTGGTAGAGTGCTCGCTCCGTAAGTTGGAGGTCGTGGGTTCGAACCCCGGCCGGGTCTGACCCTAGACTTTAGAGTGGGTAGTGACTGTTCTTTCGCCAAGCATTATGAAATGAAAGTCACTGTTCTTTCGGATGGAAACCTAAAATAAACGAGGTCCCGTAACACGGTGGGCTTGGCACGCTAAAAACCCTGCTGTATAATGCCATCAGCGCAACGCACAGGCAAAATTTCTGCACTTTCGCCTAAAGCTGGCGACGTCTCGATATAAGTGAAATATTCTTGACTGGGACGTTAAACACCATTGCTCACGCTCATTCACTAATACAGCTGCATCATAAATAATTTTTAAAGATTAACTATAATTGCGATTTATATGAACATGACAAACTTTACCTGCTTTTTTTACTTTTATTGATTGAATAAAAAAGGATTTGAAAACCCGGTCCAGAATATTTTGCTTCTGTCGTAACGCAACCAAATATAGTAAAATCAAAATGTTGACTTTTGTAGTGTAATGTGCATTACGGATTCTTTATTGTGCATTGTCTACTTCTGTTTTTTTTTCAGGACAGACATGACGAACTTGACAATAGTCAACGTAAGAAAGATCACGATACGATACAAAATAATAATAATAAATACAAGATAAATGAAGCAAGGCAAGACAAACGCATACAAGCATCGAGACATCCGATCATAAAATTCCCGTATACATTTCCATAATCATGAATCAATGAATCAGAAAACGGACAATTTACTGATCAAAATTATGGCCCATTTATCAGGTTTTGTCCTTGATATACTAGACATACTGCTCGTTCAAATTCTTGTTGTGAGAGAATGTTTTTCGGTTTGCTTGATAAATGTCGATACTTTTTTGTTTTCCTAAACAACCCCCGCCCTGACCTCCTTGATATCTGACTTGGTAGTATTTGCCACAAGAATATTAGTTACTAATGAAGTCTTTATATCGAACACAAACATGAAATAACCAAATAAAAACTGCTTTGGAAAATGTATTATTTTTTCACTAATGGAGTTCTCAATGCACATAAAAAACTGTAAGAAAATATTGCATCAACAAAATTCACATTTTTCCCCACATAGTTTTAGCAATTAAATCAGGGGTATGTCTGTTAGTTTAGAGCCATTTCATAAACCCCATTCTCGATCAAATTTATATATATGAACTCTGATTGCAATTTTCCTATTTGGCATTACAATTAAGTATAAATTATTTTAGTCTTATACCAGTGTGACACTTATGAAGTACTGTATAACGAGAAATATTCGCGGGTAGAAACTTTCGCAGTTTTACATCCAGCAACTTGTTCGCGTGTACTTAGTTTCGCGTTTGACGAGTTGGTAGGAATTAAATTAAATTACCGATATCTACTAAAATGCACCGATGAATTGGCAAATAAAACGCCAAATTGAAGCCTCACATCATAAGATTGTCTGACAGGTGTCAAATCATTCATCCTAGTTATACCAATTATCTATCAAATAAACACAGGACTTAATCCTCCTAATCGCTTACTTTACAGTGACCACGGTTGTGTTCGATCCAGGTATTTTTAATAATAAAAAAACCGGGGAAATACAGTAAAATATGAACACAAAATTTCAAAATATATCGCACGCAAAATTTACTATAAATTTCAATCTCAAGTGCACGATAATATTCCAAATAAAACTTTTACATTCAGTATGATACACAGCTGATGCCTACACATAGCTGAGTATAGAGAGATTATAATGTCTCGTAATACCAATTTAAATGGAGTCACTTTATTTTCATAATTATTGATTTAATGTATTATATAAATATATGCCGTAAAAGTTTATATATAATTTTAGATTATATTTTTTATATACAAGTAGAACTATATTCATTAAGAAGTTTGGTTCGAGACTATGCACATGCTTCTTGTTACATGTTAACACTCTGAAAGTCATGGAACAAATTGGATATAGTAACATTATTAATATGTGGAATAAACGGTAACAAGACTAATCAATTCTCATTTATTTTGTGCTGATATTTTATTTTGAACGAACAGTGAGTTGAAGGCAATAAAAGACGACACCGGTCGGGGGGGGGGGCGTTAAAATTACCGCCGATTGACATTATTGGTATTTGTGGGCCCATTTTTATTGTTTCATATGTAGAATACTTAGCGGTGTACTTATTTTTCGCGGTTGAGACTTGACCGTGAAAACCACGAATATTAATACATTGCGAATATTTCTCGTTATACAGTATTATATAGCTTTGAAATTGAAACTTAATATATTAAGGTGTGTGCAGTATTAAACTCTCACTGTGTTGAAGAAGTGATACAGTGGAATGGACTTGTTGAACCCTACCAATGCATGTAACCAGATTAGGATAAGGATAAATTAGAAGCGCGAGAGTGGGCAGATATAGGAACTCATATACACGCACAACCTGTTGAGTTGTATGATGTTTAAAGGAACAATGACCTCAAAAGACAAGTACGTGGTTGCAATGTACATTGAATAAAGTTAAAAAAGAAATTAGATTAAAAATGAAAATGGAAGAATAGTTTATATAACAGAAAAAGACCGAGTTACATACGACAACGACTCAAATAGTACGGATACTATTAATGACGAATGGTACTCACGACAACGACTCAAATAGTACGGATACTATTAATGACGAATGGTACTCACGACAACGACTCAAATAGTACGGATACTATTAATGACGAATGGTACTCACGACAACGACTCAAATAGTACGGATACTATTAATGACGAATGGTACTCACGACAACGACTCAAATAGTACGGATACTATTAATGACGAATGGTACTCACGACAACGACTCAAATAGTACGGATACTATTAATGACGAATGGTACTCCAAAACGACGGTCTAGTGTTGCAGAATTATAATATACGGTTTAGTAATATTTCAATTTGATCATGTTAGTCATAGCTTAAGATGTGAATCTGAAGATAGAAATAGTGCATGTTCCATTGATGACAGTCAAACAAGTTGGTAGATATTGATAAACTGATTTCCAATATGATTTTTTAGTTCATGTCAGCAGTGAAAATAATATCTGTGATCTTCAAGTTATTCTAGCAAAATACAAAGAAGCACCAGTATGCATCGCCATAAGTAGCAAGGAACAGAGAACAAAATGTGTATGATAAAAGCAAAAAACTCCGCAGTGGTTGATGTCATCGGAGACATTTTGCCTGTAAGATATCGATCCTGATGCAAATGAAACAGGTTTAAACAGATCAGATGAACATCTAATTAACCAAGCATGGTCGGTTCCAATTTTGGAATTTGTCGAAGTCAAGACGTGCTAGACATTGGCGTGGGACTTAATCTTCACATTTATTTTAGCACTATCCATATTTCAGACAAATTTATCAAACACCTACAATTATATATGAGCAGAGACAGAAGTGTTCATAAGAAACGCTTACTAGGTCCATAGTTTTCAATCAGAATGACTCACCCACACCATCTTTAAAATACAAGACTATCTAATCCTCTTTATTAGTTGTTATCTGTTTTATCAAAGTCATTATTGCCAATAACTTTCATAAACATTTTGATATTATTAATATTATTATTACTAAAATAATTTTGCAGCACTAGACTGGTTGTTCTGTCATAAATTCTTCGTCAGCAGTGTTCAGACCAAACATCCAAACATTTATGATTATTTATTTTCAATCCTGCATGAAAGCAATAGTGAATTTTGAAACGTTTTCTGTAATTTTGTGATATTTTTATAGTATACAGATAGTAACAGTAACTTGAATATACGTAAATTTATTTATAATGTAGCTTGTATATTTTTTCGTTTGAAGTAACTAAATGAACATTTCTCTGAGCAATAGATATTTTTATTCATTTCTTAGGCTAAGCAGGGCCCTCAAAACGTTTTATGACCGCCATCACAATACTGTTGATAAGTGTGACGCCTCCATGTACAGGATTGCCCTGGACATATTTGACGTCCCATAGTTCTAACTTTCACTTTCAAGTTTGATCACACACTTGATTTCACAAAAACAAGTGGAAATTACCCTTCCGGAGCACTCGGACTTACTTCCCTTGTAAAAGTTCACGTGTTAATTTTAACATAATTTGTCAGTGTCAAAGTTCTTACTTTGCTTTTTTTGATTGTGATTTGGACATGAGTTAGTATGTTTGGTTTTGATTTACAATATTCATACATTGGACAGTATAAAATAGTTCCATGTTCTTTTCAAACAATTTTGATTACACACGTGGCGGGTGTAGCTAGCTAAACAGGAGGTGCTTACGCTTCCGGAGCACCCGGTCTCACTTTCCTGGTGAAAGTTCACGTGTCTAACCTAACTTGTCAGTTCCAAAGTTTTTACTTTGCTTCTAGATTGTGATTTGGGCATGGGTTAGTATGTTTTCTGATGTACAATATTTATACATTGGACAGTATTAAATAAGACATAAAAGCAAGTAGCGTATTGGTGTTTTACTCCCGTGACTCATTTGTATAGAGGCAATTTATTCCTGGATGACTAAGAAAACCAGCGAAGTTATCTGTTCTGAATGTGAACTGAAAACCTTTCCGATACTATAATTTGGCGGTGTGATCAGTAAATTTGCGCTATACAGGCTTGTAAAGTATTTTTGTGTCCTTTTAAAATTCTTAAGTTGTTTCTATGTCATTTTTATGGAATTTGTCAAATATATAATCTTATCTTGAACCAAAAACTAGTCTAAAATAATCATGTCCAAATTTGAGAGTTTTATACATTACATTATAAAATCACTCTTTTGGTTCATAAAATCGAGATAAACGTCATGAACGCAAAAAAGTCGTTTTTGCAAGCTTCTTTAAACGGATAAATAAACTTGGCTTGGTTTAAATGAACAACATACGCTTCTTTTTAAGATGATGAAAGAAAAGTGCGTTTGAAAATATAGTTTTTAGACAAATTCATACAAGCAACCCGCTGAAAAATATATTTCCAAGTTTTTACGACGATGTATGACCATAACAAAACATTTTCAAGCTTTGTTTTAATGTTCTGAAAACTTTTGAGTATCTTCATGTACATGTAATTGAAAAGTTGAATTTTTAGTTTGCATTTTAGAAAAGAACACCTTTATGTTAATAAAATAGTGACGATACCAAATTACAAGCTATATATTTTGGCGTCCATAATCTAAATCGGGATTTTATTATTTAGAAGCGTGGTGACATTGTAATTTTATAAAGTTATAGAAGGCTCCAATTGTTTGGGAGTAAATGGTTAAAAACAGTTAGTTCTTTTATATAAAATCTTTATCATATCCGAATTATTGAAATTCATTGTTTAGAATGGTTGTGTTCCTATTAAGCCAAATAAAATGTCAGAGAAATACTACATACAACCTAAGAAAATGGCACATAACTTTCTGAACGGACCTAACAATCAATCGTTTATGGACCCCTACCCCAACAATACAATGTACCTCTTCTCCTCCATGGGTTGCATAATATATAAAGTAATGATGGAAAGAAATTATTCAAATTGCAAGTCAAAATTTAAATTCTCCACAAACTAAGATATACTTCCTTATGCAAGTTATTGCCTTAGCTTTTGGTAAAATATATTTTGGTCCTTTGGGGTTCTTTTCAACATATTGAAGAAAGGTTTGGTTTCATAATTTTGGTTTAAGCACTACTGATTAGGAATTGTATCCCCAAACGACCGTCTAGTGCTGTAAAGTAAAAACTTGTATATTATGAAATTGATATGTAACAGAAATTAACCTATAACCTTTTTTACTGCTACGAATCCTACGATCTATGATTTCATGTGTAATAATTGTACTTACTTATTTATTATATCTATTTATGGATGGCTAATATAATCCTCGGGAGATATTCTTCCGCATTTTATCATTCGTTCAGCTTCGGCCTAAAATATAGCAAATAAAGAACAAAACAATGAAAATGGTGATACCAAATATAAAAACATTGTCTACCATAACTCTATTACAATGGAGTAATACGTCATCGAGTTTGATGTCCTCTAGTCGTATAATAAAAACATCAAGGGCGGATACTGACTTCCTTAAATTGTTGATTGTTCGTTCATTGTTGGTAAAATAAGTCTTACTGTTATTTATACGCCCATGTCGATGGACATCTGGTGACAAAATAGGTGGGATGGCCTTCTAAAGACCAGTGGACATTTTATACCAATACCATGTTAATCCTCATTTGGATTGTTAAACATGTTTATGGAAGCAATATGTTTTACCCTTGCCGTTTCTGTGTATTGTTTTGTTTTTCTATGATATATTACCTATTTCAAAGTATATTTAATGCCTATTGCATGTTCGAGTTGCCAAATTTCAACACCGTTTTAAGTACCTTAGTCACATGTAGTTATTGGAATTATATACCTAACAATTGGTTATTTTGTCATTTTGTAAACATAAATAAAACTATTTTTATGACGTATTTTGACAGTTCAAGTAAGCAAACGTTGCTCTTAGAGGAGTTTAAATTTTTAATATACTATTAAAGATAGTGCATAAAGACATTGGGACTTAAATTTAAGCACTTCCTTACAGGGAATTCACACTTTAATGTCATAATTTATATACAAATCTAACTTATATGATATGTTCGAAGTGGTAATAATGAAGTATTAAGAGGTTGAGATACAAATACAGGCCTTGTTGTTGTTCTTACGATGCCGTATCTGATCTAAGAAATTCATATTATGATATGTGTACAAATTCTGCTTGGTGTGGTGTCCGAAGTGGAACGTGCTAAAAGGGTCAATGATGTTAATAATTGATTGGTCTGATGAGTTCGTATCTAATCAAAGAAATTTATCACATAGTCGATAAAATGACATACATGATACATCTGTGACCAATTTATCAAAGAATTAATATAAGTTTTATTATTCTTTGTATCTACAAAGATGAAGATTTATCATTACGATGATCTTGGATATATAGTTTCTGTTGATAAAACTGATATCTCAGACAAAGCATGTTGATTAAAAAGGCATTATTTAAAACAATAGGTTTTCTTTTTATAAGATTAACCATCAAAGATTACCATCAATTTCTGCTGTAATTGTTTTTTCTCGATTTTTTCTTTCGACGGGCGCTTCATCAAAGTTAAAAGTTTGACCGAGCCTAAAGAACCGGTAATTTCTACTTTTCAGCAATGTGAAGTGACAAGTTCTATCTTCAGTCCCTGGGATGATTCAAATCCCATCACAAGATGTATTCCCGATTTTAGAATTGGTGTATTGGAGAAACGCAGAATCAAAAGGAATAACAATTCTACTGCGAAAGCCGAAAATGTGATAGTAGACTTTGTGTTGACATGCTCCTTCCTAATTGTCAAGTAAATAAGTTATGACGTCTCATAGTTCCATGTTCCTTTCACACAATTTTGATTACACACGTGGCGGGTGTAGCTAGCTAAACAGGAGGTGCTTACCCTTCCGGAGCACACTTTGCTTCTGGATGTGATTCGGACATGGATTAGTGTGTTTGTTTTTGATTATGATATCAAACAAATTAGGATAACTTATCAGATGATTTCATTCATTGCGGCCACACACCCGTCTTTGTTTTGTTTTTGCTTTAAATTACATCCTATAACTAAAAACTTGCGACGTCATATATAAATCAATAATTTTAGATGGTCTTATTTTCGGTCGTCAAAGAATCAGATTGGTTGATATTAGTTGAAAATTCTAGTTGAAAAGCTGGACGCTGCCGAAAGTAAAACGTCACTATTCAAGCACAGTTCATTAAATATATTGTTTTGCGCGATTCCCTTTGACCGCAGGATATGCGATTATTTTTCATTATATCATATGCAAGATTGTCGGTTTCAAAGATCGGTATTTTTGTTTTATTTTAATACAAATGCAATTGAACAATCAATGATAGAACTCGGTGATGTTATATATTGGATATCGATAACATGCCCAGAAATATTGTTTACCTCTATCCATCTATTCATTCCAGTGTAATTAGTCGTTTATTGTATTATGAACAACAATAAATGACGAACTATAATTATGATAAAGGCGTGACATGACAGGGAGCTTGGAGACAATTGTCACGACCTGTTGAAAATCAATCATTAGATTAGATATAAATTTCTTATAAGTAGAAGGCAGAATAATTGTATCGGTCACCATGGTCTTGACCTAACACAACAACTCAAACCATCTAATTGATTAATAAAGGAAATACGCTTACTGTTCATTTACCCTACGTATGAGAAAGCAAAATTGCAAATATTTTATTTTTCAATGGGATAGGTCCAAATCTATTATGGCGTTGTAGCTAGCTAAACAGGAACATATTACCCTTCCATAGCACCTTTCCTCATTTCCAAGTGGAAGTTCGCGTGTTTAACATAACTGATCAGTTTCAAAGTTTTTACTTTCCTTCTGGATTGTGTTACGGACATGGATAATTATGTTTGATTTTGATTTTTTACTTACATGACCTTAGTCTTTGCTAAAATCACATTATTGACCCCTTTCTATCTTCTTCTATGCGACAAATGCAATTTTGCAGTTGTTTACAACGGTGAACATCTTAAACAAAATTAAGGGGTGTTTTATGTGGGAAAGCTACGAAGGCATTGTTGACTATTTACAAAGGTTAGTGCAGTTCAACCATTGATTGCTTTTGGCGTAAAGAGGATTGTTTAAATTGATTTTAAGAAACTACCAAAGTGACAAGCCTTCCGGCAATATCGAACTTTGAAAACAAATTACGTGAATCAACACTGCTAAGCTCCCACCTTTGAGTTACTTTCGTTGTATTACTTACGCGCGTACGTAAAAAGTACATGCTTCCGTCATTACGTAAAATTTATTCACTTAGTAAACACTACCCAAAATATACTGCTATTCTACTTAAGGAGATATATTGCATGGGTTAGATTTTAAATCAGAATTTTAACATTGACCTTGTTCATGTGAGTTATTATTACTAAACAGGTTTCAATTTTTGAACACTTAACGGTCGTTTCAAAATAAAATTCCTCATCAGATTGAAATTTATTGTGGAAATACAATTATTTTTAAGATGAGGAAAAATGAATAATGTTTTGGCATGTCCCATTTGAAACAATGCAAATATTTCCATTTTTATTCTCTGGATAAGATAATAAGCAGTGGTTAAGGTTCTTGAGGAAAAACATTGTTGGATATATGTCATTGTGTATGATAAGTTTTAATTAGTAAATGACATTCTGTTCATGATATTTTAAAGAGTAATGCAAGATAGTGTGGTGCGTGCCAAATTCGATGAATTCTTTCTTTAAATAAATAAAAATTTGTATCTTGGCGCTATTTTTTCCATACCTGTTCGTGTGATATAGGGTTTTTAGCCATGCGAGATTGGCGTATCTCATATGATCACTTGACCCCCTGTGTGGGACATGACATAATATTGGAAAATTGATACATATCAAGGGTCATGACCCCTATTGTCTTTCAACGGGAATTGCAATACAATTGCTTCTGTATGTTTTATCGAAGAGAGATACAGTCATATTGTAAATATATGTTTTTAAGGTTTCATTTTGAAAAACCACGTTAAAATTATGGCTTTTGAATACAAGTTTTTAGCAATATTTTCCGTTGTAGTATTATAAATTACTTGTATGTAAAGGATATGAAGGGATAGTTCTTATATTTAGTTAAAAAGGATTTGAAACAACTGAAGAAGTACACTTGACAATAGCAAAATAGCAAACGCCATTGTTTAACTGTACAGAGACTGTAGAGTCTGAATCTCATGTTTTATTACACTGTGATTTTTATAATAATTTTAGATCTATTATGTTTGATGGTGCTAAGGAATAAATTGTTTATTTTAATTTGAGTGATTCTGATAAGCTTTCTGCGATTTTATCCCATCCAGTTTTAGTAAAAATATCAGCCACATTCTGCAGTAGTATTTTAAATAGACGTAGTTTTTATCTCCATAAATGATTTTATAAATGTTATACTTTTAAACATCCATCCCTATTTTATTTCAGCCTATATATTTGTTTATATTTACTTTTTTATAGTCTCCTATAATTCTTTTTAAGAATGGCATATATACAAGTATCTATGTGATGAGACTTAAATAAACTATTTGAACTAAGTGAATTAAAACATAACAAAAAAATATAAAAGTTATATTAGCACTACTTATTATAAAATTGCTGGTATTTGTTTAAATTTCGAGTGGCTGATAAGATAACTTATTACAAGGATCCAATCCAGCTTGTGTTACAATCTATAAATGTTCATGAAAATAAACCGGATTAAATATTTAGAATGTGGTTTCCGTAGCAATTTATATTTTCCATGACTGGGCTGCTAACCCTGTGCAAAACCCCCAACCTGGAGGACCAGGGAATTTGTGTTCAGGTTTCCATCCTTTATCTCAGTTGCCTGCCACAGCTGACGAGTCTGATGGCGGTGGATTGGACATGTGATGAGACAAGATAACAACAGTACCACCAGAGTCTCACTAAAATGGACACCAGATGGGAAGAGGAAGCGGGGAAGGCCGAAGGAAACATGGAGGCGGACAGTAGAGAAAGAGCTGAAAGAGATGGGGATGGGATGGAAGGAAGCGGAAAAAAAGGCTAAGGACAGGCAGTTGTGGAGAGAGCTGGTGGTGGCCTTATGTGCACATACGCACGAAGAGGACTAAGTAAGTAAGTAAATATTTAAAAAATGAAATAACAATCTTCTTTCATATCATAGGGAAAAATGTTAAAAAAATATATATTAGTCGCTTTCATTATTATTACAAAAATATACATTGAATAAGATAATAAAATGTACATTTCTAATGTTTAGATGACAGTAAAAAATAAAATAAAGGACACTATAAAAAAGATTGATTCTTAAAAAACCTTGGTTTCATATAATTTGATGCTTTATAGAATTTGATCATAAGACTGTGATATACAAAATATCATGTTTTAATTTCATTACGCGGATGAATAAACGAACAAAAGATATATGATACACTTGAAGCTATTGCAATCAAGAAAAAGTTATCAATATACAAAAAACTAATAATCGTCTAAGAATAGGAAAGAAAATAGACACTAAGTTTTAAAAAGAATTAAAGAGATACGAGGGTGTTCTCAAAACGTTACAAACAAACCAGACTACTTAACGTATAACCTTTATTATTGAGGTTGTTGGTGACCAGAAATGTCTGTTGAGAGTCAAATACCCAAAACCAAATTTAAATTTGATCTTGTGACTGTGACAGTTGACCTGCATACCGAAATGTTATACGCAACACATTGTTTGTGCTGCCAAAATGTAAAATATTAACAAACGATGCAACAAGCACGACATTCGAACCATCACAACAGTTGATCTTAGCTTTCACCTCAATTGTGCTAAATGTCTTACACTAAAACACACCCGTTTACGTCAATATATCAGATAATTGATTCTGTCTCCCACTAATCATGAATAACATCTGTATTTCAATACTTTGGGGTTCATTCGTGTTTAAAGGCGTTACATTTTATTCATTTGATATAATATCTTATTTCTCCAGTCTGGTCTGTTGACAAGAAGTTGCACACCTTGCTTGCCTAATTACGTTGTCACTGTCCTTGTGATCATAGGCCTATGACATAATATCTGTATGTTTTCGTGAGCGCTTACCCATGTACATTAAACTGTGGTTTTTAAAGCAAGGTGATGACACCTTAATAATATACCAATAATATAATAAAATAATGTTAATATTATAAAGTTTTGATAGATACAAGGGTTTGTCAGCCCTGGAATAGCAATGTTTTTCAGATCAATAATTAGATATTATTATATAATCATTTTGACAAATATCATCACGACAATATATATCTATCCATTTTTTTCGCCGCTATAACACATCAATTTACTAATAATAATCCGCAAAATCTCCGTATTTTTAAACTGGTCTAAAGACTTTTCAACTTGTAGTATTTCGAAAGTAGCGCCATTTTTTTTTAAATTTGACTTTTCATTAAAAATTAACACATGACACAGTAAATGCCAATCTGTCGGTTATTATCCCGTGCTCCTTTGTCTATTCATAAAAGCAAGTTTAATAATGCAAATCTTATTTTAAAAAATGGAGAAACACAATATGCTTAAAAAACCAATCATTACACAGTATCACGTAAAATGATGTTGGATGAAATAAAAGCAAGTATGTTTTATATATAGCTAAATCTATTATAATGATCAATGGCACCAGTAGATGTAATTAAATCAAAGATCAAGAAGAAGTGTTTTTATTCAGTTTCAGAAGAATTAACACATCGCCTTATATTTACCATAATCAGTTTATGGACAATACGGGCACTATGATTAGAACCCGTGGGAATTTTTTAGCTGTCATATTACACCGTTAAAATAAATGGACAATTTCAAACGGGTCAGTATGGTAAAGATTTAATTCATTTAATTTAATCAGATTGACAAAAATGTTCCATATTTATCCATTTTTCTAAAATGAGAACAAAGACATTATTCTTTACGTGTCGATTTAACGCCTACAGTCTAAATGTTGAACATGCTTTGTAGTCTTGATATTGGATGGATGGACATTTTTGACGCCTTATAGCTCATTGTCCTTTTGTCTCAATGGATGGACATTTTGACGCCTTATAGCTCATTGTCCTTTTGTCTCAATGGATGGACATTTTTGACGCCTTATAGCTCGATGTCCTTTTGTCTCAATTTTTATTTCACACGTAATGGGTGTAGCTAGCATGACATTAGGTACTTTACCTACCAGATCAAACGGCCTCACTCCCATTCACTCTCCAGTTCGCTCATTTAACTTAATTTTCCAGTTTTTAACAGTTGCTTGTGTGATTGTTGTTTAAACATTGACGTTTTATTTATTTGTTTGTTTATTTATTTATACATACTTAGAATCAGGTGTATGCCATGGCTTTATATTATGTATACTGAATGAAAACACATTAAAAAAAATCCCACGTTTTGCACATGATTAGTGCTATAAATGTGCATGTGACATTTTATTTTTAGTAATTTGGCATTTTAAAGCATTCTGGTCTGTTATTTCCGGATTATCACGACATTTTAGAAACACTTGTTCATACTGTCGATTGCATTGATTTTTTAATTGTCAATAAAAGGAAACCAATTGATGTCACGGATAATTAATAATTACAACATAACTCTATATGATGTTGACAAAGGACGCTAATTCCCCGACCTGCAGAGAGTCAATACATAAGGATATTGACTATACTAGTAATCAGGTGATAGTATCTAATGCTGCAGAATAAATTGGAGTCAACAAGGTTGTTATTCTATTGGAGTCAACAGTGTTGGTTACTCTTTGATTTTTTCATTATGCGCGCAGCCCTCGCAATGTGTCACACCAATGTTCGATAAGCTTGTTTGTTTTTAATTATCTATAATACATAGATTTAATTGCCTTTCTCAATAATTAACTTTTATTTATATTCAAGTATTATTACATACATTTTTGTATGATGTTTACATTTTTAAATACAAAGATTGCTATGCTTTGATGAATTTGCAGTGAACAAATCATTGAAAATATTAAAGTAACAAAATACGTCAAATTTAACTTAACCTTTATACAGATGGTTGTATCAACACGTTATCGTGGTAATTACTATCATTAATTAAAAGGTATAATCTAGTTTGCTTTACCGCCTAAATTTGTTGTTGCTAAAGTAATAGAAAACCTGAACTTTCCAATTAAAATTAAAAAATAATAAATAATTATGAATACCGATAAAATGGAATTTTAAATAATGAAACCTTCATCATGATGCACTTGTATTTTACTTCTTTTATATTATTTATTCTTGAACACTTCATTTGTACAGAAACGAATATTGTGTATTTGAAGATTAAAACTCAACATAACTTTTCTAGTACAAGTGGGAGAAGTTGCAAAAGATAAGGAGAAAAAGCAAATAGTTTGAGAAGTATTTTGCGTTGATGATTGAATTGTAAACTCAATTACCACATGTGTAAAGTGTAACAGAGGATTATATGGAGCAGATGCTATAAATTAAGTAAGAAAAACCAAACACGTAGGGGGAAATAAATTCAATCTTGTTTAATACACTAGTAATTTGTCTTTTAACAACTCTGAATACTAAAACATGGCAAATGATTCCTAATTTAAGTTTCAATGCTTTGATAACAAACAAACAAATCGTAGGTGAAATAGTAACTACTAATGATAAGTCAGTCTCTACAAGTCCCTTAGGGAGTTACTGCGAGGACAATTACTACAGGATGGACATAAGTTTTAGATAAAACCGAATAAACTTTCAGGTTTTAGCATTCAGATCTATAACTTGCATAGTAGAAAACAATACATGTATGTTCTTTTTAAGACACGCACTTGTCATTCCAATAGCTAACATAACGGAGAGCAAAGAGCAATTAAGAAAAAGGACAAGCTTAAAAAGACAAACTTCTATTAAGAACATTGATTTAAAATCTCGACTTTGTATAGGCAATGGATTGATTAACAAAATGATAACCAGTGTTGTTGTTGTTGACTACTGAAAGGTTCTTCAATAATACATATACATCTACACTGTATCTGATTGATTTTTCGTTCTTTGCTTATTTTAATATTCATCTTTAAAAAAAACTTATAAAACACCCCCCCCCCCGCCAAAAAAGAAAACAACTCATATAAGGGTTGAGTTATTTTAATTTTAAATAATTATGTGTCATTTCAACTTTCATATCAACTTGTATGTTTTTCACTTAATTGAACATGTTGAACACATGCAAGCTTGATTAGAATTGCAATCATAATATTCATATATAAGACTTTCCAAAATAAAATATACATATAAGCCAGAGTAAACCTCGCTCATTTTTTCAGAAATGGCATAACCTTTCTTAATGTTATCCAATTAAGACAAATTTGGCTCTTATTTTTCTTCTGTCTACAATGATTGAATATTACTACATGTCTAATGATTATATAATGGAAACAAATCAGAATTTTGAGTTAATGTTGTGTGTATATGGGTGTTTTTTCAAGGTGTGTGTCTACACATTTATTGCCTTTGAGTGAGGGAGATATAAACATTTGTTCGCCTTTCCCGAGGACGAAGACCGAGGGAAATGTGACTTGTTAAGGGTGAACAAATGTTCATATCTCCCTCAAACAAAGGCAATAAATTGTTTATTAAACCGAAAGATAGTCATAGTAAAAAGAAAGGCGGAAAAAAATAAAATATTTTAAAAAAAAGACAGCCTTAAAAGATAATCCTTCTCCGATGCATTGCATTCTTCCTATCGGAACTCATCGGTGGCAAACGCTAGAACGTCGTGACCGATTCTCCATCGATGACGTCATATCATGTGACGTCATGGTGTGTTCCGAAGAGGTGGGATATGATATTTTCAGAGGGATACGCGATGTTTTCTACACCATGATCACATAATCCAATCAAATGACAGATAGTATCGTATTTTACTAATGAGGTATAATAATACTTTTTGTTTCATGGATGTGTATGTTTAAAAACCAAATAAAAAAATTAATTAGAATATTTATATATATATATATACATCGAAACTATCCTTTTTATTTGTTAAAAACTACGTATACACGAATGGAAATCAAGCCATTACTATAGGTCGTGTATGATCTGATGACAATGAATCCACTGAGTTTTTTTTCGTAAAAAAACTGAGTAGTATAAATAAAAACAACATTACACTCCTAATTCAGATCATGAACGACTTATAATATTTATATATCGGAATATATAACAATATATATCAATACCACAATGATTATATGTTTCATATACACCCAAACAGATACTGTTAACAATATCTTTAATCGTATTGTTCACTTGGATGGATTTAAGGTGAAACTCCGTCACAGATATGCAACTTCCACAATCACTTCTTTGGAAACAGTTCAATGATATAATTATATTGCATATACTTTATTATTATTATTATTTTTTTTTTTTTTTTTTTTTTTTTGTTATTGCTATCATAGCCCAGATCAAATCGCATAGATTCTATTTCTATATTTTTTCAATAACTTTAAAAAATTACGTTTTCACAATTTTGATCCAAGCCCTTCTGATAAGGAATTGTATTCCGAACCGACCTAATGCTGTAAAATTAAAACTGGTAAAATATTTAATGGATTGAAATAAATCTAAAACGTATTGCTAAAGTATACATGAGTATTGATATATAAAATTAAATATTTTCAAAGGAACATAACTATTGACAATTTTATTGAATATGCAATGGTCTAACCAATCACAGTTTTAGACATTTTTCAGAGAACAGAGAACCTCTACGTTTATTTACTATATAGTGAGTTTTTTTGTCATAAGTTAAACACAATAAGAAAGAATTAAAAGCCAAAAAAACCATATTGAGATTGAGATGCCCGAACCAAAATAAAAAGTTTAAAAATGACAAACTAGGTTCTCTAGAAGACACAATTGTAAGTGTTCAGTAAACACCTGGGTTCACGATCAGTTGTTCGATGCCTGATTAGTTTCATCAATTGATTAGTCAAAATTTGAATTTTGTATAATTTCAGATATATTGTGAAGTATGTGTTGAAACGTTGAAAATGAATAGAAATTCCATCAAACTAAAGAAAATAATAAAATTATCGATTCCATAAGGATATTTTTATTTTTATTCATGTTTTAAATTATTGTTTATCACCTGGGTCCTGTAGTAAATCTATCCAACTGGTCATTACAATTTAAGATATATCTACCATTATTTGATTTCAACATAGCTTAACTTATCCGTACGCGTATAGGTAGGTGAGGAACCAATTACATAAACAATGTTAAGTGAATGATTTATTGTTAAAAGTCGCAGCATCAGTATAACAGCTATCTCGACTTCAGCTAGGCATTGCTTAATTTCCAGTGGTGTGCATTTCTTACTTATAATCCTAATCATTTTACTTATTGCACAAGCAGTGGTTTATAAATATGCTAGAAATTATTTTGGAAAGTTTAGAAATTCCTAAATTCAAAATTGACCATTTCTTTAAAATAAGCGCTTCTTCATATTTAAAAATAAATGACAAACGCATGCCAATCTCCTTATCTTTCTAATCGGAGAAGTGTCTAATTATATCCAGCATCTTCTAATGAATTGTAATAATAGCCATTCCCATCAGAGTCGAGTTTCATACATCATCCATCAAATATGATATATTGCTGAGGGCCACAATGCAATGATACGTATATTATTGTGTCAGAGAAAATCGTATTGACCTGATCGTTGACTGATTTCGTGTCTATGAAACTGATATGGGGAGAAAAGCGACATGTATTGAACACAGGGAATAAAAACTTGTCAAATACACATATGCCGTGGCATAAAACCAGATTAAGTTATACAATATAATTGTGGTCAGATCTTCGGTGTATATATACGTTATATAAGTAAATATCCTCAAGGTTAGTGTCAATTATATATATCTTAGAAAATTAACAGAACAATCCGAATAATGCAAGTTATATATATATATACTATTTCTTAATTTAATCATAAAATACATTCAAAAATGGTGTATGATATAGGAATTGTGTATTCATATTCGATAAAACGAACGTGTAGTCACTGAGATCTTGTTTCACATTCATGTATCAAAATTTGTAGAGATACATGTATTAATATAAAATAAAGTTTTATCATAAAATGTTTTAATACGTATCTTAATTTACCTGTATTTAAATAAAAACTTTACTTACCTGTATAGCAAGGTTTATATATCGGTTACTCTCTTCTTCTAATAATTGGCAAGTTTCACTTTCTGAAGACCTTTTTCCCCATCCTGGGGCACGCTTTCCCCATCCAGGTCGCCTTATTTGAAGTTCAATATCATCTGATCGTTTACCCCAACCAGGTCGTCTTTTATTTAAAAAGTTTGTATTTCGTTTTCTGGTATATATGAGTCTCTTTTACCCCAGCCCGGAACTCGTTTATCAACTTGTGTTTCTTGTCCGCTGCGTTTACCCCATCCGGGTTTTCGTTTGTCTATATCATCTCCGGTTTCTCGCTTTCCCCAACCAGGTCGGCGTTTAATCATTTCAAGTGAACTCAGTAAATTACTACGCTTACCCCAGCCAGGTTTCCTTTTATTTATTTCTTCAGAAAAATCTTGAACAGTTCTTTTACCCCATCCTGGCCGTCTTTTTTCCTCGTCAAAAAATCCACTGTCTGATTCATCGAAATTTTGCATGTCTCTTTTCCCCCATCCCGGTCGACGTTTATCAAGAGTTCCATCTGATGACACAGAATTCAAATTTAATACTAAAAATATACCCAGGATGGCTATACATACTGAATCCATTTCTTAGAAGTAAGAACGTTCTTGTAACTTCAACACTACCCTTGTTTTTTATCAGAATCACACATCCATGTGCTTCCTTTTTACTCGTTTAAATGACGCCACATATCACGT
The DNA here is from genome assembly GCA_021292105.1 of Anadara kagoshimensis. Classification (NCBI taxonomy): domain Eukaryota; kingdom Metazoa; phylum Mollusca; class Bivalvia; order Arcoida; family Arcidae; genus Anadara; species Anadara kagoshimensis. The sequence continues at coordinate 45,309,910 of CM037857.1, forward strand.
GGGTTACATCAATCAAACTATTCAGTCGAATCCCAATCAGGCAGTTAGATTGACGTAAGATTAAGAGGCGTGATTAATCAATACACTTTGATACACGCATATATACATCGATATATAATTCTCTTTTTGAGGAGGCGTGGCTCTTTCCCAATATTTTTTTCTAAAGGAAATATTTCATCATTTTGTTGTCGATTTTTCAAGTTCTCGGTTTTCAGCTGAATAAACCTGCTTTGAATCTTTACTTTTCTGTCAATAAATAGAACCAAAACAATTCTATTTATAGGAATACGATTCTTGTATCAAATATTTATAGATATTGATATAAAGATATATGAAATTAGTTTCGCTTAATGATGTTATTGGCATTTTAAGGTCGGTTTTGCTTTTTCTTCGATTACAATTAGAAACACACACACACACACACACCAGACACACACACACACACACACACACTTTTATTAATTACGAGTCTATTTCTTATTATAAAGTAAAAAATTCCGTTTTTCAAAAATCAATTTTCGCTTTTGTAAAAATTTCATTGTTATGCGTAGTTGAGCTCTAGTACTTCTTATTTATTTTATCAAAACGTACGCCGATAATAATTTTAAAAGCAAAATTCAAAATGAATACTTTTGTATAATTTAAAAAAAAGCACATGGTAATATTATAAAATATTTTGAATTAAAGGCGGTGACATTCTTTGGGATATTCTTTAACAAATTTTCTACAAAATATTTGTCTATTACTAAATTATTTTTGTTGGTCATAAAACGCATGCTAAGAATGCAGGTTTCTTAAATATCACATAACATTATCAATAATTGGGAAGTTTCTAAGTGGTAGAAGATGTTTGAATTAACAAGGTTTCTTTTTGGTTTTTTTTTCAAAAATATTATAAAAAATGTACTTTTATTGCTGAATTATTCATTGTTTTTCAGACAACATGTTGTTAATAAAGCACATTGTAGGAGACAATCACCTGTGTCAGATGGTTTATTAAATTCGCCTAAGAAATGTAGATTTTTAAGACAAAAATTCAAGATATGTGTTCAATGTCGATGCGAAATGAGTGGTTCTTTGTAAATCTATCAGGCTAATGTTTCGTTTAAAAATATGCCCTTATGAATTGTAACAAAGTTATAAGTTGGACTTTTCGTCGGGATTAAATTGGTTGTACTTTCACGTCCAAGTCAAGAATATATCTCTTATATCGAGACATCACCAGGTGAAATGGCAGAAATATTTAACTTTGTAGTTGGCTCAAGGCAATGGTCAGAGATGGTTCTTCAGTTTGTCATGCCTTGTTACGCCACATAGCGGTGTTGCCGCAAAAACGTGTTCCAACACGTCTATGCGGGAAATTGAACGCTTTTATGGGGTAAAATGGTTACATTCCGCCGCATAAAGAAAACATTTAAAGCACGACACCATAATGTCCTTCACTATCATCATCTACACCTTCATCATCATTACCACCTTTAATAAAACACCACCACCATTACAATCATCGTGATGATGATCATTATTATTATCAAAAGCAAAAGTCGAAATTCTGCCAAAATCACAATTTAACGACCATCAATATAACGGTAACATCGCCGTCGCGCTCTCATCGTCCCCGTCCCACCTTATCCTTACAATTATTATTAATATTATTAACGACAACATAATTTAAAATCTGAACTGTCACCGTCGTCGTCATAATTAATGTCACCACCAACGTTTTTGTTCTTTAGGTCGTTAAAATTAGTTCTCTTTATGCGTCAAAAAAGGCACCCTTGCGCCGCATATAAGCAACACATCTTTATGCGTTGAACGCCGCCGCATAAACGTAGCCGACCTCTGTATGCGTTGAGATCCCCCGCATAGACTTGTCGGACGCGTCTATGTGGCAACACCGCTATGTGGCGTTACAATACCTACCGGGTTTTCAGATTTTATCTGAAACCAGTGATTTCATGATCAGTTCCTACATGACGAGAATTTGGCGAAATAATAGCCACTATCTATTGTTCGAATCCCCGTCTTCCATATACGGAGCGAACACTCTACCAGCTAAGACACGGAAGTCTGAGTGGTTAGTCGGGAGATTTATAACAAGTCGTCCCGGTATTTGTTTAAGCTGCCTTGTTTTGATATTTTGTTCCTTTGCTTTTTCTTGTTTTTTGGTTTTAACTACAAAATGTTTTAACTTCATTTTGTCCTATACCATATAATTATATTCGAAAACTGAATATAAATAAAATATAATTTTAGATTCCGAGATATTGTCCGGTGTTTTCGGCGTGATACAATCAAAAACAAACATACTTATCCATTTCCGAATCACACTCCAGAAGCAAAGTAAAAACTTTGGAACTGACAAGTTAGGTTAGACACGTGAACTTCCACCAGGAAAGTGAGGCCGGGTGCTCCGGAAGGGTAAGCACCTCCTGTTTAGCTAGCTACACCCGTCACGTGTGTAATCAAAATTGTGTGAAAGGAACATGGAACTATGAGACGTCAAATATATCCAAGGCAATCCTGGACACAGAGACATCAAACTTATCAAACTCTAAGAAACTGAGGAAATGCGATGAAGCAATCGGGTAGGTAACATCACTGTTTGAAGCTAGCAAAACTAGTTGCAATGGACGAGTCAAGAATATTTAAAATGCTTACAGTCGGTCAATTTAGAAACTAAATATATCGCTATAAAATGAAAAAAAGCTTGAAAGGGCCATTTAGGAATTAAATTTGCAATGACACACATATGCACAATATCTTTTAACATAGCATAGTTGGTAGAATGCTCGCTCCGTAAATGGGAGGTCGTGGGTTCGATCCCCGGCCGGGTCTGACCCGAGACTTGAAAGTGGGTAATGACTGTTCTTTCGCCAAGGAATCGGCATTACGAAATGAAAGTCGCGGTTCTTTCAGATGGGAACTTAAAATAAACTGGGTCCCTTGTCACGGTGGGCTTGGCACGCTAAAGAACCCTGCTGTATAATGCCATCAGCGCAACGCACGGGCAAAATTTCTGCACTTTCGCCTATAGCTGACGACATCTCGATATAAGTGAAATATTCTTGACTGGGATGTTAAACACCATTAGTCAATTCAACTCAACTTCATGTTGTTGTCGTGTGAAATATTGTGGATTTAAATAAATGTCTTACGTATTCCCAACAGAGAAGTAGCTTGGAGACACATGGTCTCTGCAAACAACATGATTCAACACATTGTTTGATTTGGAATATTTTTTTGCTAAGCACAACAGAATTTTTAGTTGTTCACAATTTGTTTTTGTGATTGAATCTTTGGTTCTAGGACTATACGACGGCACTAGGTTTCAAGACACACAGGCCTTGTCTAAAATATAATGAATACAGTATACAATCAATGGATAATTTATTTTTGGATTTTTTTATAATTTGTCGGAATTTGTTTTAATGATTTTGTTTTTAAAAGAAGAAAATTATTTCAAGGAATCTAGTTACGACATTTTGATAATCTTCAAGACTTTATCATGACTGTCTAGGTGATCATCTTCAATACAATTGAAAATGATAAACGTTTAGATAACGTGTTAATTTTGTTCGTTCTGCAAAGACAAGAGAACAGTTTCTTCATATTTTGTTTTAAATTTGATTACCATAAAATAAAATATTACTTTGCAAGCGGAGAAATTTCGACAGGTTGTGCTTTAAGATACATTTATACATAATGATACATAATGGCGCAAACATTTCAATAAATAAAATAGATATTTTAGTGCTTTTGTGACTATGGTATATTTAAGTTTTGATATTTACCCTACCTCTGACTAAATTCTATGACAGTGATCGGCTAAACTGACCAACCAAGTGTTATAAGTTACATGGTTTGTTTCTACTGACCCTATATCATTCCGTATCGGACACTTACAAACCATGTAACTTTTTTTACCCTACCGATGACCCGGCGCTATTGAAAAAAATTCTACGGTCGCCATTTTGATTGAGACAGGGGACGTAACTCTAACCCACCCGGCATGAGCCTCACTGACCCAGTATTTTTGCGCGTGTGGCTATGTACGGAATGATACTGGGTTGGTCATGTGATTCGATTTTACCAATCATTTCCATAGATTTTAGTGAGATGTAGGGTAACATACCGTACATAGCCGCAGGCGCAAAAATACATAGTCTGTGAGACTCATACCGGGTAGGATAGTGTTACCTCCTCTGTCGCTAACGTAAACGTCAACCAAAATGGCGACCGTAAATAAACGGTATGCGACACCTTCTCTTGAAAATAGTGATTTAAAACGCATGAAAGTATCAGTATAATTTATCGAGTGCCAACTTTTCAAAATGCTGCTTAACCTCTTTAGTATGCTAAATTTAAGCATCCGTTCTATTTTGCTGGAGTATTTTATTGCAATCAGATAATTTTTAAAACTTTTTTATCGACATCAGCAACAGTAAAACTTTTTTCAATAGCGCCGGGTCATCGGTAGGATAAAATAGTTACATGGATTGTAAGTGTCCGGTACAGAATGATACAGGATCAATAGAAAACACACCCGATTCGGCTGACGCGCCTCTACTGACCCTGTATCATTCCGTACCGGACACTTACAAACCGTGTAATTTATAATATCATTACAGTTTTACTAAAGATCTAGGTGCTTGAGAAAATTATATGATAATGATTGGCGGGTGCTGTTTTCATGTTTGTTTTTCACTTATTGCGGTTACATGTAACAAACACCTACTACTCTGTATCATATTTGCCATATACTCTTACAACACGATCACTTAGCATATATATTTATAGAATATTATTTTTCAGCCGTGACTCTTGTCTCCAAAACAAATCTATATTGTGGCCTATAGGAGGTATAATGGTACAAGACTTGTTTCCACACCAACTGGATACTGTATAGCTAGGCGTGTCAAAACATATTTTCACTTGCAATATTCCTTACTGCTTGCACTGTAAAGTCTATGTGTCCAGGATTGCCCTGAAGATATATTTGATGCCTATAGTTCCATGTTCCCTTCACGCAATTTTGATTACACACGTGGCGGGTGTAGCTAGCTATGCAGGAAGTGCTTACCCTTCCGGAGCACCCAGCCTCATGTACCTGGTGGAAGTTAACGTGTCTAACCGGACTTGTCAGTTCCAAAGTTTTTACGTTGCTTCTAGATTGTGATTCGGACATGGATTAGTATGTTTATTTTTGATTGGTATAGAGAGTGTAATTATGTAATTACGCCACAGTAAAATTCTTCATTTCTATCGATAAAGGTAGTTTTAGAATAGTGAAGGAAACTCGAATGCCCAAAGTAAACCAACAATCTGCAGCAAACTAACAAACTGACCGATTAGAATCCAACAATGGAAATCTCTGTGGTCCGTATGTCTGTATGTGGCAGGTGACATGGTGTCACTTCATGACCTCATGTTGTTGTAGTGTGAAACGTAGTGGACTCAAAAAATGGCTAACGTATTCCCAAGTTGTGTTTTTGACTATTTAGACTTGCTCTGTAGCGGAGAGGTCGCTCGGAAAGACATGGTCTGTTTGCAAACAACATGATTCAACACTGTTTGATTTAAAATTGTGTCAAATTAAATTTTCTCTGCAAGGATACACGAGAGATTTAAATGGACTTGTAGAGTCTGAAATTAAAACTTACTTTTTTGATGTAATGAAATTGTACATTTGGGCTACGGCCCCTATTCAATTGGCATAAAGAGCAAATAGGTGCCGCTAATTGGCTTTACGTCACATCACTTCATCAACGATAAATCGTTATATTGTTTCACATTACGTTACTATTTTTACTATGACATTGGATGCAAAAATGGGTACGTGCACAAAATCACATACTATTTTCCCCAGTTGGGTTCATAAATAGAAAATAATGTATTTAAACTATTTTTATCCGGTTTAATGTGAAGTATTCGCAATTTAAAATATCTGTGAACAATTAATCGGTGCCCCTGTTAATGAACTATCGATAAATTAAGTGTCACAACTTTATTTGAAACCAACCATCCTTTTTAATCGCGACGTGATTCATAATCAGTTACATAACTGGATATTTTTGAATGGAAACTAATTATCAAGATTATGAAAAATTATAGATTTAGCAAGTCGCCATACTTTTGTAGCATATAGTACAAAGGAGTGAAAATTTTGTTACTGTTTTCGCTAATTCTTCACATACTAAGATTTACTAGCGAATTAAAGTTTAATATAAATTATTCATTTATTAAGGGCATACAATGTTTAGTGTCAACCTTGTTTTCAAAAGTTTATCTACCTATCAGGTAAAATTCGTAGCAAAAATAAAAAACAATCCTCTTTTGTAAAAAAAAAAATTGAAATTGGCATTTAATAGAAAAAAGTATAAAAATGAACATGAAACATTAAACAATAAAACCCTAAAATAGTTAGTATACCTTCTCTTAAAAAAGGAAACAAACTAGAAAAACTGTGAGCCACAAGCTCACAAAAATACCCCCCGCTCCCTCCACATAAAAAATCCTTCTGATCCAATTTTTAAAAAGGGAGGTGCATATCTACATTATATCACAAAATTTGTGTGAAAGTTTCATGAAAATCCATTGAAGGGTTTAGGAGGAGTTGCGGATAAGAGATAAGTACCCTACGGTGTAACGGAAGGACGGACGGACACACGCACGGACACCCCTATCACTATATACCCCCTACGTTTTAAAGATTAAAAACGATAAAAAATCTGGGTTTTTTTCACGTTCGATCTCCCAAAACCTACCCGCCAGTGGAGGTTCAACAAAGAAAAACTAATATGGCTTATCCAAGAAAACAGGTTGGATAATTGTTTTTGGACCCAATGCAGTTGCACAATCATTCTTTTACTAAGATCTTCCTTAAAGTTAGTTTTGCTTTTCTTTGAGATAGATCTCATGAGGAGTCCGAATAAATATAACGCAAAACAATATGTGTTAATGTCATTTTCGGCATTTTCATAACTAGCAACTGTTATTTGCTACCTTTGAAGTATTATATCATAAAAATCAAAAGTAGCACATGACATAACAAAGAAAAATAAATTTAAATTTTTTTTAAGATAATAATTTTAAAAATGCACTCCACAGAATATTAAAAATCTAAAACATATGGATTGTGTATTTTTTTAAAGCCAATTTTGGTAGACCTACAATATTTTCTTCATATTTTGGCTGACACTTTTTGCTTTTTTCAGTTATAGAAATTGAAAATGACAATACTTGAAAACTACTTTGCATAAAAAAACATCTTTTCACAAAGTGTAATGGGAACATAATAATTGTAAAACCCATTTAAAAAATTCCACCAGCGATACATATGTTATGCTGGAAAATGGGATGTTTTTGATTGAATAAATAAAAGATAGATAATTCAAAATAAAATGCAAATTAATTCATAAATAAGTAAAAAAAATAAATGAAAAAAGAAAGATAGAAAGAAAAGGAGATAAATAAATAAATTGGTAAAAAGCATAAGTTGTTTATTGAAGTTAATCCATAGGTAATTGTAAATAAAATAGTTTCTGTAAATAATGTTCTCAAATTCTGGAAACAAAGAAATGTCATATGTTACAAATTAAGAAATCAGCCTTAACGCAATCGTCTTGTCGGCATCTTTTGTGTAGTTTCCGTCTTAATTCGGAAATACAGAATTAACGCATTCCAGTAGGGATTTGTACTGCGAAAAATATCGTAAATGTTTTTATAGAAATAAAATATCCGTTTTTACTCAAAAAGTTTCAGATAAAATGTTTAATTAACTTCTTAGTTATTGGCTAAACTCACGTGTCATGTTTTGCATTGGTCAAGTGGTAGTGGGCGTGACCTTTTGCCTGGCCATGTGAGCAAAGGCGTGATTAAAGTTAATTAATCCACAAATTTAATTGGTCAAATTAAAATGTTGTCGTAGTGGATTCAGTCACGTGACCAAAAGTGAGCGCTGGCAAGATTTTCTGATGCTGGTCACTTTGTGAACTGAACTCCAGAAATAAAGAACAAATATTTTATTAAATTGTTAATTTCATTTTAGATGAGTTAAAATATATAAATTAAGCAACTTTAATTAAATAATGTTAGAGTCTAAAAGATAAAAAGTTTAATATAAGTTTATGTTTTAAAAAAGTCATTTAAATAAGTAATTCGAACGAAAATTCCTGATTGGTCAACTGAAAGAGTTATTTCATATTTCATGCTTTGTTTCATATTGTAATTTGTAATGTTTTATTTTATGACTTTGTGAACTGAACTCCAGAAATAAAGAACAAATATTTTATTAAATTGTTAATTTCATTTTAGAACCCCGACGCCAGAAAGAAGAGAAAAACACACAGAGTCACCCCTTCGGGGGTGGGCCTCGAACATAGAGGCCGAAATGTTGTAAGCCCAATGATGACAGAGCTGTTAGAAACAGATTTGTGGATGAGACCGGGAACCTGAGATCCAAACCCAAGTTCCCAACAAAAGGCTTTATTATATTACATTTTTTTTTCAATGGGATGTTTTTGATTGAATAAATAAAAGATAGATAATTCAAAATAAAATGCAAATTAATTCATAAATAAGTAAAAAAAATAAATGAAAAAAGAAAGATATAAAGAAAAGGAGATAAATAAATAAATTGGTAAAAAGCATAAGTTGTTTATTGAAGTTAATCCATAGGTAATTGTAAATAAAATAGTTTCTGTAAATAATGTTCTCAAATTCTGGAAACAAAGAAATGTCATATGTTACAAATTAAGAAATCAGCCTTAACGCAATCGTCTTGTCGGCATCTTTTGTGTAGTTTCCGTCTTAATTCGGAAATACGGAATTAACGTATTCCAGTAGGGATTTGTACTGCGAAAAATATCGTAAATGTTTTTATAGAAATAAAATATCCGTTTTTACTCAAAAAGTTTCAGATAAAATGTTTAATTAACTTCTTAGTTATTGGCTAAACTCACGTGTCATGTTTTGCATTGGTCAAGTGGTAGTGGGCGTGACCTTTTGCCTGGCCATGTGAGCAAAGGCGTGATTAAAGTTAATTAATCCACAAATTTAATTGGTCAAATTAAAATGTTGTCGTAGTGGATTCAGTCACGTGACCAAAAGTGAGCGCTGGCAAGATTTTCAGATGCTGGTCACTTTGTGAACTGAACTCCAGAAATAAAGAACAAATATTTTATTAAATTGTTAATTTCATTTTAGATGAGTTGAAATATATAAATTAAGCAACTTTAATTAAATAATGTTAGAGTCTAAAAGATAAAAAGTTTAATATAAGTTTATGTTTTAAAAAAGTCATTTAAATAAGTAATTCGAACGAAAATTCCTGATTGGTCAACTGAAAGAGTTATTTCATATTTCATGCTTTGTTTCATATTGTAATTTGTAATGTTTTATTTTATGACTTTGTGAACTGAACTCCAGAAATAAAGAACAAATATTTTATTAAATTGTTAATTTCATTTTAGAACCCCGACGCCAGAAAGAAGAGAAAAACACACAGAGTCACCCCTTCGGGGGTGGGCCTCGAACATAGAGGCCGAAATGTTGTAAGCCCAATGATGACAGAGCTGTTAGAAACAGATTTGTGGATGAGACCGGGAACCTGAGATCCAAACCCAAGTTCCCAACAAAAGGCTTTATTATATTACATTTTTTTTTCACAATACATATTTTGGAAATTATTTTCAAACTATTTTTCGAGGAGACCCGAAACATACATCCTTAAATAAAACATTTTTTATATCAAACGTCAATTTTAAAATTATAGTTGATAATATATATTTGTTTAAGCACCATCGTCAGTTACGTAGAGACGATCACTCATTCTCACTTCCCCGGTGGACGTTCACAAGTTTAACTAGATGAGCCTTTTTTTTTTTTTTTCTTAAATCTGTTCAGTGGAAATTGATAAATAAATGTGATTTCATATATTTTAAAACAAAAATTATTGGCATAATGAAACAAAACATTGAATGTGTTATTATATTTCTTCAAATTATTATTATAACAGTTATTTTGTATTAATCAAAAACAAATATATTAATCAATGTCCGAATCACAACCAAGAAACAAAGTAAAAATAAGGTAAGACACGTGAACAAATTTTGCGTTATTAAACAAATCATTTATTTGTTTATTATACTTTTTCAAATTTTGCATTATTTGATGAAACACTGAATTTGTTAGTTTTTGATAATAACATAAATCGTTGAATTTGTTAATATACTTCTTCAAAAATATGCATTATAAAACAAAACATAAAAATAGGTTATAACGATACGTTTCATTGACGTCACTAGATTAAATTCCTACCGAGGTAGGCACAATCCTTACATAAAGCATACATGTAATTTTAGTTCGTTAATTACACAATTGTTTCTCGATAATAAACTTTGCGTAACCAAACTCATTGAGTAAGAAATATATATATAGTAAATAAAAATTACTTTCTTATAATATATATATTAATTTGTTTCAGAACCATCGTCAATTATAAGACTAAATGGAACCTAACCTCATTTCCCTGGTAGAAGTTCATGTGTAAGAATAAATTTGTCAGTTTTAAAAGTTTTTTTTTTATTATGATTCGAATACTGTCGTATGTTTTTCTTTTTTTACCATCCCTTGGTTTACACTAATTTTTGTTCAAATGTACGCTAACGAAAATCTGCCAACGCAGAAAAAGTTCAATGTTTTCGCGTTTTTAATTTTTTACAATTGTAATTGACACTGTGCTTTCCCTACTTGTCACATTACAGCTTAATGCGGTTGAATTGCTATTTCAGACTTTGATCTTTCATCAGAATGTTAATAAAACTTCATTTAATGTTCAACACTTCATTGCATTATAAACAAGAGGCCCATGGGCCTGATACGCTCACCTGATAACTAATGGCTAGCTGATAGATTTCAAGAACACATAAATACTGAAACCCCAATGACTTTTTTCTTTACATCATGATGATCGTTGTATCAATACCTACAACATTCTAATATACATCCCTATACAAAAAGTTTATGGTTTTCGAGATAATTAACCATTTCAGTATTGTTTCGCATCTGTGACCTTGACCTTTGAACCCATGACCTTTTTCTATACATCAAAATATTCTAATATACAAGCCTGTACAAAAAGTTTATAGTTTTCAAGATAATAAACCATTTCTCTATTGTTTGGCATCTGTGACCTTGACCTTTGAACCCATGACCTTTTCTATACATCAAAATGATTGTTGTATCAATACCTACAATATTTTAATATACATGCCTATACAAAAAGTTTATAATTTTCAAAATAGTTAACTATTTCGGTATTGTTTCGCATCTGTGACCTTGACCTTTGAACCCATGACCTTTTTCTTAACATCAAAATGATCGTTGTATCAATACCTACAACATTTTAATATACATGCCTATACCAAAAGTTTATAGTTTTTGAGATAATTAACCATTTTTGGTATTATTTCGCATCTGTGACCTTGACCTTTGAACCCATAACCTTTTTCTATACATCAAAATGATCGTTGTATCAATACCTACAACATTCTAGTATACATGCCTATACAAAAACTTTATAGTTTTCGAGATACTTAACCATTTCGGTATTGTTTTGCATCTGTGACCTTGACCTTTAAACCCATGACCTTTTTCTAAACATCAAAATGATCGTTGTATCAATTACCTACAACATTTTAATATACATGCCTAATATACAAGTTTATGGTTTTCCAAATAATAATTATAATCAGAAAAAAATAGGTCACGACCTTAACAATTGACCTTGATCTCATTTTGAAGATACTAACAAGAAGATGACAAAACTGAAAACCCCATGTCATTATTTGGTCAACTAGTCAAGTTATAACAATTTGAAGCTATTTTACGATTTTTTCAAAATTAAACGCAAAAACACGTAACCCATTTTTTGTCCGAATTTCACAAAATGAACAAACTATAGACTTAAGACCCTAGAGAAGCCAAATATCACATCAGATTTTTTCTCCAATCAATACTTTCGCAGAAGAAGATTTTTTAAGATTTTTGCACCCCAATGTCACCTTGACCTAGTTATGGTAGTCATGGCAACGCCACGAACAAATCCGAATTGCACCGGCCCATATATACTTCTCACCAAGTTTCATTGAAATCTGTCCAGCAGTTTCAAAGGAGATGTCGAAAATAGGTGTTAACGACGCACACACGCACGCACGCACGCACATACACACGCTGCACTATGCCATAAGCTCACATGATCTTTCGATCAGGTGAGCTAAAAATTCTAAATATATAGATTCAACTAAAACATTGAATGATAAAACACTAGACCGAGTTTTTTTTAATAAATGTCTCCTTGTTATCAGTCTGTGTTCAGTCATAAAATATTTTGTAGCAAGTATCATCCATCGACTGAAGTCACCAATGAATTCAAGTTGTGGCTGCTGAACTGTTGTATTTTAAAAAAACACATGGTGTGAAGTATGAATCTTTAAGAATTTAATAAAAGAACGTCAGATAAATTTATGAAATAAGTGTAATGCATTTATCTATGTTCAGTCATTTCATAGTTTAAATTCATACCAATACCTTGAGCTAAATTAATTACTGTTTATAATCAAGATTGAAGTAAACGCCTAGTTGATCAACAAGCTACAGATGATAATAAATAGATAATTCATGGGCCATATCAAGATTTTGTTTGGTTTAGTACATATTCGGAATGGCGAGGACTTATATTAGTTGCAGTTGGTACATTTTATTATTTTTTGAACTACTCATGCTGCAGGAGATTTTACATTTGGAATCACCTTGTCTCAACTTTTTCTTATATCTACCAAACAACATCAGTGTTTTTTATTTGATACGTCGGTTTATTTATCAGCCATAACAAGTCCTTTCAGACAACATCTGTTATAGCATTTTGCATTCCGCACAGATTCATTGTGTTCATATTGAATCTTTTTTCAATTTGATGGTTCATTACGGTAAGCAAAGTAATATACGAAGGTTGTTCGATTTTAAATGCGTATTATATGATATCTCAAAAGCATTCGACTTAAATGAACATTACATTCCCTCAAATTATTCCCGCGGTTTGAAACTCATGATTTTAATCATTGAATCCCATTCGGTAAGCTGATTTAGGTACACCTCTGGGGCACTGACTGATGGCTGGGACCGGTAACTCCGATCAGATAAGAACTTTTTAAAGTTTAATTTGAGATCTCTATCAGATATCTATGTGAAGTTATTACAACACTTGCTTTAAAATAAAAAATCATTACTAAATAAATAATAAGAGTGGATGAAAATATCTATAAAATATTATATAAATTTAAGAAATGAAGTAATTTAAATTCCCATTTGAACTTGAAAATATATAATGGGCTTTAATAATTTGCTGTATTTAAAACAAACCACCACTATACATAATAAGTTCATGTAGACAATGGGAAATTAAATTGAACATTGTTTTTTAACTCTATTCAGCGATGTTATTGAATGTTAAGCAGGTAATATCTCAATCAAATTTATTATTTATTTTCATAATATATTCTTCAAAAAGTGTGAATTGTGAAAAAAGTATTGAATTTGATACAATACTTCATCAAACACTATGCATTATGAAATAAAACATTGCATTTGTTAAGATGCTTCCTTAATTTAAAAAAATGCTTTATGAAGCAAAACATTGAATTTGTTAATATATTTCTTTAATCTTAATTGCATTTGTTAATATACTTCCTTAATCTTAACAATATTTATTATGAAACAAAACATTATAATAAGGAGATTAGTCTGTTTGTTTTTTATTATAAAAGGTAATTTTATTGACGTCATTCGATTCAACTTCCACTGACGTTTATATGACGCAATCCTTATATAAAACATAATTTTGTTTTGAAGCTAGGTATTCTTAAACTGATCGTCACGGTTAACAAATTTTTGTAACCAAACACATTGTGTAAGAGAAATACCTGTTACATCATCTGTCATAACCGAATATAAACCTATCGCAGTATCATATGGACACGGATTAGTACGTTTGTTTTGATTCATGTTTCTCTCTTCTATTTCTATTAGTAAGGGATCGTACACTGCAGTGTGATATAACGCCATAATATATTGGATACATTACGTAACCTGAAGCACTACATATAATTAGTTTTATAATGATGGTAAAGTTTCATTTCATTTTTGTCAGTTTTCTCATATTTAACCCGTCATGACTATTTAAAGAAGAGTCTCAAGAAACATTAAATTTTATTTCATTTTCCTGTTGATTTGTTTGACTGTGAAATAGAAGTAGGATTGTGTGGCAACAACCAACACAAGAACGAAACACTATTCCTTTAAAGACAGAAACATCAATCAAGGCAGAACAAGAAAAGTCATATAATTAAGACAGACACTGGAATTAATATATATATACTGTATTTTTAGGAACAATATATATAGTCGGATATTTTATTTTTTTGCTTAATTATATAGAAATATTTTTCTTTTAAATTATGAAAATAGTTTTTTCGTGCAGTATTTATTGCGCTTTTGGACCTCTTTAGTCATGTGACTGTGATACGACTATTTGATAATGCTTCAAATACCCTATTGTTTAGTTGGTACATATTATAAATCAGTGCTGCCTTTCCTTTTTAACTTTCAGGTCGTCATGGAGGACTTATGACGTCATAAAAATACACCATAAGAAACTATTAAACAAAACATTATGAAATATTAAGAGCTGTTGACTTGTGAATACAGGAATGTTGGTTTTTTAGTTAAGTGATTTTATATTTGCCCCTCATATAGAAACAAATAGTAAATTTTCCAACTTAAGCATGTCTATATGACCTTATGTTGTCTCAAACAATTGATTGTTTATGTTACATAATATCAATAAGGTTTCCTATTCTTATCTGTAAAACAATGTCTACATATAGTAAACAGGTACACACCTGTGGTGAAAGATTCAAATATCAATCACGGGTCAATTCATACCCTTCATTTTTTTAGTTGCATATAGGTTCTGACAGGGCTGTATGTAAGGCATAATTACCTGAAATAGGTAATTTTCTCTCTATAAACAACATAGTTGGACTGCTCATAATATATAAAATAAAAATGATCTGGCTGGGTACAGATTTTTTGAACACAAACATCAAATTCATTTCAATTTTACTGATAATTAAACTTTGACAGCAAGTACATCGACTGAATAGTATTTTTGGAAATACAGTGGTTTTATTACCGCAGTACTTTTGATTGGTCCCAACCATTTTAATTATTTCTCAGCCAGTAGTCTATAAATATGTATATTTAGGAATAAAAATTCCATAGAATATTTCAAATACCAGTTGCACGAATATATACAAATATATTATCCAGTTTTTTAACTAACATCTTCTATCCGGAGAATGTGTATACCATTCTCCATTTTGTATATTATGTTGCGCTATATGAATTTAGTTTTTGAGTGATAAAGATAAATTATAAATAAAGATGATCTTACAATAGACACAAACACATTTATTTCACGTATATCATTCGGGTTTTAAAATAATATTCAGCATTAAGGCTATGGGAGTCGTATAATTTTATAAGGAATACACCTAGTTTTATTGAAGATTCTACTGTACCCTAATAAATGGACATTATCTCTTATGAAATCGGAGATGATAAATTTTAGTATATCTGTATATCTGATTATAAAATCAACCATTGTTTATCAAATAATATCCCTAATCTTTTTCTTAATTATTAATAGAAAATCTATTTTAACCACATATAGTAGTGATTAGGTAAAATAACCACCTTACAAAAAGAGTAAAACGCGTGGGACATAATTTATAGTATGCATTTTCAATTTGCTCACGACTGATTTTATAACATGACTCAACAATAAAAATAACCTCTCACCCAAGATAATCTGGTGAACAATCATATGTAACTTTCCCCTATTGTTTCACACATTATAGTAAAAGTGGCAAAATTTCGCTTATAATATCAAACATTATTTGACAATAGACACAGCAACGTGTAACCATAGACACATTTGACAATATTCACAACATACATTGAAAAAAGACACGGCATATCAAGCCATAAGGCAAAACATATGTTGATAGCGCAAAAAACTGATGCTCTGCTATTTGATATTTAATCAAATCAAAACAAAATTCATATTACATGTGTATATTTTATTTCTTTGATTGCGCAAATAGTGGTAATTTTGTTTTTATGACATATAACACAAAAGTGATGTTAAATTAATAAATAAATAAATAAATAAATAAATAAATAAATAAATGGTAAAATAATTTTTTTCTCATATCAACAGCTGAAAAATATTCGGATTTTTACATTTTGGCTGAGCATTACTGATTAAGAATTTTATTCCGAAAATATCGTCTAGTGTTGCAAACTTAAAACAGGTATGGTAATAAATATTGAATATATAAATAACTGAATAGAAATATAACAGTGTACTTTGGTCCACATTTGTTAAATCACTCACTATAGTGTCAGACAAACAGACTGACTGGTCCTGAAATAGGCCTAGTTCCTATCATAAAGACCGAACAATTAAAATGATCAACCTTTGTGTTAATTGTTTTTAGGAATTCTTAATCGTATTGTATTATTCATTGTTCCTTAGCCTTTGCCTTTGCAATAGAACCAACAATTGCAATTGGCAAGGGTTGGTTCGTTGGTTGGTTGAATGTTGCTTAACGTTGCATCAGCAATTTTTCTGTTATTTGCGACAAGAACTATTAAACTCAATGGATTAATATATGAACAACTTTGTGTATGCATGTGAAGTGTGTTGTATGGTCTGCCTTGTAATAGCACCCCCATGAGCGCGTGTAGGGTAACTCAGTACAACGGGGACTTTTCCAACAATAGTAAGGAATGCACCCCCATGAGTGCGTGTAGGGTATCTCAGTACAACGGGGACTTTTCCAACAATAGTAAGGGACGTTATTCATGAATCGAGGTATTTCATTACCTGTTAAAGTTATTTCCCCCCCCCCCCCCCCAACAACTGGTTTCCATAATTTTTATTTCTATTATATTATTATTGTTATAAAAAATTAATTTTAACCATTAGGTATATACAAAAGAAAATGTATTTTGTTTATTATCGCGTAGGTTCACATTTCTGCTGTTAGCGACATTATATGCCTTTTCAGCAAAAAATTGAGGCATTCCAGTATACTTTGCAAGTTTATAAAGACATTGGAAAATTACCGTTTTGGTCCTTTGGTTATCTTTTCAACATCTTGATAACAAATTTGGTTTTATAATTTTGGTTCAAGGACTACTGATGAGGAATTGTATTCCGAAACGGCCGTCTAGTGTTGTAATATTAAAACTGGTATAATATGTAATTTATGTTAAGAGATTGTGCTGGCCGGCACATTGTAATTGTAATTATTCTGTTCGAAACCAGAATCACCCTTTCTCTGAATAAATGAATGGATAAATAAAAATGATCGGCTAAAATGAAGCACATTACCAACCCAGTATCATTCCGTACATAGCCACGCGCAAACATACTGGGTCTGTGAGGCTTGTGCCAGGAGGGGTTATAGTATCAGTCGCTCGCGTAAATTGTACGTCAACCAAAATGGCGAACGTATATAAACAGTTTGCCGAACATTGTGATGAAGATAATATTTTTAACACATTAGAATATTAAAATGAGATATTGAAACGCAACGAAATGACGGAGAGACTCCTTTGGTATGTTAAACTTTAGTATCCGTTTTATCTTGCTATGATATTTTAATACAGTCAGATAATTTATATTTTTAACTTCTTTCAACTTTTCTTTCTACGAATGTGACCAGCTAAACAGGAGGTATTTACCCGGTGAAAGTTCACAGGTCTTACCTAACTTGTCAGTTCCGAAGTTTTTGCTTTGCTTCTGGATTGTGATTCGGGCAAGTATATTTGTTTTTTATTTCAATAGCGCTGGGTCATCTGTAAGGTTTAAAAGGTAAATGGTTAGTAAGTGCCCTGTACTGAATAATAAAGGGTGTGTAAAGAAACTTAACGGATAAAGCGTCAGCATAATAATTTCATTTATAAAACTAAACAGAATAAAGACTTGTCAATATAAAATACAAAGCATCAGATATCTATTCAAAATTATAAATTAATTTTGGAAAAATAAGTTATGGAGATATTTAGGGTCTATCTGTCTTTTGAGAGTGAAACTTCCGTTAACCTAAAAAAATTATCCTAGAATACATCGCATCAAATCAAATACAATGTACACTGTAAAAGTCAATGAATAGCATATATAGTTTAGTAATGTTATACACAGTATATGGCCATTTGTACAGTATAAGGCCATTTCTTGCATGTGGCCTATATTGATCAATAATTTTAGAAATAAAGAAGAAAAATGTTAAATCCATGGTAATTAGGATTAGATGGATAATCACCAATATAAAGTTACTACAACATTTCCAAATATACGGGCACCTGGTTAATACTGTTATTCTACAATCGTTACCTTGTGTAATGGATGGCAGAGCACCTTCATTCACGTATTTAGATTCTTCATATATTCTTTAGTTTCATTATTTTAGTCCAAACACACTACTCATGATGAATTGTACTCCGAAACGTACGTTTGGTACTGTAAAACTAACACTGTAATATACCATAAATAATTTAATCTAATATGATTTTTTTTTCAACCATTGAAGATGACCTGACCTTTCCGTACTTTTCTTTAATTTAATTGGATTTTTAATTGTAAAAAAATTTTTTTTAAAAATCCATGCAAAGAAAGATATACACCATTTCTTCTTTATGCACCACAAAATCATTATTAGTAATTCTAATACAAAATTGGTAGTCGACAAAGATGATCTGATATCGTTTTCAGAAAAAATTGGTCCTTCCCCTGGCGTCAACAAAATCCGGATTTTAAACATTAACTTGAATAGCTTAGACTTTGGATTACTTATGTCGTGTAAAAATAAAAATCAACTTTTCTACTCGTTACACCACTATTCCTCATTCGTATTTAGAAAGAATATCTAAAACAAATCAATCATTTGTTATTTATTTACCGATAAACCAAGTTTTATCAGACGATTATTGAATCCAGATAAGTCGCATCACGTCGTAATATGCTTTATTATCAAAATTGTTATTTTCTCAGAGAAAATATTTGCATTATAAGATGTGGCTGAAGGTTTTTGACACTGTTTAAATATAGTATAGACCAAACAGGTAAAAAAAACCATGCATATCAGTATAAATACGAATGACATTTATGTCAGTAAGAATCTGGCTCTGAAAAAAATAAGCTGGCAGAATATTGTAAAATTTTGATTTTTCTATATAAATTGAATTAATATGAATAGAAAAAATAATATTCTAAATTCACCATTTTAATAGAAATCTATAAAAAAAACATTTGATAATTTCCCAAACAAAGTTAAATCGAAAAAAATCTTCATTTATTTAATGAACTAATTAAACCAGTCAATGTCCAAGTCAAAATCTAAAACCAGGTAAAAACTTTGGTACTGGAATTTGATAAATGAACCCAGGTGCTCCGGAAGGGTATAAGCCTCCTGTATAGCTATTTACACTCGTAACGTGTGTAATAAAAATGAGAATAAAAGGAACCATAGAACGTGAAATATATCCAAGATAATTTTGGACACGGAGACATATCAATATTTTGATGACGGCCATAAATATTTTAAGGGCCTCCATAAGCCTGTGCTTGCAATATCCTTGCGTCAACATTATTTGTAAGCAGCTTGCTTCGTGGTTTCCAAAGATAAAACAAATTCTGCGATGACGTTATGATTGTGATACAAAAATACAATTAGCAGGTGCAGCGAGTATATTGCTGAATATTAAACGAAATTTGACAAAAGAAAAAATTATAGTATTCACATTTGTCATATAGCCTTAAGTGTAGCATTACGTTGACGTCATTATTGAGGTATAGATTTGCATATGAAGCAGAACTTGAAGAATCAGTCGTACCTTTTATGTCAAGCACATTAGTATAGATGTATTCGCATAGTCTCAACATAAAGAATGATTAGAATATAGAACGAATCTTATATGTATGTTGAGTTGAATGATTGGCGGCAGTCTTAAAAACTGAAAAGATGACAAAATATTTTTTTCACAACAATATTCAAAACTTTTAGAATGATGACGCTATGTACAATGA
This sequence comes from Anadara kagoshimensis, assembly GCA_021292105.1. Lineage (NCBI taxonomy): Eukaryota > Metazoa > Mollusca > Bivalvia > Arcoida > Arcidae > Anadara > Anadara kagoshimensis. Next base: position 45,330,128 of record CM037857.1, read on the forward strand.
TGATATGAAGTCTGTCAAACGTGTTTCAGAAACTATATCTTTATTTAAGGCACAACATATACCCCAAATTAAAAATAATTGACTTGTAGTATATTATATTGAACTATGTACAATAAGTACACTACCCTCCAAAGTCTATGTTGAATAAGGTTTTTTATCATACCCACATATACTGTTAACGTATTTAAATTCGCTTGTATTTATTTTCATGGTAAAGCAATTTTAGACATATCCGCGTTGTTATATGCACTATAACGTACACAATAAGCATAATATAATTTTGGCTTGGTCATAAATGTCGCGCAAAACAAACAACCTCGAAGTAAGCGAAAATTAGTACAACGCGAAAATAAATACGTTTACAGTATTATATTGAACTATGCACAATAAGTACACTGCCCTCCTCCAAAGTCTGTGTTGTACTTTTGCTCGTACACACATTATATGCATCGTTCTCATTTGTATTACAAAACAATCAACTTAATACTACTTCTAACTATTGTTTTATTAATTATTTATACATAGATACTGTAATACTTTAGTGCGTAGTAAATTGGTGAGTAAGATTAAGCAGAATGTGTAAAACAGTTAAAAGCTAAACTTTTCTAACGCGACCTAAGTTTAGTTAAGACGTTCTCTTGTGTAATTGTGATTGCATAATTCGAAAAGCAAGTTACGTGGCATTTGACGATAGACAGCCAATATGACGCCTAACCTCTATGATGAAGATTATTCTTAGGAAAAATAAAATTTGTAGATATTCGTTACTTTAAAAAATACATTTACTCTATAACAGCCAACGCATCTAAAAATCACACAAAACATATTAATGATAAAAAATTAAGTGGTTGTAAAATATCCTTCTTTGGACGGATTTTTATGTAAATGACCAGTGGCTTGGCCATGGTACTGATCAAGTTCCTCATACATTTTATTCTATAGCCAGTGTTCTTTTAATAGGCACATACGCACATAATATGCATTGTTACCAAATATACAGAATTTTTTGTTTCGACTGGTAAACGTAATATAGACAAAAAATTGGCACTTGGGTGAGACAACTCTATATACCACTTAAAGGTATTATTCTATTAAGTGTTTTCACATGAAGAAACCCACAGAGGAAGGCGGCCATTTAAGTGTATAAGAACATGTGTATAATACAGCTTGCACTGGAACAAAGTACATAAACAGAAAATGTGATAGAGGAATAGAGTAAAATTGTTTTATAAAAAAATAAAGAGTATTTTACTCAAACCAAGGCGCGGTCTTTTCTAACATAGTGGTGTTAACCGATCATCGGCATTTACAAAAATGGTTTACAAGTGAAATAAACACACACGCTGATACACTTGATCGTGGAATTCAAGACAAAAAGAGTTATTGCGATCTATTTATACGTCAATGATTAAACCACAAACAGTTTGAGGTTGAAATAAATATCGAAATGTTAAAAAATATGAACCACAATCAATTTGAAATACATCGCACTGATCAGTAAATTTGAACTCCAGTTTATAACTGTGATTTTGTGTTGATAATTTAAACTTCTGGCAAGATAATTATATTTGCATTTAATTTCGCCTTTTAATTTAATTGTATAGATAAGATGTTTGGGAAGCAAATCTTCAGATCTTCAAGGGTTCCGTTCCTTGATTGTCAACAATTAGATTTAACTTAGTTTTAAGCTAAATAAAGAAAAGTCATTAAATATGCAATCAGAATTAAGGCTAATTAGCAGGGAAGAAAGGATTTGATTTTCCCTGTAATGACATAAGAAAATCGTGTTTTGGTTAATAAATCTTAAATATTAACATTTACAGCAATTGTTAAAAAAAGAAGAACATTTGTTTATAGACAATTGGTTATGAAAAAGGTAAGGTGGTTGAGGTCCATCTAATCGCACTTTAACAACATCATCAATCATGCACGTCACAAATCTCCAAAGTTGACAGTTTTGTAATCAGTGATCCAAATTTTGTTAGTCAATTCTTTGTTTTGTCTTTTTTGAACACCATGATTTTTTTTGCTGTTCCAGTATTTTCATTTTTTTTCTTACTTAATATAACCACATCTGCCGAAGGCACAATCACAAATAAACATCAAAAGAAAAAGGGTCTGCGATACATAAACAGTTCTGATTAACTAATAAAACATTTCATTACGACGCAATCGCCGTGTGTTTTTAAACTAACATGATATATCCGTTTTAATTTTACAGCACTAGAACTTTACTATCACTGGGGGAGAATATAGAATAAAATGAGCTTGAACTACTACTAGTATGTGTGTATCCTGAATCAAGGTTTAAAAAGCAAGTGTCGTAAAAACAATCTAACATTAGAGCACTTGACCAACTGAGGTCAGAGTTTCATCAGTTGGTCACATAAGTCATCAATTTTATACAACGGACTATAAAGATATCGATTCCTTCGACGTTTTAAAATTTTACTATTCATTAAAACTAGATGTTTTGATATACATCCCAAGGGTTTTCAATGCTTGTTTATGAGTAATTACATTCAATCTAGTCATGAGTTAAATAACATACTGTCACCAAATACTTGACGGAAATTAGAATTAAATACCGGAAAAAGTGTTTTGAATTTCACTAGTGACCATCAATTTCAGAAAGACATTTAAATCCGTCTTTCAAGACAAATTTTGAATGTGAAAAACAAACACTTCAATATATATTAATGGTGTACATGGGGATAACTTTGTAAACAATATACAATAAAGAAAAAACTCTGACAACTGTCTGACGAACAAAAACTATATTTTATATCAAGAATTTTATCATTTACCACCTCTAGTTTTATTTGTAATTTCATCTAGTCGTTTGATATAACGTTACCGATGTATTCGATATATTATTATGTTATCAAACATAAACTTATCGATGTATGTCTAAGTAACAACTACAAAAACAAAGCAAAAACTGGAATGTCGCCTTACAAGTAAAACCCGATGCTTCCTACACAATCTTCTATGGATAACACATTCGATGTTTAAAAGTACAAAGTTTAGAATTTGGTATGTAAAATTATTGAACGTGAACTTCCACAAGGGGAAGTGAGGTCGGATGCTTTAAGTTATTTCTTGCGCTTATTTATCAGTTTTTCTTAAACAAAACAAATACATTACACGATGTCCTTAGACAGTCACGCATCTGCACATGAAGATAAAAAATCCTTCAGCATTAAATATCAATAAAATTTCAATAAAATTCAAATTATGAGGAATTTTGTCTATTAAAAATTTTGACGTATGATTTTTTTAAAATTTTGTCAAAGGTTTCTAAAACGAACATACTATATCGGACAAATGATGTTACCAGGCCCAATATTCGCAGTGGAAGTTCACTTGTTCAACTTAATTTGCCAATTTTCACTCTTTTTTATTTTTCTGTATAATAAATTGATAATAGTATCCGAAACAAAAAAAATAGTGTTCTGAAGTACATGATTTATAAAGCTACGTATTGCATATATTGACTTCTTGCACAAATCAATCGGTATACCACGATTTTAGCAAATTATATCTATTGTCGTGTCTCCCGAGTTCAATTAAACACTGTACTTCATAGTTGAATTAATGATTTCAAGACAATATAATGGTGTTTTCGTCTCAGCTAGTTTTTTCCTCTTTCACTTGTGCATTAAAACAAAACAAAAAATCCAAACAAAACCTTTGTTGATTCAATTGATAAATAACCATGGAATCCCCACTTGTAATCATTTCGCAAAAATTGACAGGTTTTCATGGTGTTGTCGTCATTTTCACATGATACCGTCCACACGTAAAGTAATCATTCTACTTAAATGTTATAAAAACTATATTCTTTATCTCAGCATTTAGACATTTTCACATGTGTTATTGTGTTTGCGGCGAAAATTGCAAGGCAATGTAATTACTTAAATACTAACGTTGATGTCCTCTTGGAATATTTGACATTAAAAGACTATATCTTGTTTAGTGCCTTGCGATAATACTGACACGTTTGATGTTTTCAGCTTTTTATCGTTAAAATAATCTGTAGTGCAGCTCACCGCTGTTAGTAATTTAAGTTGGATAGCTGGGGTGTCCTCTTATTATACTATATCCATACAACTGAACATTATCGCCAGGTCTGGGGCTCTTGTCCTATTGGTCCCCAAAAATAATTTTGTCCCCCCAAAAATAGTGTTTTTGGACAAACGTGGCCAATTTTTTAAATCCTTGGGTACATTTGGTTCTACTTCTTTGTCATTCAATATATATTGTTTCTTCACAACCAACTGGTTATAGGTTGAAAGACATATGACATGCATTATTTAAAAGGTTTGGATGTTACAATACTGATCTATTAGAATCAAATAAAATGACTGAATTTAATATGTCGACACCATTTTTGAAACCATGGCCCCTGTTTGTTTAAATCCTGGGTTAGGATGACCCCACTAACTACAGTTCTAGATTGAACAATTCAGGCGTCAAAGTTTCAAAATCAATGTTCCCAAAATGACTCTTTATAATTTGGTCTTTTTGCTGTGTGGCTGTTTTTTTTCATTATTTAGTTATATGGTGTTTCCCCGCGGATATCACAAACTCAATAGGCAATAATTCTGTATTATTGTCAGAAATATGCTATTGTATAAATTTGCTGCTATTTAAAATCTTTTAGCTGCTCAAATACTAAGGTATACTCCCTCATGCATATGTAATCCTTAGTTAAATTTGGTCGAATGTATTTTTGTCTTTTGGATATTTTCTAATCTCTTAAAACAATTTTGGTTTAACAATTTTGGTCCAAGCATTACTTATGAGTAATTGTGTTGTCTAGTTCAATAAAATTAAAACTAGTATAATATGTAATAAAACATCAGTCAAGTCCCACATCAAAATTGAAATAACTTCATGCACCAGTCTATCCCCGTTAGTTTTTCTGTGTACATTTGAAACTTGAATGTTAACAACAGAACTACAGAAATAAATAAATTGTCTAGATACAAACAGTGACAATCAGATAAGAATAGCTTAAAAACAAAGAAGCCATAGAAACACCATTATCTTAGCAACAACTAAACAAAACCATAAACTTATTACTGGTGAAACAAATAAAAACGTAAAACTGATACTATACCATAGAGTCTTCATCCTAAATGTGATCAAAAACAAAATAAAAACCCCCGCAAAAGACGAAATTTAATCGCCGTTGGCTGTAGGATTCACACAAAAAACATGCCACCCATTATTATTAATGACATTAACAAGTTTAATTTACTGTTTTGATGGATACACAAAGAAACAATTTATTTGTCAAGTTTTCAAAAGACAAATTTCACCAGAGTGTAAAGAATATTGATATGGATTGTGAAAATATTACCAAATGTACTGGAAAACTAATACTGATCACCTGTAATGAATGACATGCATGTTGGTTTTTTTTCTAGTTGTGTAAAGGTCACTATTAACTTCAATTTACTAAGTAAATAGAAAAAATATCAACATTTATCTGTTAAATTAATTACCAATTATTACAATTGTAACAAACATTGTTGAGAGTGAACGAGACAAATTCACATGTTCAGTGTTAAATGATTTGCACAGATAATTGAAAACCAATTTTATAATTGGGTCTTTGTAAGTTTTGACTTTTAAAACAGGTAATACAAATGAGATTCTGTATTTATTCTGTTGCTGATACGTCATATAATAAAGCAAGAATTTGTTGATTTGAATTTTGCTTAATATTAGGTTTATCGGTCCTAGGTAAGAACAGCTACATTCAAAAGTTATTTATTCTTCATTGTCGTGAATGAACAGACTCATTTTCAAGCAATACTCAGTAGGCAATAAGCTACATTTTGGTCCTTTTGGTTTTTTTTAATATTTTAAAAACATTTTGGATTCACAATTTTGGTCCAAGCACTACTGATGAGAAATTTTATTCCGAAACAGCCGCCTAGTGCTGTAAAATTAAAACTGGTACAATGCGTTATTTTTTGAAATGTAAATGAAATCTCTGGTTTGTTGCAAAACTAAAACTTTAATCGGTGTAAGGCAGCAATGACAAATGTTTTCCTGGTCCTATATTAGCGTAACAGTCACAATTTATGTAAATCAAAAACATCGCATCCTAATCATGACTAAAATGAGAGTGGAATATAATTTAAAATCGAAAATCCCTGTAGATTTTAAAGATCAAACAAAGGTCAAAACATTAGGGCTACTCAAGGAAAATATTCAAAAACTTTCTGATTTATAGATTTATCGTTTTGTTCTCTTTTTTGGGTTAAGAACAGTATTCAAAATTTTTATATACTAAATATGTATGGTCAAATTTGTTTAATTTTTTAAGATAGATTGTAATTATCCAACAATGAACCCTTTTTGAACGATTAAACAGGGAAATAACCCATTCAGATTTACAAATCTAATTGTCATTGTAGTCGACAAACGCTAAACCAATAAACATAGATCGTATATCATACATATACATTTCTCTAAACGTAGATTTATCAGGACTTTACATAGTAAAAACAGCTTTTGTTATCTTTTCTAGGAACCTTCTTTGTTTGTCTGTAGTACCTGCAAATCCTATTACTACTCATGTGATGGGTGGACCATTGTTTATGAATATATAAGCAATGTCCATTGAAAGTAAAACAGTCGGTGGTATTTTTCCATCATTACGAGGGATCACATTTCAGCAAAATCAAAATCGACATTATGTTAGTTGCTAATAGAAATTGGTTCTTCCTCTTCTTAAAGCCCGAATGATGTTGTTTACAAATTTAATCTACAATGTTTAACATAACCGCTCACATTAACATCATTGCAATTTTCTTATTATAACGCAAACAAACATGTCAACGAACGCCCAAAACAAAATCTCAAAGCAAAGTAAATAACGTTGAAGCTGGCATTTCGCTTTTGGACAGCTCTACAGAGATAGTTTGTCCAGATAAGTAAGTTACCTCTCTAATAATCGGTCGGAATTATCCAACTACTGTAGATCACTTATTTTTCGCGAGTAGAAAATTTCGCGTCAAGACCATCTTTGTCTTATTCGCGAATAATTGAATTGACAACATATGTATGTCAACATAGAAATATCTGTGTGTTGAAAATAATCGAAATAATCGCGTTATAATTGAATTCGCGAATGGGATGAGTCGCGAATTTACGCCAAAATAAATCTCTCGCGAAATAAAAGTGATCTACAGTATTCAATTGAACACTTTCTAATATATATAATGGATAAGATTGATCAAAATACAAAGGCTTTAAAATACAATATCATATCTAATTAAAATGTCATGGATAATATTATTACATATTATACCAGTGTTAATTTTTCTGCACTAGACGGCCGTTTCGGAATCTATCTATATTATTCCATACTTTATTTTTAAATTAGTGGTTTTATATCTTTAAATGAGTGGTTTTATATATCGAAAGCAACGTTTGGTTTCAGAAAACTAAAGCTAGCATATTATTTTACATGTAGTGCATACTCCCCGTTCCCTTTATATATGCTATTATTATCGTCAAAGACCATATAAAATACTATTCCATTAAGATCTTATTATCAAGCAATCCTGTATAATCCCTAAAGACGATGTTTCAATAAATCAGTTTACAATCAGGAATGTAGGAGTGCATGTGAACAATAATATTTAGTATTTACGGAAATTGAATTAATTGTTTTTTGTTGATCGAAACCAGTAATACTATCGTTATTTGGTCTTTTATTTTTTATACCATGACAGTCATTTCTTAGTGTACTCAATTGTATTAAAATGTGTCAGTTACATTTAAATTTGTGATGTAAAATTAAAGCATCACTACATGTACAAGGTTAGAAATGTTAACTCTGTAATTATTACCAACCAGATGTGTTCCGCAACATATCAGTTTATTGTTGCAACTAAACATTTTCGACATCATTCTATGTAGACAGCATTAAAGCTGGATATGATAATGAATAGAATAATCATTGACTGCTGGCTATAATCTAAAACCCTCAAATGTATACTTCCGCATGGAAAGTATTTCCTTAGCTGAATTTGATTATATATATTTTTAGTCATTGGTATATATAGTTTTAACGCTGCTGTCAAAATATTTGTTTAAACACGACATATGAGGAAGTGTATTTCGAAGACCGTCTAGTCTTGAAATTTAAAACTAGTATAATAAGAAATTCAAACCACTGAGCTGGTATCTCTGCTGGTAAACCAAGCATCCCCGAGGATACAATAAACTCGATAGGTAATGCATTCGAATTGTAAAATATGTAACACTGTCTAAATCTGCTGCTGGTTACATCTGAAATCCTCAAAAACTATGGCATACTCCATAATGCTAGGTATTTTCTTAGTTAGATTTGGTTTAACTTTTTTTTTTCGTCATTCGGATATATTTTTCTAATCAAAAACAAACATACTAATCCATGTCCGAATCACAATCCAGAAGCAAAGTAAAAACTTTGGAACTGACAAGTTTGATTTGACACGTGAACTTTCACCAAGGAAGTGAGCCTGTTTAGCTAGCTACACCCGCCACGTGTGTAATCAAAGTTGTGTAAAAGTGACATGGAACGATGAGACATCAAATATATCCAGGGCAATCCTGGACACAGAGGCATCAAACTTATCAACAATACTGTGATGACGGCCATAAAACTTTTTGAGGGCCTTGATAAGCCTAGGCTTGCAATATCCCTGAGTCAACAATTTATTTGCAAACAGCTCTACCATAGCGTATTAATTGGGAAACAAATACACCATAAGCAGGAATCAGTCGTGTCTTTTATTTCAAGCTCACTATGCTAGAAGACATTTACATAGTCTCCGAATTTAGGATTGTTAAGAGACAGAACGTCATCTATATATCTGTATGTTGAGTTGAATGGTTTGGCGACGGTCTACTATCCAGATTTACCAGGTTCTGCATTAATTCTGCTTCGTAAGAATAAAGAAACAAATCAGCAAGCAATTGTGCACAGTTTGTACTCATGCATATAACGATTGTTTGCTGAAAAACTATATTACCAAACACAACAAATATGTTATTTATCAAACACTCCAACATTTTGTTGATGGTATCTTCAGTATATTTTTGTTTGGAATCCGTATGATGCGTGACAAAATAACCAGAATCCCTGTTCAGCACCAGATATTTGTATCTTGGCTTACAGTTTTTGTAAAAGAAAGACAAGTGAATAATTTCTTTAAGACGTTCTTTCAATTTAGAATGAGGGATAGTGGTGTATAGTGTAGAAAAATCAAATGTTTTTATACTTTTTACATGAGATAAAGTATTAGAAGCAAGGTGTTCAAGTAATTCTTTAGAATTTTTGAGAATCCACATTTAGTTGATTCCAGATGTAGAATATTCTTTTTCTGAATAAGACTGAAGACCATCTTTGACGATTGTCAAGGTTTGTGTTTAAGTCATCGATAATGATTAAGTAGTACATTTAGATGATCCTGCTGTATATCTTTCCTTGTATGGCTTTTTATGGAGTTTAGGAATCCAATACAAGTAAGGAAGATCAAGATCTTCCTCTTAAAGTTTGATACCAAAAGACTTGAGAACTCCCCTATGGTTGGAAAGAATTTCATCTTTGGTAAAATTAGTTCTAGTATATGCAGGGTTATTTGATATACTATGTAAACCAAGCTCCTTAATTCCTTAATTAAGACATTCAAGGTAGAATCTCTCACAAACGAAAATAATGTTGTTGGAAGCCTTATTTTGTAATATGCGGATTTATTGGTCGTTTAGTGTTAAATCAATTGGATCTTGGGACTAAACGGCATTTTGTAATTTATTTCAGTTCGAAATTGGGAGTTTATCCATAGAGGTGAAAGTCTGAATAACTCTTTTTTCCTTTAAATAAATGGAACGGCACCCCGAAAAAATTGAGGCCAATTGTTTTTAAGGAATAAAACGTTATCACGGTTTTCACCTACTTAAAATGCACCTTAATTTTAAGCAATTGTTTGGACAACAAATGTTCTGAATTCTAAATGAAAGTCTTCTTCTATAATGGCTTAAATACTACCTGCTCAAAGTAGCTGATAGGTGAAAAATAACTCTCTAGTCCATAAGAGGTCAACTCATTTCTTGTCATGGGTTAAAACTGCACTTCTGTATTGCATTAGGAAGGTGATACCTATTGCCAATATTATCTATTACATATTTGTTTTTTATACTTAGGTATTAGATCTAGAGTACGTACGGATGGACCTGCAAAGAGTTTTGTTTTACACAGCATTTGAAAATTTGGATATTAATATTATATCTTTTTAAACTACGAGTACATTGTTACATATTGTCAAAAATCAAAACGCCACTTATCATGGTCAGAGAAAACAACGTCATTCCCGCCTACGTATGCCCATATATTATGTAATGACATTAACTGAACTTGGCAAACTTGATAATTAGATAAATTTATATAAGAAACAAACGCACACAATCAATACAAATACAGCTTAATTACTAATACAAAAACATATATCAGATATACATAATTAAATTTTTAATTTTACGGCTAAATACCATGCAGAACTAAATTAATCATATATCACACACCAAGTGTGAAAATATAAGCGTGTTTATTGAAATGAAAAAGAAACATGTACCTTAGTAACAAATCAAAGACGACAACAATGATGCAGAAAATTAATTTGCAATACTAGTAGCATATTCGTTTCTAAAATAAAATTGACTTTATTTGAAAACAGGAACTAGTCACGAAAATGTTAACGAAGATAGTTAAGATATCATAAACTCAATAGGCAATACTTTTGTATGTAAGAAACTACTGTTTAAATTTGCTGCTGGTTAAAATCTGAAAATCTTTAAAACCTAAGGTATACTTTCTCATTTCCTTAGATGAATTTTATAAAATATAGTTTGACCTTTTCGATATTTTTTCAACCAATTGCAAATGTTTTAGTTTCACAATTTTTATCCAAGCAGTACTGATCAGGAATTGTAATCTGAAACGGTCGTCTTGTGCTTTAACGTTACCAATTGTATATGTTATTCTATACCAGTCAAACAATATGTTCCTGTTTTTTTTAATTGTCACCAGAATAGCGATAAGAGACAGCGTAGGTAAATTTTAATAAGTCATTGCATTTAGCATTCAAAGGTCAATAAAATAGAGTTTGATTTTACCTGCTCAAAATAATCACATAATTCAATGTAATCAGTTATTCTTAAGAGAAATTTAGGATAAAATTCAATTTTCATTATTTGGACTGTATTCATATTACTTGAGCAAACACATACTTTAATCCATTTATTTATCTTTTTACCAGTTTCTGTTTTATTCAAGTTCATATTACGCATTACTTTTGCATTACTTCCTACATTATTGTTAACATTTTGCATCATAAATTTAATGATTCATTGCTTCCTATTTTTTCTTGTTAAACGATAAACATGTATATTTTAACAGTTTTGTACTTTCACTTTTTCATTTTTTATTATTTTTTTCTTGTTATCAATATTATTTTGACATGACCTGGTATGCTAATCTTTCAGAATATTTCTCTTCCATTTTAAAAAAAATAAAGTATATTTTGTTCACAAATATTAAAATATTATAAAAACAATAAGGGAAAAAGTTTGTCAGTGCAAAAATTGGCTTGGCAAATATCCAATGTTACTAAGAACACGACACAATACGAGAAGATAATAGAAACAGCCAAACAAGACATTGGTTATATAATATTCAATCCTTAGGATTGACACCAATGTAAAGAATTGTAGACATAGCACTAGTAGAGTACAACAAGCCGGCTTGTTTGACCAACAGGGTTCCATAAATACGAACATTTAATCATTAAAGTGAGCCTGATGTCTGTTTCCAGGATTGTCCTGAATAAATTTCACGTCTAATAGTTCCATGTTCCTTTCATACAATTTTGATTACACACGTGGCGGGTGTAGCTAGCTAAACAGGAGGTACTTACACTTCCGAAGCACCCAGTCTCACTTCCCTGGTGGAAGTTCGTGTTTAACATGATCTGTCCGTTTCAAAGTTTTTACTTTGCTTCTGGATTGTGATTTGAACATGAATTAGTATGTTTGTTTTTGCTTTTTTACAATGCACCGACAACCACTTTATGCTTATGATTTCAATACAACCTGAGGAAAACATATCTTTATTTATAATTATAAATAATATATGTCGAAACTTATCTAAAGAGTAATAAACCACAAATATACATTACGCTTCAATTGCGTTGAAGTTAGTTATCACGGTTTTCACCTACTTAAAATGCACCTTAATTTTAAGCAATTGTTGGACAACAAATGCTCTGAATTCTAAATGAAAGTCTTCTTCTATAATGGCTTAAATACTACCTGCTTAAAGTAACTGATAGGTGAAAAATAACTCTCCAGCCCATAAGAGGTCAACTCATTTCTAGTCATGGGTTAAAACTGCACTTCTGTATTGCATTAGGAAGGTGATACCTATTGCCAATATTATCTAAACTAATTTATTTATATCCAAGTTGTCTTCGGGTGAGGAAGACATCAGTCTTACCTAGAGTAAGCTAATCGGACATGTTTGAATCATGTCTCTCAGGTTATGTTTAAATTACCACCTCTCTACATACTAAGTTTTCTCTAAGAAATATATTTTGTTGTGTTGTAGTCTAACATGAGTTATATATATACATTGGTCAGTTTAAATTTTCCTGGTTTTTCAAAATAAAATTCGATCTTATATTTTTTAAAGTGTCACACATTTCATTTTGACATTTGTATCATTAACTAGTACTGTATCGCAGGCTTTTAAACTTTCGCGAAGACAAATTTTAGAATTCTTTTCAAACACGGAGAAAACATATTTGTTTTTTATACTTAGGTATAAGATCTAGAGTACATACGGATGGACTTGCAAAGAGTTTTGTTTTAAACAGCATTTGAAAATTTGGATATTAATATTATATCTTTTTAAACTACGAGTACATTGTTACATATTGTTAAAAATCAAATCGCCACTTATCAGAGAAAACAACGTCATTTCTGCCTACGTCTGCCTATATATTATGTAATGACATTGACTGAGCTAGGCAAACTTGATAATGAGATAAATTTATATAACAAACAAACGCACACAATCAATAAAAATACAGCTTAATCACTAATACAAAAACATATATCAGATATACATAATTAAATTTTTAATTTTACGGCTAAATACCATGCAGAATTAAATAATCATATATCACACCTCCAGTGTGAAAATATAAGCGCGTTTATTGAAATGAAAAAGAAATATGTACCTTAGTAACAAATCAAAGACGACAACAATGATGCAGAAAATTAATTTGCAATACTAGTAGCATATCCGTTTCTGAAATAAAATTGACTTTATTTAAAAATAGAAACGTGTCACGAAAATGTTAACGAAGATAGTTAAGATATCATAAACTCAATAGGCAATACTTTTGTATGTAAGAAATACACTACTGTTTAAATTTGCTGCTGGTTAAAATCTGAAAATCTTTAAAACCTAAGGTATACTTTCTCATTTCCTTAGATAAATTTTATGAAATATAGTTTGACCTTTTCGATATTTTTTCAACCAATTGCGAATGTTTTAGTTTCACAATTTTTATCCAAGCAGTACTGATCAGGAATTGTAATCTGAAACGGTCGTCTTGTGCTTTAACGTTACCAATTGTATATGTAATATGTAATTCTATACCAGTCAAACGATATTATTACTGTTTTTTAAGTGTCACAAGAATAGCAATAAGAGACAGCGTAGGTAAATTTAAATAAGTTATTGTATATGGCATTCAAAGGTCAATAAAATAGAGTTTGATTTTACCTGCTCAAAATAATCCCATAATTCAATGTAATCAGTTATTCTTTAAGAGAAATTTATGATAAAATTTAATTTTCATTATTTGGACTGCGTTCATATTACTTGAGCAAACACATACTTTAATCCATGTATTTATCTTTTTACCAGTTTCTTTTTTATTCAAGTTCATATTACGCATTACTTTTGCATTACTTCCTACATTATTGTTAACAGTTTACATCATAAATTTAATGATTCATTGCTTCAATTGTTTCTTGTTAAACGATATACATGTATATTTTAACAGTTTTGTACTTTAATTTTTTCATTTTTATTATTTTTTTCATGTAATCAATATTATTTTGACATGATCTGGTATGCTCATTTTGAGAATATTCCTCTTCCTTTTTAAAAACAATTAAACATATTTTGTTCAAAAATATTAAATATTGCAAAAACAATAAGGGAAAAAATTGTCAGTGCAAAAATGGTCTTGGCAAATATCCAATGTTACCAAGAACACGACACAATGCGAGAAGATAATAGAAACAGCCAAACAAGACATTGGTTATAATATTCAACCCTTAGGACTGACACCAATGTAAAGAATTGTAGACATAGTACTAGTAGAGTACAACAACACGGCTTGTTTGACCACCAGGGTTCCATAAATACGAACATTTAATCATTAAAGTGAGCCTGATGTCTGTTTCCAGGATTGCCCTGAATAAATTTCACGTCTAATAGTTCCATGTTCCTTTCATACAATTTTGATTACACACGTGGCGGGTATAGCTAGCTAAACAGGAGGTACTTACACTTCCGAAGCACCCAGTCTCATTTCCCTGGTGGAAGTTCACGTGTTTAACATGACCTGTCCGTTTCAAAGTTTTTACTTTGCTTCTGGATTGTGATTCGAACATGAATTAGTATGTTTGTTTTTGCTTTTTACAATGCACCGACAACCACTTTATGCTTATGATTTCAATACAACCCGAGGAAAACATATCTTTATTTATAATTATATATAATATATGTCGAAACTTATCTAAAGAGTAATAAACCACAAATATGCATTACGCTTCAATTAAGTTGAAGTTAGTTATGTGGTTTGAATTAGACCGATTGAGAGTGAACAGAAATCACCCGCTTACCTCCGTTCATCTTTAGGCTTGTTCCGCAATTAATCTTTTCAGTGTTATTCAGTCAGGCTACTTAAAGGTTATATACGTCCCCTTATCCATAAGTATGTAATATCAATATCTAAAACATATATTTATTTTTCAATTATTTACTTTATATTTAGAAACATATTTGTAGAATGATATAACACAAATATGCATTAGGCATCAATTTAGTTGAAGTAAGTTAAGGAGTTTCGTTTGAATAAGGCCGATTGCGAATGAGCAGAAATAATCAGGGCCCACTTACCTCTGTACCACTTTTGTCCTGCTATTAATCACTTATATAGTATTCAGTCAGTATGTAACGAAAAAGGCTACTTAAAAGTTGAATATGTTCCTTCATTCATATGTTTGTCTAAAACATATATCTGTATTTATAATTATCAATATTATATTTAGAAACATCTACCACAAATATGGACTTGTAGCACCTTTGTTTAAAGAAGGCCGATTGAGAGGGGGCAGAAAACAGGACCCCCATGTCACAGGTAGTTAATTTATTTAATTATAAATTACTCTTAAGTTATAATTAAGTCATTAATTAAGTTTTAGCTTAAGTTATATTTCATTTTTAATTACTTTATATTATATTACATTACTTTGGGGTAGATATTAATTAAGTATGTATTTTCCTAACACACCGTTCTACTTATTAACTTTGTTTAATGAGCATGCTTAATACGTAATTTCACAGGTCACTGCATTTTGGCGCGTATTCTTGACTGACCATTGCATTCCCTACGACACAGTCTAAGTGTCAAGACGTATTTATATACATTCATTAACACATGCATCTGCAGGTTTATCCTTCACGGATACAGTCGTATTTCATAGAAATTCAAAAGCAGGTATGTTAATTTTACTTCTTCTAGTTCCTTATATATTTTTATTATTTAAAGTCATTAATTCACGGGTGAGATTTATTGTTAATATTATCGTCGATACCCGTAATATATATCGAGTACTTGTTTATACTCATTAACGGTGACCTGATTATAACTCCACAGTTATATATAAACATATATTTAAAGATAGAGAGAATGTTTAACAGAATATTTGTTCTAAATATGTTTAAGTGCGTTATAGTGCGTGATTGTGCTTTTGTGTAAATCGTGTGTGTGTGTGTGTGTGTGTGTGATTTCATGTATGGATATGTATTAAGTATTGTTTTATTTATTCTGTACTTGCAGGACATTTATTTTATTCGTATTGTTTTTGTGTCCAAATTCGTCAAAGTCAATAAATGAATATTACCCTGAAAACATGACTTGTGATTAGTACGAACCACTTGTGACACCCATATCGCCGTACAACTTTAGATTTGTTCTGACATTGATCATTTGAGCCTTATTCAGTCAGTGTACAACGGTTACAAAGGTTGAATAAGTCCCTCGATTCATTAGTAGTAAACGACTTATAACATTTTCTTTATGCTTCTGTATTTTTAAAAGTTAACAAATGCAAACTGGGGTTATTTATTTCTTAGTCTAAATGTATGTATAAATATATTCTGATGATAAAATATGGTTTCCTTGGGTCCATCTATGTCCTGATGGTAAAATAAGGTTTGTTTAGGCCCTTCAATATTTTGATGGTAAAATAAGGTCTGTTTGGGTCCTTCAATATTCTGATGGTAGAATAAAGTTTGTTTGTGTTCTTTAATATCCTGATGGTAAAATTAGGTCTGTTTGGGTCCTTCAACATCTTGATAGTACAATAAGGTTTGTTTGGGTCCTTCAATATCCTGATGGATGGGTAAAATAAGGTTTGTTTCATGTCATTCAATATCCTGATGGAAAAATAAGGCTTGTTTAGGTCCTTTAATATCGTGATGGATGGTAAAATAAGGTTTGTTTTATGTCATTCAATATCCTGATGTTAAAATAAGGCTTGTTTAGGTCCTTTAATATCGTGATGGATGGTAAAATAAGGTTTGTTTTATGTCATTCAAAATCCTGACGGTAAAATAAGTTTTTTAGGCCATTCAATATCCTGATGGTAAAATAATGTTTGTTTAGGCCCTTCAATATTCTGATGGTAAAATTATGTCTATTTTGGGTCCTTCAACATCTTGATAGTACAATAAGGTTTCTTAAGGTCCTTCAATATCTTGATGGATGGTAAAATAGGGTTTGTTTTAGGTCATTCAATATCCTGATGGTTTATAATTGAATTCTCCTCAAACATTTTGATTGGTCAGATCTTTTCTGTTATGTTTAAATGAAAAGAATAAAGGACCTAATAAACCAACTCGCCATATATATTATTGCACATCATTTTAACAATATGTTTATTGAAAGGGTATCGAATTCATTCACTCACCTCGTCTTAAGTTATTACTCAGAAGTACAAACAACTTATGTGGTGGTATACTAGTATATAGTTCATTAAAGACAGTTCATGTAGTGACGTTTGCAAAGCTGTTAATGTGCGGACATGTGAGGCTACTAGACCACAGTATATTTTAGTTATGTTTGTATATAATTACCTTGTATTGTGTCGTGTTAATTGTTGCTTTGTCGGTCCCCAAGTATATGGGTTTTACCAGTGTTTTTTTATTATTTAAAATAAATATTTTATGATGTGTTCCTTATGTGTCTCTTAATGGATCTGTGGTGATCGTGTCTGTTTTTAATGCGTTCTTCATGATTTTTTTCTTTGTTCTCTATTTGTTCTTGTTGAATGTATTTTCTCAACAACAAATTTGTAAATTACATGATGTGGTTATCGAAACTTTAATTAGCTCTATTAACTAGATAAGTATTCAAACACAACATACTTATTCTATAACGTAGTATTTATGGACATCATTTATAGCGCGCACTTGACATATAAGTACCATTGTCTATTATTTTATGACATGAAGTGACAGACAATTCGTCAGTAGAATAAAATTATCATGGTTTTGATTCTAAATTTAATAATGATTTAAAGTTGTGCTGATTAAATTAAATCGGTCTTGTAAAATATGTGTGCTGTATAATAATTAGTTTTATGCACTCTCAATATATGGCGTAGATACAAAATTATATGAAGGTGATTTATTTACATCTTGGTTTTTTTATTTAATGTTGATACACATATACTAATTGCCCTGGTGGAATCACAAAATGTCAAGTACTTATATTTAAAATTTAAATTGCAAAAACTTGCTATTCATGCTTCAATTCCAACTTTAGATTTTTAGGTTGTAATTTGAACACCATGGATTGGCATTTCATCTTTTATTATTTATTATCATTTCTGCAAACCGAGTTTAGTGAATATTTCTATTCATCTATAGATGTATTGGTTTCCGCACAATAACTTTAGAAATATTGGACCAATTTTAATTATATATGGTATGAAGCTTTATTTTCATAAATCTGAAAGACAAGGTTGATTTCCACGACATGTTTGAATTTATACAAAAGTCCTTTGATGGGGCCAATGGCATATCACATGGCGCCTGAAAACACCAAATGTCCGTCCAAAGAACCACCGTGGTAGCTCAGTTGCTAGAATGCTCGCCCCGTAAGTGAAAGATCGTGTGTTCGACTCCCGATCGGAACTGACCCAAGATTTGAAAGAGGGTAGAGACTGTTCTTTCGCCAAGCACTCGGTAATACGAAATTAAAGTCGCTGTTGTTTGGGATGGGAACTTAAAATAAACGAGCCTCCGTATCACGGTGGGCTTGGTACGATAATGTAGATGAACAAATTTTATAGTCCGTCAGCGAGTGGCAGAGTGTTTATCAACACAGGCGAGTTTATTTAACACCAATAGGTATTAATATAGCCAAACAACATTGACCTGTCCGTTTGACCTTTCATTAGGAACGTTCATGTAGGAGGGTCCACTCAATAAATGGGTATTGTTAGGATTCACAGTTAAAACATATACTCATTGCCCACGATGAGTGTTCACACGTATAATATAGACATAGTTTACACGTATTATCCCTATTCCTAAATTAACTTGTTTATAATGAATATTTAAATCAAAGGTCAAACGGACAGGTCAATGTTGCTTACATATACCGTGGTATCGTATACGTATATTCACGCCTAAATGCGTTCATTTGTCAACTCCACCTTTATATATCCCTATCCTAGGCTATACAGGTAAACAACTTTGACCTGTCAGCTTGACCTTTCATTTAAATATTTATCACGGGCCAAGTACATCTATGTATAGGGAGCACAGGCGTTTATTTTTGTAAACATTATGATATGTACTCTCCTCATAGAGGAAACCCGTGCACTGTGAATGTATTAACTTGGATCTTAACACTGCCCATTTATTAGGTGGAACTCCTATATGAATATTCCTTTATGAAAGGTCAAACGGACAGGTCAATGTTGTTTGCCTATACTCTTCCATATTTATAAACATTCTGACACATTATCGCTGACGGACTATAGTATATAGGTAAACAACATTGACCTGTCCGCTTAACCTTTGATTTATATATGGTCAGGTATTTATAAAATCACGCATGTATATTCTGTCTATATGACGTAAACACTAATCATGGGCAATGTGTATATATATTTACTGCGATATATAGTCCGTCAGCGATATTGTGGCAGAGTGTTTATAAATACGGAAGAGTCTACCAATAGGTATTAATACCGCGTTACCGTATACGTCAATTCACGCTATGATGCGTGCATTTATCAACTCCACCTTTATATATCACTTATGATATCTACATTATATAGACTCTTCCATGTTTATAAACACTCTGCCACAATATCGCTGAAGACTATATAGGCAAACAACTTTGACTTGTCCGCTTGACCTTTCATTTAAATACTTATCACGGACGAAGTACATCTGTGTATAGGGAACACAGGTGTTTATTCTGTATACATAATGAGATATACTCACCTCATAGAGTAAACCTGTGCACAGTGTATGTATTAACTTTGATCTTAACACTACCCATTTATTGGGTTGATCTTCCTATATGAATATTCCTAATGAAAGGTCAAACGGACAAGTCAATGTTGTTCGCCTATACCTACGTATTGGTTGGGCCCTCCCATATGAATATTACTAATAACAGGTCAAGCAGTCAAAGTTGTATTTCTATATCAAACTTTAAAGGTATTTATATGATTGTTTCTATCGTTGCATACATTTAGTCTCATTTATATATGACAAGTGTATAGGTAAACAACTTTGACCTGTCCGTTTGACCTTTAATTTAAAAATGTATTATGGGCGACTGCATTTATATATAGAGGATCTTAGACGAGTGGGGGTTTAATATGAAATTTATTAAACGAGTTTTATAATTGAATATGTCACAAGCCTTGGCGAGTGGCATATTTAATTATTGAACGAGTTTAATAAATTTCAAATTAGACCCTTAAAATTCTAAGATTCTATATATCACATAACTCAAAATACCGAGACATGCGGCTCAGGGTACATAAATCTTTGACGGGGTACATGGGGCCGTGTAACCTGCCAAAGCCCTGTATAACTTATAATGCCATATAGAAACAGCTGATTTCTATTTAGGTCAGGCAAATCACCTCCAAATTAACTGCGCAAGTAAGAATATAGTTCTATTTAGTTATAGTAAAAGTAAATTAATCACCTAAAATTAAAAAGACAAAACCAGTATGTAAGTTTAAATTATGTTATATTTTTCGAATGCATCAAAATTATTTTTCAAAGAATCGGAAAGTCTTTAAAAGTCTAAAAATAAACAACAGACCGACACAGTTTTAAAATGACGTCATTAGGCGCGATTAGAAGCGTGAGACTGATAACGTTACAATCAAGTGATATTACATGGGTGCCTGTGTAATATGAAAAATATTACACCGTTTTATTCCATCAATAAACAGGAGGGTTATGTGGTATATAGAAATAATACGCTTATATGTGTACACATTATAAATTGCGAATTGTAAAGGAGGGACTCGTCTATATGAATATTCCTAATAAAATGTCAAACGGACAGGTCAATGTTGTTTGCCTATATATGAAGTTGTATTTATGTTATAATGTATATAGGAATATTCATAAAGAAGAGCCAACCCTATACATAGGTAGTAGAAGGATTAATACATAAGATAAGTGATTAGTGTTCTCATTGTGTATACAAAATAAACCAGTGTGATTCCTATACAAAAATGCAGTCGTCCATGATAAATATTTAAATTTAAGGTCAAACGGATAGGTCAATGTTGTTAAGCTATATATAACTTATGTTTATCTTCTATATGACTATCCTTATTTATAGGTAGACAACATTGACCTGTCCATTTGACCTTTCATTACAAATATTCATATAGAAGGATCCACCCAATAAATGGGTAGTAGTGGAATTTACTGTTAATAGTATGTAATCAAGGTACATGATAAGTGTTCACATTATGTAGACAAATTAAACACCTGTGCTTCCTATACATAGATGCACTTAGTCCGTGATAAATATTTCAATCAAAGGTCAAGCAGACAGGTCAAAGTTGTTTACATTTAACATCCAAAAAAATGCATTTATTATCTTATTCTAGTAACATTACATTGTTACCGGTTATTGAACGTATATAATATCCTTCTACTAGATTCACATTTAGCTTATATAATCTTTTTTTAGATTTATAGATCCCTGCATTAATATAAAAATGAAATAATTTTTCTTTTTGTTATGGAAGTATGAAAGAATTGTCCATTTTGCACAATGAATAATTCACGTGGCGAAATTATTTTATGTGTGCAAAATTGTTCAATTGATACTACCTATTTATAAAACGATAAATTAACTTCATTTATTTTTTTTTAGAAATTTTTCAACAATAAATCAATAATTAAACAACAGTATAGGCGTGGCGAGAAAAAAATAGCAACGCTATGGCGTAGGAATTCAAATGCAATTGTATGTCATCCATTATGAGTTGATGTCACTGAGAGCCAATCCATTTATGCAATTGTAACAGAAAATCTGACTGATCAAAATGCTTTTAACAAATGCGAATTAAATTGTCCAAAAATAGAATCAATTATAACAGATGTTCTGTTTTTACATGGTGGCAAGTAACGTTAGATCACCAATCCCGTTTACCGAACACAATATAGAATCGTGTCCAATGTTGTTACCTTTTGCGCTATTGTTGTCAGTATAAACATATGCAAGTGTGTCAATTGTTTATTTTCATAACATTGCAACTACTATATTGTTTTAATGACACAATACGTGGTAGTTAAGCCAAGTTCGGATTGTCCGTGAAATCAAAATGACGTTTGTGATGCCTGTTGAAATGTCTCTTGCTGGTTGGTATTATTATAAAAAAACAGCATTAACTCCAGTTTTATCGTCCAATAATGCACAAACCTAAATGTTCATGCGAACGTTATGATGTAACAAGACTAAAACGGCATATTCAAATAAGTGTATCCGAACTCTTTCGTCGAGCATACGAAATTGTTGTGGGTGCTTTAGATAGTAAATTCGACTGAGTCCAAATTTTGCGGCTATTGTTTGGTTCTTTATCGATTTCGGCACTATTCCGTTAACTTACGTAATGTCAAAAGCTGTTAAGAAGTTAAAACGCTGTGCAATAACGAAACGCATAGTGAATATTCTTTTAGTTAATCTTTCACACAATTTTGATTACAGACGTGGCGGGTGTAGCTAGCTAAACTGGAGGTGCTTACCATTTCGAGGCACCCGGCCTTACTTCCCCGATTCACATGTCTAACTTAACTTGTCAGTTCCAAAGTTTTTACTTTGCTTTTGGATTGTGCTTGGCAGTCGAACCTCGAATATTTTTCGTTAGCGTTGTGTCAGTAAATTTTCGAGAGGTAGTTTTATATAGAAAGTAGGAAATCATTTGGGTATTGGTTACTTGTAACCGCCTACGTAAATATGAATACGTGTATGCAATCAATATAGTTAAGAGAATCGCATGGTAGAAAAATTAAAGTTAGATATAAAATACTTGATTCTTTAATTTTAAAAAATAAATTCTCAGAGACCAAGATTCGAACCAATGAACCAAATTAACCCTGCAGAACATGTTGATTACTATCAGTATCACCGCGCCTGCAACAAATTACACCGAAACACACAATCTACTAGTAGTTTAAAGTTTCGAGTACATGTGATTTGATTACAAAATATAATTCATGATGAAAAGTAGCAAAAACGTGTTCAATATAGAGCGTGTTGATGTTCTATTTCATTGATTACATTACTAATATGAAAATCAAACACGTTTTTGTTTATATTAAGTCATAAAAATGCAGTATTTTAGACATAACCTCCCAAGCTTCTCAAAGCAACTTCTATTAGCATAGTTCCGTGTTCCTTTCACACAACTTTGATTACACAAGTGAAGGGTTTAGCTAGTTTAGCTATCTAAACAGGAGGTACTTACCCTTCCGGAGCACACAGCCTCACTTACCTGGGGGAAGTTCACGTGTCTTACCTAACTTGTCAGTTCCAAAGTTTTAACTTTGCTTCTGGATTGTGATTCAGACACGGATAAGTATGTTTGTTTTTTATTAATATCAAAATATTTCGACAAGAAACTTAGGTCGACACACCCATTAACACATCTTATAAATGAAAATTATCTTACAAAAGTCGGAATACCAAAACGGTAATTTTCCCGAATTTCGACTACATCAGGAATGTAGCTTTATCATATGAATTCAAATGCCAAACGGTATTAAACCTTCCGCCGTTTTGAAAATTTTGATTATTTTTTACAAGTGTCTGATGGGCGAAAAAGTCTTCCATCTTTGTACGCATTGTAGAACTTTAACATAATGAACTAAAATGTAGTTATGAAAATTTAATTAAATGCAGAATCAACAGTAAGTTGAAATATCAAATTTTGTTTTAGACGATAAAAACTGGTAATGACGCACATTTTTTTATTTCTAGACTTTATTCAATTTCTTATCACAATCGCCAGAAAATCTTTTAAAAAAAATTATTTTGTGTAAATAGAATAATTTGATGAATTAAATACGTAATTGCAAAAAACGATCATTCATTTGATATAATTGTGTTTTGTGCATACACATTGTATTGAATGTAAATAAATCTTGAGACGGGTGAAATTTAAAATTTTAGTCAGTGGCCTTTCACTATGGTTTACTATATGAAACTGTAATCGAAATTATTAAAAATAGCTTCAAGTATTTAAAAGGTTCGATTTTGCAGTCCAACCTATGACATTCGATGATACATTCAATTCAATACTTTAGTTTGCCTAATTCAAAGGTTTACCATTTTACCGACACTTAGACTTAATGGACCCTTACGCCAACTAGGTTGGATTTCTAAAATAATACTTAGGCATTTGACGACTGCAATAAAAATACCGTCATCGGTCTCGATGCAATCATGCATCATCGTGTAATAAAACGTGATTTTGGGTTTCTCCTTTCATAAAAAGAAAATCACTAGACATTTTTATAACTCGCTATGTTTGAAAAACAAATATCACATTTAGGTGCAGAATATAGAGGTCATTATAACTTAATAGTTTTTGATAATACTTCCTTATTATACAAATAAATATTTTTTCTATAACCAACAATACACAATAATAAATGTCAAGCAGAAGTTTATACTGTGTACAATACCTGCCAACATAAAGATAAATATTGTGTTACAAGCTATATCATGTAATATCTTGTCAATAGGACATTTATATCTTTGCAATTTGAAATATTTGGGTGATGTTACAAGCTACATCATGTTATATCTTGTCAGTAGAAAATGATGGACTGCTATTTTATAACCTCTGCAATTTAAAAAACGGGATTTCTCAAAGACTGGAATCCTGTTCTGATTACGTCAGGACTATTAACATTACATATTAGGAGTAATAAAGCGATACGGGTCGGGTCGATATTTCCTGTGCTTTTTACTCTGCGCCATTCAAATACTACTATGTTTCTCTGCATAGGTGCATTGAATTAATATACTGTAAAAACACATTACGATCCAAGATTATAAATCATCTGTGGCAGACAATTAGTGCAATATTTCATCACCTTGAGCTAAGGGATTAAAAATACGGGAGATGTTTTCTAAGAAATCTATATAGTTTAATTATTTGAATTTAGTGTTGGGTGTTTTATAATCAATTTATCTTGTTCTATTTGTTTACTTTTTTGTTCTTTTGTTGTTAGTTTATTCATTGCGTTTGTTTGTTGTTTTGTATAATTGGTTACACTTGGTTGTGGTAATTGCATTATTCCATTATTTCTTAATATTTCAATTCTCTGTTTTATCAAATTTTTTACTTTGCTTTGGGATTGTGATTTCGACATGGAATAATATGTTGTTTTTATTGATTCAAATATTTTGACTGGTCAAACCTTTTCTGTTATGTTTGTATGCAAAAGTTTGTTTTAGTTTTTGATGACGTCATGATATTATGAACAATGCACAGTGACATTTGTATTTCGAGGCCATAGTGATGCTTAGTTTAAACAATATTTTATTTAATTCATAAATACATAAGTAAAATAAATAACATATACAAATATAGAAAATAGGATTCGGGAACAAGCCATGTGCTTATATTAACCCGTCTCCATATCTGAAGTTACAATTTTTGACCGATGAATATATATATGTGGGGAGAGAAAAAAAATATTATGAATTATAAATAAATGAGATAGTGTACCATTAAACAATAAATAAATTATAGATCAGTGTACCATAAAACAATTAATAAATAAATCGATGTACCATAAAACAATTAATAAATAAAAGAGTGTACCATAAATATGCCAATTATTTTATCAAAAACGCTTAGTAAGTTCAATATATCTTTGGACAGTTGAAAAAATTTCATTATTTTGTGCGTCGGAAAGTAAATCTGCGTCACCATATAATAATAAGTCAGTGGTAATATTATAACTCTGTTCAAGTTTGGAGATTGTGCTTTGACGAATAATGTTGTATTTTGAACACTTTAGCAAAAAATGAAAAGTAGACTCTACTTCACCACATGAACACCGAGAACTGTAAATTAAATTTTTATCAAATAAATGTTTATTTAAAGAACTGCATTTCATTCTAAGTCTAGCGTGTTGAATTTGACCTTTGCGTGATCCTGAAGAATAAAAAGAAGGGACTTTAGAATTCATGTCAATAGATTGTTTAAAACCATAAAGCGAACCATTTCTTACATCTTGGGGAATTTCGTTCCAATCTCTAATGGTTTGAGGGAGAAATGAATTGTAATGAAAATGTGTCTACAACGAGCAGTCAGTAAACGATTTTGTCTAGTGCCGTAACGATGAGTATAGTCATTGGGAATTAAGTTTGTTAAATAATCAGGTGTCAGTCCGTGGTACATTTTGTAAAATTGTATCAGTCGATGTTTCTTCCGTCTGTCGTGAATGTGTCCCATCCAGTCTCTTTGTATAAACGAAAAATGCTAGTCAGTTTGGTAGCGCCAGTTACAATTCTGGCTGCTTCTAAATTAATTTTTTCAAGTTGTTCTGTCAAGTTTTCAGTTATATTGTCCCATACTATGTCAGCATATTCTAATAAAGGCCTTATAAAAGTTATATATATTTTTTCTAGACTGTGACGGTCGAGTTTATACTTAAGTTTTCTCAGGAGGGAAAGTCTGTTATTAGCTTTTGATAAAATGGCAACTATATGATTTTTCCAGTACCCATCAGAGGAAAACAATATTCCAAGATGTTTGTGGGTTTCGACTTCGGTTATTGGAATGTGGTTCATATAAAGTTGGGGATGAAAGGGCATAGATGTTTTGCGTGAAATAATCATGGATTCTGTTTTGTTGGGGTTAAATGTGACCAGCCACTTTTGAGCCCAGTTATGTATAAGATCAAGATCATTATTCAAAATGACTGCAGCATCAAATGGATCTTCAACAGTTATATATAAAGAAGTATCGTCAGCAAACAGTTTAATTTCACTTTGTATGTTATTTACTATATCATTAATATAAATTATAAAAAGAATAGGACCCAGAATTGAACCTTGTGGGACGCCTGCTCGTATGAATTCCCAGGTTGAAGTTACATTATTGTTAAAAACAACCCTTTGTTGTCTACCTTCCAAATAACTTTTAAACCACAGAAGTAAAGATCCACCTATTCCAATAGACTTTAGTTTTTCTAATAAACCCCGATGCCAAACTCTGTCAAAAGCTTTGCTTATGTCGCAAAATATAACCCTTATTTCTTTCCCACTATCGAGTGCTGTAGAAATGTCATTGCTAATGTCTAAAAGTTGATTTACAGTTGAGTCACCCGGTCTGAAACCAGACTGAAAAGGTGTAATGATAGAGTTGTCCAGTAAATAGTTGTTTAAATATTTATAAACACAACGTTCCATAACCTTGCCAAGAATGTTTAACAATGAAATTGGGCGATAATTACTAACATTACTTGGATCTTCTTTCTTATATACAGGAGTAATATTTGCTTGTTTCCAAATAGTTGGAAATATGGAGTTTTGTAACAGTTTTGTAAAATATTTACTTAGAGGAAAGCATAGTATATCAGAAGCCCGGATTAGTAAGAGGGGGTGGATATTGTCTGGACCAGAAGCTTTTGATGCCTTAAGGCAATTTATAATATCTTCAACATCCTTAGGAGTGATTTGTAAGTTTGATAAAGAGTATTCAGGACGGGGAGGTTTGGGGGTGATTGATTATCATCACAGAGATAAGTTTGTTTTACAAAAAACTTGTTGAGTGCGTCAGCTTTATCTTGCTCCTCGCTTATCACTGTATTTCCAATAAGTAACGGTGGGATAGAGGAAGACTTTTTTATACACATAAATGTTTTAGCAATTTGCCACCAGTTTTTCTCGTCAAGCTTACCAGAACACAATTTTTCAGTCATTTTAGTGTAGTATTGTTCTTTGGCTAATCTACAAGCAGTAATACACCTATTTCTTATTTTTCTAAAATCAGCCCAGTGAGCAACTTCATTACTTTTCTTAGCCTTTTTATGAATTCTCTTACGTTTTCTTATTAATTTTCTTATATTATTATGCATCCAAGGCTTGTCGTTATGTCTAACTGTTACTTGTTTATTAGGTATATATTTTGAAGCAGCTTCTTTTATAATGTTTGTAATGCGAAGAGCAGTATTATTCAAATTATCATCATTTATAAAATCCCAATTAGTATCTAAAAGGTTCTCCCTATATAAATCCCAATTAGCTTGGTTGTAATACCAGATAGTTCGTTGGATAGAAATATTCTGTGGTTTCTCAATATTCAAGACAAGAAAAATGGGACAGTGATATCTAACATTGACATCGTAAAAAGATTCACCCACACCACTGTTAATCACTATAGTTTCGTCATTTATGAGGAAAAGATCTAAAAGGAGGCCGAATTATCCCAGTAATGTGTAGGTTCTTTGATAAGCTGAGTGAGATTAAACGTTTGTGATATATTACTTATTTTCTTATTAGAATTGGACAATTGGTCTTCATTAAAGTCACCAGTTATGACCATATAGTCGGGGTTAAGATTTGAAGCGAGATCAATGGAATGCATAATTTTGTCCCATACAGAAATGTCCGAATCAGGAGGTCTGTAAAATGCACCTACTAGTAATGTTTTGTTTCTTATGAACATTTCCAACCAAAGACATTCAATTCCATAAACATTGAGTTCTGGTCTAGGTTTACAATAAATAGATTTACTGACATATGCCAACAAACCCCCTCCCCTTTTGTTATTTCTTTCAAAACGTAGTGGTTTGTGATATCCGTCAATTGTTATGTCCGATTCATCAGTGTCGGGTGTCAACCATGTTTCTGTAAATAAAAGAATGTCGTAAGAATTAAGCTCGGTTCGTATGCTTTCAAGTTTGGGTAAAATACTTTGTACATTTAGATGAAGGATTGTGAGATATTTTTGAGAGAATAATTCAATAGAGGGGTCTGATAAATCGTCACATGATGTAGAATCGAAGGTTTCTGAATCGGACCCTGGACCAGGGTTTTTATGTATATCACCACATTTGTGCAAAATATTATAAATACACGCAGCAATCAAAATTACTAAGATAGTGTCATGTATAGAAAAAATTATTTTCTTCAGGAAATCAAAAATATATACTTTATCAAGCATGTCATAAGAACAGGACAGAGTTGACCTTGATACAAGGAAAGTAATTACAAATACCACTGCGATGAGTGATGTATCTACCCGTGTACATAACTCAAGAAAAAACAAGATTATAATAACATACATAATCTTATACCATAAACAATAAACATTATGCAAATATAACAAATAAATTGTAAAAGAATTGGGTGACATGTTTTTTATTGTACTAACGCGTAAATGGCGCATATTATAACTTCCAATACGAGCCCGATAAATATTCAGTGATACAGTCATTATTAATTAAGTAATACCGGGGATGTAATGCAGGAAATGTCGGGCAGTATTGGATAGTATACTTGATACACAGTTATAGAAAACATATATATACATAAAAAGAAAAAACTTGTTGTGGTACACTGATGTAAAAAAACAAAGGTCAAATGAAACACTGTAAAAAGTAACAGAAGAAAAAGATGGAAAGAAAAAATTAAAAGTAATAAATAAATGGAAAATAGAAAACAATAAGAAAAACATTGTATAAATTAGGAAGTAAGAAAAGTGTAGAATAGTGTAGAACTGGGCCAGAGAGACAGAACAATTAACAGATAATAAAGATATCTGATGGTGAATAATGTGATTATATTTATAATGAAAATTAAAATGAAAACCAACTTAAGATCATAGACATGTGATATAGCTTATGCATTAAGGTTGTCCACGGTCCGGTTCCAGAGTTTATCATCTTATTATAAATTCTACTATAGGAGGTTATACTTTCATATTCAATAATCGGTGTTCGTGTTCAATGTATAAATGTTAAAACCCCCAGTATTGGAGTTAACGATATACACTACTGTAATCAGATCGAGGACAGCCTATTGCAAAGGACATAAATTATATAATACAAATGTACATTGGGATAATCCAGTTTTAACTTGCACCAACACGGAAAACTAAAGTATATACATATGGTTAACACTGAAAACGTTAACCACTGAGGAACGTATAGCCCCTGAAAAGTCAACAGGGTGTGTCATAGACATAAAGTGATGCTTATTCTTCTACTTGCTACTGCTATTAAAGTACATATGGACGTATAACTCCTACTAATCGTTTGTCAATGGTCACATAGTGGTCTTAATATATTTTTGTCTTTTTTGTCATCTCTGATTTAACTGTTTTATCCTTAACTTGTACAAAGGAATTTGTGGTGACACTATTCATTGAGCAAGGACTGCCTATGAGTGTATTACTATTTTAATGGAAAACAAACAACTTAGAGTTTAGATATTCCCGTTGAAAGTCTGGAGAAATATTCATGTAATCAATGTTCCCATAATGTTATTACCTTTTCTTTTCTTGTTTGGCCGTTTTTATCATTTACTAGTATCTTTTTCATTTTCTAGGTTACGTTGACTTTTGCCAGTTACATGTGTTTCAGTTAACCCTTTTTCTTTTTTTACATCCATAAAACATCGCATTTTTAATTTATTACCAATAAATTCTGTTTTTAATGTAACACATTACAGGTGACCTACACCTGGAGCTTCGTGTCGTTTTGTAATATGGGATTATATAAAAAGAACTTACACGAAGAAAGTGAACCCGGTGCCCCGGAAGATGTTTAGCTAAGTATAAATGAACATGACGCATGAACGTGAAAGGAATATGAAACTATGGGACGTCAAATATATCCAGTTTAATTCTGGACATCATACTCCGATAACGACCATAAATGGGACACTTCTATTTAAAAAATTTTCAAATCAAATTCTATTGTAGAAAAACATGACATTGGTATTCCGCAATAATGAAAGTTAATATGAAAAAAAAAATTCCTAATACTTCGGAAGAAATATTTTTGTCAGACATCTTGTACTTTATTAAAAAATTAATGATTACTAATATTAAACACGCAAAAATTAAACATCATAAAAACTCGTTTTTCTTTAGACTGATCATGAAACATAATAACAAAACAAGACATAATCATATTACATTTGATCAACCATTATAAGAAATGATGTACAACCTTTTTATTTAACATCAAAAACAAACATA
Organism: Anadara kagoshimensis; assembly: GCA_021292105.1. NCBI lineage: Eukaryota > Metazoa > Mollusca > Bivalvia > Arcoida > Arcidae > Anadara > Anadara kagoshimensis. Next base: position 45,361,280 of record CM037857.1, read on the forward strand.
CTACTCCATGTTCGAATCACAATCCAGAAGCAAAGTAAAAACTTTTGAACTGACAAGTTAGGTTAAACACGTGAACTTCCACCAGGGAAGTGAGGCCGGGTGCTCCGGAAGGGTAAGCACCACCTGTTTAGTTAGCTACACCCACTACGTGTGTAATCAAAATTGTGTGAAACATAAAATTTTCAAACTGTGCATATCAATAATACGCAATTTTTTCGTAAGAAAAGGTCATATTTCCTTAAATGTAATTAACAACAGCAGTCTATGGATTGTAAATACGGACTGAATATGATAACAAGTGAAATGCAGTATTAATTTTGTAACATTTGCAACAATTATTTAACAAACACCTAAAATAAAAAAGTTTGATCTCAAAAGAAACCCCCAAACAAACGCCAACTCGAAAATCTATGATTTCCCAACTATAAAGAACCAAAGCATAAGGCACATATCCTACAGCCAAAACTTGTTCCTGTGAAAGCAGTTGAGCCATTAAATGAGATATTTAAGAGTTTTCGATAAAAATGGCGCACAAAATGTTGGCGGAAAATTGGGTAAACCCTATATATCCTTTTACATTTGGGAACATAAATACTTATAAACCAATGGTTATTGAATAAGTTTAGTGACAGGTGCTCCTAATTTTACTATCACGATAACACTGGACATTTATCACTTGTCAGTCCGATTCCGGGGTTTTATTTTCAGTTCAATAAATTTATAAACGTTTGTCTTTTTATCAATAAAAAACAAACACACTAATCCATGTCCGAATTACAATTGATAAGCAAAGCAGACCATTTAGGTTAAAGCATGTGAACTTCCACCAGAAGTGAGGCCAGGTGCTCCAGAAGGCTTAGCACCTTCTGTTTAGCTAGCTATACCCGCCACATATGTAATCAAAATTGAGTTAAAGATACATAGAACTATGGGACGTCGATATATATCCAGGGAAATCCTGGACACAGAGACATCAAACTTATCAACAAAAGTTTTTTAGTTGCCAAATACATTTTACTCATTTATAAATTAAACTTGTACTTTGTGGACAGATTGCCTTGCTAAGTTTATTAATAAAACTTTTTGAAAGAAACAAAGTTGTAAATATATATGTATATTAAAAAACTTTTGAACATTGAGCTTAGCAGAATAGAACCTGTCATATTAATTAAAATATTAATACATCTATCATCTCTTGCTTTTAATTGCATTTAGCTGTTTTTGGAACCTTTAGATGACTTAGTAAATGGACACTATTTATACAACTGGAGATGACAAACAATTTGATTTGCATTATTATCAATAGTTCTGGTTCCTAAAACAACTTCCAGAAGTACTTTGCGGCATTGATTGTCGTCAAGAACTTGCTTTCCAGCCTTTACTCTATTTGAAACATTGTGTGGCAACATTTAGCCAATGTACATTAGAATTTCGATGAGTCAAATTTTGACGTCAAATGGAGCTAAACCTTTTGTCGATAATCAATAAAAAACCTTACCAATCCATGTCCAAATCATAATTTCAAAGCAAAGAAAAATCCTTTGGAACTGAACGGACAAATTAAGTTTAGAACGTGAAGTTCTACCAGGAAATTGAGATCGAATGTTTAAGAAAGGTAAGCAGCTCAAGTTTCTCTAGATACAGCCGCACCGCGTGAAATCAAAATTGAGAAAAATAGATCTATGGGACGTCAAATATATTCATGGTAATTTTAGATACATAAACTAATTCAACAATACTGTGATGACGGTCGAAGAGCCTAAAAAGACCTTGATTAGCCTAAGTTTGTAATATCCCTGTGTCAACAATTTATTGTAAACAGCTAGCTTTGTTATATATAGTTCCCGTACTGGAAACAACCTCCACCACTGCTTATTAGTTGCGAAACAAATAGAAACATTGAAGAAATTATTTTATATCTTCAAAATAATGTGGCGACCAGCGAGGCTGCAGAGATATCAAGATACTTTATTGAGGAGGATTTGCTAGTTTACATTCCATGTTGCACATAAAGGTATTGCTAGTACAAATAGATCAGACTATTTGATAAAGAAATGGTGTTTTCCACAGTTGAGTAGTATCAGGTCGTTTAATGCATCAATTAACGTACATATTCAGTATAACGTTGTTTATGCTTGTATATGTACATTAAATACATTAAACATTCGTAAATTCAATTAATATATTGATTTAGGTGATTTTTAACAAATATTTCCACTTACAATACCGTTTAAATTATTTAGAATGAGTTCCTGTAATTGCCATTGACATTCAACTTATGAGTGTCCTAACCTTTCCAAATATACATATCCAGGTACAGTATGGATTATATAATCGAAGCCAATAAACTTCCAATTGATAAAGTTCCGTCACACAGGTCATAAAGATCCGTACTTGATTGTTTATCAGACCTAAACACGTTTAAATATCAAGGTACAGACAAACAACATTGACCTGTCTGCTTGACCTTATTTCAAAATATCCATACAAGATGGTCCATAATGATTGGTAGTGTTAGGATTTGTACTTCAGACATAAGTAATGCATGCGTGCTATGATGTAGGCGAACTTAACATCTGTATTACCTGTACATATATTAACTGTCCCTTTTAAATAAAAGGTCAATTAGACAAGTCAATGTTGTTTGTCTAGATATCAGTTTGATGTAATGCTTTCAACTGGTGTTAATTATGTGGTGTAAATAAATAAATAAGAAAATATATGTTTGGTGAACCATAAAGATTGAATTATTTTCATCAAAAGACTTCAAACAAATGTGACGATCACAGTATTTCAATACACCACGCACATTTTTATCTTTTAACATTACTTGATGTGACGTAATCATTTACGTCATATATAAATACAAAAGAAACATTATTCGGCAATAAATGTCGTCTTACACAAAGATTGAAATACTTTTTAGGTTGAAATATAATGTACTGCTCGTATATCATTATAATATTAGGTGTCATCTCTGTAAATAATCAAAAACAAACATACCAATCCATGTCCAATCCACAATCCCAAGGCCAATTATAAACTTTGAAACTGACAAATTAGGTTAAAATTATATTCTACACCAATGGTACGTACAACAAAGTTGTATATTGAAATGCGGTAACGGTATATAACTAGACGATACATTGCCTCACATATATACTATTGTCTAAATTTCCTCATTGCTACATATCTTGAGAAATATACTATTGCTGCAAGTTAAAATCTTAAAACTCCACAAAAGCAAAGGGATCTTCGCTCATGCAAAGCATTTCCTTAGCTAAATAAAATATATTTTTCTTTTGGTATCTTTTCAACATCTTGAAAAAATGGATTTCACCATTTTGGTCCAAGCACTTTTGATGAGGAATTGTATTCCGAAACGGCCGTTGTAAAATTAAAACTGGTATAATATGTAATATAATGATACTTAATAATAAAGAATATTTTAAGCATTACACGAAAATGCATGCAATTCTGCAGTGGGGTCAGCGTTTTAAAAGCTATGTAATTTGAGAAAAACCTATCCAATTTTATAATAATGAAAAGGACAGGAGCATAGGAATTTGTAAGTGGTTATTCGTTATTGTTATTAACCATGTTACATCCATTCTACTTGTTTACGAGTAAATTGCGTTGCTGCACCATTGACTGAATGTCAGAAAAATTTAAAAATAAAATTGGAACAAGTATTTTAGAAACACGGTGGTTCTAAAAATTACATGAGAAAATATTATAAATGTAATAATTGCCATCAATGTAAACTAAAAGATAAAAATCGTCGGTTTGATTGTGGGTGTTTATAATAGTCGGTATTTTGAAATTTTCAACAACATATGACATTCCAGAGAAGGCAACTGTATTCACCATTGCATGTATGTTGGGCAGCATTATAGACAAACAAAAAAAAAATAATCATAAATGGTATACCTCATAACTTTTACTTTCTACTAAAAAGCACTTTAACAGTTCCGAGCCATACAATCGTATATAAGACCGGAACTCCGAGCCCAAACATTATATAAATTATCCTCCTTGATGGATCCCAATAAAAAAGAGTTCTTCCTCTTGAAATCCCTCTCCGGGTTGTTATCCATAGCAACAACTAATAGAATATCTAATTCTTCCACTCGGTTTATACACCTAACAGAGGAAGAATTGGTGAAGATAACGGACTCTAGACACAAAAATGCCACAAAATATTCCGTGGAAGTGCGCATGACATATATCTGAGAGAAAAAGGTTTCACTGAAGACGTCGAGAACTACTCAAATACTTAACTTAATACGAAGCTAAAAAAATTATGCCTAGTTGAGAAGTTGATTGTAAAGGGATACAAACGCACCTCGCAATTATCTGTCCACAGTGGCATTAATTGTCATCTGACAAAACACAATGTGGTTGATATTGCTAATCATCCAGTCGTCCAATGAAATGTTTTCTGCGATGTTCAAGCAGATTTTCAAGCAGGGGAATTGAAATATAGTACATAAGTACCCCATTAAACCCGAGGACATGACTCTTCTCCTCATTAGATTTTAATGTTAATACACTTGTCAGTCTGTTGAACAAAGTATGGTTCGAGTTATTTATTTTTTTTTTTTGCAAACGTGGAGGAGAGAACCAGACTGATTTAACATCTTCAATGTTTGACGTTGGTATAGATGAAAAGGGTCTCAGGTACATACAGGTCCATTCAAAAAGTTTGGGCACCCCATAACAGTGATTCATAGCTAGCCACAAATTTGTTTGTTATAACAATTTTTGACATGCTTTATCAATGATTTGTTTAATAGTTGGTTAGACGTGACATACCACTGGATCTAATCAATTTAACTTGGACACAATAAAATTGCAAAAGACACTGTTATCTCCCTTTATATATTATAGACATGAAAACGGCTGTCCTTTGGCAAAAATAATTTTAAAGAATGAGAACAAAACATCTGTTCCACAACATAAGTAATAATGTTTTTTCTAAGTTAAATAATACTATAAAACATATTTTTGCAGTAGAAAATAGACGTTATACGAAAAATAAATAATAGTTAAATACACTAACCAAAAATCCAATTTTACCGTATTTCTAAATATTTTAGTGTTTTCAATACAGAAGGAATTGTAACAGATAAAATGGCATATTTTACTTAGAAAGTGTTTAATAATCACTCGAAACTAAGTGCTTAAAGTTGTTTCCAGTATTTTCTATTTATTAAGTCAACAATTTTTCCCAAATATTTTCATTTTTCTTATCACTCACTGTTCACTAAAAACTAAAATTGAAACTCTTATCGATTATGCCATTTAAATAACATTCTAGGTTGTATATAAAAAATAGTCTTTCAACAAATACACATTAACAAAACACCAAGTACTAAGACCATCAAAATTGCTCCTTTGCAAAGTTTATAGAAGGGGATGTCAAAACTTTCTGGATGGACCTGTATATCAGAAAAGTTCTAAAGTCACCAAAAATCATCAAGGTGTGTTGTCTTCTAAAGTAGAAGAAAAGACTGTGCGTATGTTTGAAACTAAATCTGATTTGTGTCCAATTAACAGTTTCTTAAAGTATGTAAGTAAAAGAAATCCAAACTTTGAAGCATTGTTCCAGACCCCCACCCCGAAACAGTTTCTTCGCAGATGACAATGTCTGGTACGAAAACCGATCGTTAGGAAAAAATAAGCTAGAGATCATGATGGGCGAAATTTCCAGAAGAGCAAACCTTTCTTGTAAAGCTCAAAGGTCGACACATAATGACATAACTGTCTCCGGCCATAGAAATGGATCGTCTGTAATAAGTCATATTAGGGACATGACATAAAACCAGAAAAGACAAATGCCACACGCCTTAACACCGTGTACAACCCTTTCAAAGATAGAATCGCTGAAGCGCCTGTGTGACTCGCATATAAGGTATAATAGAATCGCACAACCTCGCTTCAAATTCAAACACGAGGTAAGTTGTTGTTACTTTGTACTCTGTTTCATACTTTGAATATAAGTATGCAAATTATCGTATACCCCACGGAACAAAAGATACTCTAAAGTATCCTCCAGTGTCTTCAAGTACTTAAATGAACCAACCATTTCTTCAATCACTTCGGATCAGTTTTAGTCTATCGACGCAGATGCGTAAATTTTGTCATATTTTAACCAAAATATTGCTACTGCCGCTTTAATCCTGTATCATCCAAGTAGAATATAGATTAAAATATTCCCATACACACTTGCAAACAAGACATATATTGAAAATTATACGAAGAGAAAATATCAGCAATTTTGTGATGACATACCGGTGAGAATCGCTCGGCAGTCTGGCCAAAGATGTGAGTATCGCAGAAGATACTATTTGGGTTTATTATGGTGTACTTGCAAACTTTATAACAAATGTCATATAAACGAAACGTCAAAAGCAAGAGATACTGAGTTTATTTGTTGTTTTTTTTTATTATTATTTGAAAAGAATCAATTTCAAACTGGAGCTTCTGCAAAAACAACTTTATTGTGTTGAGTGAGATTCAAATACAGGGCAAATGACAGTTTATGAACGGGTAGTCGACCCAAAAGTGGTATATAGACCTCAGCTTCGCGTCAAAGCTGTCACATGTCTCGGAGCTCCCTTAAATATTTGTTAAATGTTTGAAGCAACCATTACAAAAACTTAAATAGTGAAGAAGTACTTAAACAATTATTTGGTTAAAAAGTGAGATGACATACATTCCTACAGATCATGTTAAGTAACAAGGTCACCGAAATGTACTATTGTTTGACGTTGTTTGTATTGAAATGTTAGCTACCATAATATAACACATTTAACATGTGAGAAAAAACATATAACAATAGTGTAAAATCACGATACCATGACAATTAATAACGTCATTCTAACCTCTTAGAAAAAAGTTCACGAGTACAGGGCGTTTGAAATTTTTCCCAGGATGTCCGTAATGTCAGTATTTTGATTCACAAATGATGTCCGTAAATAAACGATATCTGTAGCAGACGTTAGTAACTTTAAAAATTAAAATTAAACTGAAATAAATGCTGAGATAGTGTTAATGCAATGTTTGCATTCTATCCTTGGACTTTAACAATCCGCAACGAGATCATGAAACAATATCACATACCTATTTTTCAAGTTTTCCTTCATATTTAAACTTTTATCTCAATAATGACGGCCAGAAAGCTAAATGACATACGTCATACCTTCAGCCGGTTGCTTTCCCTTTTTATACAGCAATATGTTCTATTTGTCTCTGTTGTTCCAACTACGGGAACTTTCGACTTTCGGGATATTGCAAGCAAAGGCCTGTCAAAGCCCTATGGTCATCATCATGATATTGTAGTTCAGTATGATGTTTATGTATCCCAAATTTCTCTGAAATTATTTTGCGTTCCACATTGTCACTTTCTTGACGAAAGTTGTGTTCAAAATATGTTTGCCAGTTTCAAATTTTTACTTTGCCTAATCAATAAACAAATCAGTTACGGACACCCACACGAGTAGTTACAGATACAATTATGCTTAGTTACGGGCATCTCGGCGAAAATTTCAAACGTCTACTGTATTTACACAAATTCAGTGCACATGGAAATGCAAGAATAAAGTCGTTTTTCCCGACAAACTCATAAAAAATTTGTCAAAACTTAATAGAAAATATAATTGACCTAATAGGAAAAAATATTTCTCATTCATGAAAAAAGTGAACTTAATTCTGTACATAGAGCAATTTTTAAACGTTTTAACAAAGCAACAAATATGAATATGTCAAAATTATCCCTTCTGTACCTTCTTACTTGGAACAACTATAAACGTTATGTCATAATTGGAATATTCATGATGATCACACCTGGAAAACAAACCGAACAAAAATGACCTACCTGACCCTAAATGCCCTGATGTAACTTTGAATGAGGCCCAATTGGTGTATAAACTTGATCATTTTCTAAATTTTCGCAAAATTTCTCTGTATACAGGAGAACTGAACAACAATTTTTTAATCAAAAATATAATTTGGTTAGATCAGTGGATTTTAAATGCATTTTATTGATAGTTTAATGGATACATTTTAATTAAAAGAAATAAATAATAAAAACTATGCACACTCAATTTATGGAAATACAGTAGTACTCGTGAGTGAGTGAAATTTGCGAAACCTGTACTCTTCAAATTTCTTTTTATATATGAATATCAAAGTATGCGCATTCGCTTTGTTGAACTAACAGTAAGCAACTAGGAGAATTTAAGAAAAATTGAAATGACCTGAATCTATCGTCGCCATCTTGAGATATCCGTAACTGCAGTTACAGTCATTAAATCAACCCCTGTGAACTTTAATTGAACCAACTTAAAGTGTGTGGATGGACGTTTTTCAAAATAGGTTGCAACATTTCTACATGGGCTTGTAGATTTTACTATCATAGTCACTTGTGTTTGTGACAAAAAATAATGCTTAATTTTCATAAAACGTCCAATAAAATTTGCTAAAGTTTCGTATTTTTGTTCACTTACTTGAGTATAGTCGTAACGGGGAATTTAAGTGCGCATCCGCTAATACCGCGAGTGAAATGTTGCTGGAATTTAGATTTTACATGTTGAAAAATCATGCATTTGTACACACGACGAATACTTCGCCAAGGATGTAAACATCGCCATTTTCGACAGTTAAAACTCCAAAAGAGGCAACATTTTCCTTTCTACAAAAATATTTTATGACAATCGTGAATGCGAAAAACGATTTTCAGTTGCTTTGAACTTTGCGCAGGCAAGTGCAAAATATGAAAATTATTTAACTGTGTTGGATTGTCCATAGAAATTAAGTATAATTCTTTGTCAAAAACACAGCGACTCTTATAGTAGTTGTATTTATTTTTCATTCAATTCAGTTTAATTTGTAAAGAATATTAACTCCTGCCATAATACATCGCGCATTACGAATGTTATCAATACACCACTAAATGCACGCATCGTTCACCAAAAATCAAATTTTTAAAATTTCGTCTCATTATTTTGTTTTCGAAATGAACCATTTACTTTATATTAGAATTAATTACTGAACTCAAATGACCATTGAATGCTAAGTGTTAATGGATCACGGAAACTAACGTAATTTAAACCCGCCAATTTTCAGAAAATTTCACATATAAAATCGCTACCAGGAACCGCCTGGAGATAGAATGGCAACGAAACATATCTTTTTCTCACTTAGAGAAGATTTTGTTTTAAAGTAATCACTGTGTCCTGATTATCTAAGTCAATTAGTCGGTACTATTAACCTTAGTTAGTATGTGTCAATCTCCCTGGGTTTGTAATTCTAAATGTTTAATGAAATCCAATTAGAAAGGAGGGGCGAGTGTTCGTGATTAAAACCGAGATCGGTAAAACACAATCACGCCTATTTCATTAGTAAATGTAGCACTTGTTTATTATTTGGCAATAAGCCAAGTTTAATTGTGTTTTATTGAAGGTTTAAATGGTAAAGGCATCAAGATATATCATTTCGGAACTAACGATATTCTGTATCGAGTTCCCTACGTAGTCAATAGTCATCACTTTAAATTACTTTAATCTTAATGTTACGCTCTCTCTCTCTCTCTCTCACACACACACACACACACACACACACACACAACTGACGAATAAAATAACAAAACAAGACCATATACACGACATATGTGAGACCAACTATCACTGTTAGGCCTACAGGAAGTACAATGCAGAAATGATGACTCCTTTAGATAAAAATATAAATATACTATAATTGTCTAAATTTCCTGCAAGTTAAAATTTCTTAAAAACTAAGGTATACTCCCTCATGCAAAGTATTTCCTTAGCTTAATTTGGTAAAATATATTTTGGTCCTTTGGGTAGCTTTTCAACATTTTCAAAATAATTTTGGTTTCATAATTTTGGTTCAAGCACTACTGATAAGGAATTGTATTCCGAAACGGCCGTCTAGTGCTGTAAAATTAAAACTGGTATAATATGTAATTTAAACCCCTGAGCCGATAACTCTGCTGGTAGCTGGTGCCCCGAGGATATCACAAACTTAGTTGGCAATAATTTCATATTATTATCAGAAATATACTATAATTGTCTAAATTTCCTGCAAGTTAAAATTTGAAATTTCTCAAAAACTAAGGTATACTCCCTCATGCAAAGTATTTCCTTAGCTTAAATTGGTAAAATATATTTTAGTCCTTTAGGGTAGCTTTTTAACATTTTTCAAAATAATGAGATATTGTATTCCGAAACGGATGTCTAGTGCTGTAAAACTATAGCTAAAACTGGTATAATATGTAATAGCTCCGTCGCAAAAAGCAATATTGCTAATGCGACTTAAATCAAACAGAAACAAAAAAAACTAATAACTTTGATGGTATAACACATACAGATCGCCTCTCGATGTTCGATGGCTCGAATATTTGGCCAAAGTCCCATGGACTACGAGCCATCGAAGTTTTACTGTACTTTCAATAAAACATGTGGGTATGTTCGTGACAAATGAGGTTTTGAGAGTGTAAAATGAGTATGACACTTATATATGTTATAGTATATTACATAATAATCTTACATCGATTACGATGATAATTGATGTATTATTGCATTATAGACATAAATAACGTTAGTGTAAGGGCGTAAAGTCACAACCGAATTTATATCATATATGTAGGTGTTCATAGCAAGACGGCTGTAAAGGAACCGAACTGAAATGGTTTAAAAAACCTAGAATTACATTATACGTGCATATGCACGCCTAGGAATACATAAGCGATGACGCCACTGTAAATATTTTTCGCCGCTCATATGAAAAAGGGTGTTTAGGTTATGGTTGTAAATCTTTTGAAATACATAATCACTTATTTTACCATTTTTGTTAAATAGAAAAGAAATTTTGTAATTTGTGATTTATTACAGACATATAATAAAAAGATCAATCTGCCCTAATTTTAGAAAACCGAATCTATTGAAATACATACATAGTAATTATTTCACTTTTCAAAAACATTACTTTTTGATGTATTATGAATAAATTAACAAAATTTCGTAACACAATGAATTTGTATACATTAATTATATTATCATTTGTAATTCATGTTTAGTTATTATATCCATTTTGTGTCGTCTGCAATATTTGCAGGGTCACTTTAGGATCACCACAGCTTTCTGTGGTGGCAGCTGCGTTAGAGTTGATTTTCAGATGATAACTCCTACAATTTTGAGCAGAGTTTCATGAAACTTATTCTATAGGTTTCTTACCACCTATCAACATCATAAATAATGAGGAAACTGCAATCTGTTTGGTTTTTGATTTCCTTCTTTATTGACTAAATTTCCATAGAACTTGTTCAGTGTACGTATTACCGTGTTCTTTCCATTTTCAATTTTGATTTCACACGCGACGGGTGTAGCTAGCTGAACATAGGGTACTTACCCTTCCGAAGCACTCGGCCTCACTCTCCTGGTGGAAGTATACGAGTTTAACCTAGTCATTTACCAGTTTCAAAACGTTTTGTTTTGTTTTTGATAATTTCCTTTTGGGTGACAGAATCCATGCAAAATAATATGGAAAATGCTTATACATGTATATATAATTTTTATTATTTTTAGCATAATACCTTTTTTAATATACATAGAAGTTAAGCATAATAAAAGCACAGCTACATACTACATAATATCGGTCCATGATGGTAACAATACAGTTATATAATAATTACAACACAACCCTAAGATGTATTATTTTCTAGACAGTACTTCAATAAACAAAATCGTTTGGGGTTGTAATAACATCTCATTACGAAACATTTCGTAATATTCAATTTTTCGATTTATATATTATATATGTATGTATGTATATACCAAATTTATGTCTTTAGTGCACAGATGTGAATGATATAATATATATATATATATATATATATATATATATATCCTTCCACATTCCAAGCCTAACGTAAGCGAGAAATAATATAAACCGAAAGTAAAATGCAATTATATATATATGTATGTATGTATGTATATACCAAATGTATGTCTTTAGTGCACAGATGTGAATGATATATATATATATATTATCTTTCCACATTCCAAGCCTAACGTAAGCGAGAAATAATGTAAACCGAAAGTAAAATGCAATTATGTTTTGAAGATTTTAATAGTCACCGAAATAAGATCATCTCCAATCAAACTGGAGAATAAGCAAGTTTATGATTGTCATTATTAATATTATGTCTCTGCTTTCTAATTTCATGTTCATAAAATAATCATATGAATTACTTTTAGCGTTGCGAACTGGACAATTTTATAAGCAAAAACTTATAATATTTTGACTATTAAATACATTTGACTAACAAAAAAGGATCAAAACTTAATCCTAAGTATAAAATTGGGCATGTTTTTCCTACATTGTTGTGAAACCAAGGTCATCTGATGCAATTTACTGGGGACTTTGATACATTCTAGCATGTCACTAATAACTTAATGCCATTTTCCCTAATATTAATTATTGTTCTTGAATTCAGTAAATATAACACCCGTACAACACTAATTTCAGAAATTTAAGCGCATTTTAAAAATTCAAAGTTCTGTTTTTATCGTTTTAAAAATTTTTTAAAAGCATTTTTGATGAAGCAAATATCACAGAAGTTATGATCAAACAGTTTCAGACAAAATATATACAATATGAATAAAAACGTACACCTTTCTAAGATAATCTATGCGGCAAATTCATCCGGTTACCAATTTGCATATGTCTGCCATTTTGAATTCTAGCAGAATTTAATTAAACATAACAATGCAAAGAGAAATCCATTTTACTTCCCTGCATTCGAAAAACAAAACATTGACATCTTTCAAAGGGTTAAAAAAATTCCTTACACCGGGTAGACAATGCCATAACATCAAATTTTAAGATTCCTGCGAATTCTGAAGTTTCGAAGCGAGACGCACTTAAAAAGTATTATTTTTTAAAGCAATGTATGACAAAAATGGATCTTTGCAATGGATTTCAAACATAATTACATTCACCTTTGATAGTTTCCGAGCCTTAGAAGCACCTGGAATATTTTTTTCCGAGTAATGCCCAAATAGTATCACAAAATAGGCGAAACAGTTCCTGAGAATGTTCAAATTGTAATTTTGAGAAAAATGACATTTTGTGGATGAGGCAACCCAAGGGGTTCTCAGTTTTTTTACGTTTAACAATAAGACAAAAACGAACTTCTAATGAAAAGTATTTTTCTTACAGTAGCACCAGCTTGATCCCGATTTTGAACTCATTATTTTACGTCACTTTTGTAGCACGTCATTTTAAAATCTTGCGTTAATCAACCTTAACCTATGAACATTAATGATTTGAAATTTATGCGTCACGTGACATTTTCATAATTATTCATTGGACAAAAACGAAATCGTTTCTAGGTTTGCCTTATCACATTTTTAATGTTAATATTCAGTCCTCTTATACGTAAAATCCTTGGACGACACAACTTTATGTTGTGACTGTTTTAACAAGCAAGTTATAAAAAGATAAAAACAAACTAGAAATTTAAAGGCTTTTTAAATTGCATTAGTTGCCAAGAAAAGGGTTGGTAACATAGCCAATATTTATTGAAATTAAAATTAAATTTCCTAATTTGTGCTAATTTTTTCTTATTGTCCATTGGTATTCTGGAAATCTTTAAGGAAGTGTTCGACTGGGTACTCAGGTTTATTTATATCTAAATCATCACATATGTTCAATAGTTTTCTTTTAGCGGTTTCTAAATCTCGTTCCTTAACAGCGATATTACAGCAAACCCAGTCTAAGTCAGGATTGATCGAGTCCCATTCCTCTTCTTTGATCATTTCAATATACCCTATTTCTTTATGTTGGCGGAGTTTCACTAATCGTTTCTTAATGTGTGGCTCTTGTAATGTTTTGTTGTGTATCGATATCACGCACATGACGCCCATGATATGACCTTTTGGGATCAATGTACCAGGTATATCCGGTTTAATTCCAACACTAATTTGAAATGCGCAATTGGCTAAATCAATGTCATACAGTTCTAGTATCCAGTTTCTGCTATAAAAACCTGGTATCCGAGAGTTTATCTCCAAGAGCTTGGGTCCAGTTACTGTCATTTTCATTTCAACATTGAAAACGCCATTTGAAAGTCCAAGCTGTATACAACAAAGATATGCTGCCTTAATCAGCTTATCCGTCTTGACCTTCGTTAAACAAGTAGGTAACGATGATGTTGTCTCAAAGAAACTGCCCTTTCTAGTCGGGCCGTTATCATTGACAAAAGCACCTATAAGCTGTCCATTGTATACAATAATGTTTATATCGTGCTCTGTGCCCCGGATGTAATCCATCAACACCAATGAAACGCCATATTTTAAAGCGTATTCTGCTGTGTATTCATTCCGTATCGATGAATTATTTATTTGTTGAAAGTTTTTTAATATATTTAAACAATCGTCTTTATTATGAACTTTTGTAACACAATATGCTCCACTTCCAAATTCGGTTTTCAATATGCCGGGTAAAGAAATTGTTTGAAAAGCAAACGACACATCATTTTCACTTTTGATTCGATGCGTATGAGTGGCGAAGTCACGTGTTTCCGGGAATTGATTTAGATATGTGTGTATTTCATGTTTGCTGTACGCAATCCTTGCTCCCTCCACACTTATTCCATTCAGTTCTAGTTTTGTTGATATCAATGCGGTGAGTATCGTAAAATCATCACCAAACGTCATACAGCCATCTAAAGTGATTCCTTCAGACTTTAGTAACTCAATGATGGCATCAGCATTAACTTCATCTTTTGTTGGATCAGTAAGGTCAAGGTGAATAAATCGGTTGACACTGTCACTACCATATGCTTCTTTACAGGAGTCAATATAAATTATCTACAAATATTTACAATTCCATTATTACAACTTCGATAACACTTTAATTGTCATTATATTTTATTAGCCGATAACAACAATAGAAAGTAGTTCCGGCATTGTTGACAATATGTGTGCCAACGGGTTTGTAGATCCTCACTTTGGCATTACGCCTAACGTTGAAAACGGGAAAATCCAAAGATATTCACACTACACCCAATAACTTCAGTGAGGTATACTCACAAATTCTACGTTAAAATTGCACGTTTATTTTTAAACATAAGAATGTAAACCAATTTGTAATTATTCAATAAAAAATCATAAAGAAGGAAAAGTCTGTACTATTTTTTATGTCAGTTTACAATTCCAGGTTTCTCATGGCTGTGAGTTCGAGTCCCGCCCAAACCACAGGTGGAAAATGAATTTTCTTTGTCATTGGCTTTTACTTGGTGACCCCGTGTCAGTATAATTTGACTGGGGGAGTGTTATGCTTGTCTGCGGCGTACTGACTTAGTGAGCCAATACCTTAAAGCCGCCCTGAGTGCGCGCTGGTACAATGCAGACCATAAACCACACTCGCAATTCACATACATACACGAATTTGTTCATAGATTAATCCATAGAGATTAATATAGCTGTTTTACTTAAATTATAAAAAGTGTGATAAATCATTTATATATCAACAACAAAGCAAGCATGTTTTACCATAAAAATAAGTGTTATTTTCAAATATCGGATCGTAAAATTGTCAAAAATAAATGCATTCCATTTATTTGTGTATGGTGGTAGATTTGCCTTTATTTTACAATATCATACGAAATGTAGCGATGACAACATTTAGTCACCACAAACAAGTTAGCACGTAAAAACAATTACAACTAATGTAGATTCAGCGCTAACAATTGTTTTGTCAAAGTTCGAAGTTTTCGGTGGCTTGATAAATCAAGAGATGCTTGTGAGTTGAGTAATGACGTCCCAGTTAGAATTCTATACTTAAATCGAGACGTCGCCAGCTATAGGCGAAATTGCAAAAAAAAATGCCTATGCGTTGCGCTTATGACAGGGTTTTTATCGTGCGACACCCGCCGTGACACGTGACCTCGTTTATTTTAAGTTAAGGGAGGCATGTGGAGAAAACCCTGAATATATAGATTATGGGAATTCAAAGTAGTGCAGCGAGAAAAGATGTGACGTTAATGTGATAGGTCTGATTTTGAGACAATATGAACAATTTATATAATGCTGTACTCAATACACACGTTATCAACGTCCTTGGAAACGGTATCGAGGTTCTGTTTGACTATAAGTTTATTATGTTTTGCTGTAGACAAATATATGTATGAATAATAGAAGAAAATGTATCACAAGAAGGTCAGTATTTGTAAACACAAACACACTTGTTCAAATTACAATCACAAAAGCAAAGTAAAAAAAAACTAAAACTGGCAAATTTATTCAAATACATGTACGTAAACTTCAAACAGGGAAGCGAGGTCTGGTGCTCCAGAAGACACTTCCAGTAGAGAGTTTATGTCAGTGTTTTTCATGATGACCCGGAAGTTGATGTACTATATTTTGAACGTTTACCTTTATACCATTACTTCTTGCAACATCCAAAATGTATTGTTTACGTTTCTCAAACTCTCCAACTATTAGTATGGTCTTGTCTCTCAATGGTTGAAAAATGGTATCTTTCTGTTCCATGTTTTCTAAGTATGCCTGTTCCCTGAAAAATATTTACAAAGACATGCCTATTCCCTGCAAATTTATTTTTACAAAGGCGTGCCTATTCCGTTTTTATTTATTATTTACAAAGGCGTACCTATAACTAGATTTTTTTATATACAAAAGCGTGCCTATTTCCTGTAAATATTTTTATGTAGCACCCAGCCTCACTTCCCTGGTGGAAGTTCACGTGTCTAACCTTACATGTCATTTCCAAAGTTTTTACTTTGCTTCTGGATTGTGATTTGGACATGTATGTTTGTTTTTGATTATAGAAATAATACGAAAACTTAATCACAACCCTCTTTGTGGAAACACATGACCGAGTAGTTATTGTTCTAGACTCACGAATCAAGGGTCATGGGATCGAGTTTCAGCATAGTTAAGTACCTTGTATGTCGTTAGAGTAGGACATTATTTTTTGCATTTCTCAATTCAAGCACTTGTTGTTCAGACAAAAATGATTGTAGATAAAATTGTAATTGACTTGAGCTGAAGCTCTTGTACACAATGATAAGTACCTACATAATAAGTACATTATTATATGATACTGACAATAAAATGTCATTCGGAGAATTCGTACCAGACTTGCACTATCTGTTTCCATGGAGTGACATGTGTGGTGACGTGTGTACTAGCTATAGATAATGGCATGGGCTTACATTGAAGCTTTAAGCCAATGTGCTCCGAGGCACTGAGTGCAACCATACTTGGTAGTGACATTGCCTATGCATAGAAGTACAAAATCGTATTTCGAAATTCCCAGCACAGTGAAAGCTTCACTTTGCTCAGGCATTTTACTTTCCGTCTATATAAAATATACTGTATAATGGTATGGGCTTACATTGAAGCTTTAAGCCAATATGTTCCGAGGTACTGGGGGTAATCGTACTTGGTAGTGACATTTAATCATGGAATCCGATAAAATTTATTTTGTTGGGTGTTTTATAAATGAAACCAAAATATTTTCGAATGTTGAATAAGTAACTATTACTTATTCAATGTTGAATAAGTAACGTATCTCAGGTATCCGATTGAAACATCGTGGGATGCAGAAAGAAAATGCAATACCAATTCGATTTATCCTTCATAATATTGAATGAATGACTCAGCAAAGTTTTATACTTTTACAGTGTCTGTCCAATTTTTCCAATTAAACTTTAAGATAGGACTAAAGTACGATAGGTAGGGCAACCGGAGACACACATTTATCTAAACCTAAACTATATAACAACTGACAAAAGTTAAAAAAAAAAACAATTTTGTCGAAGAACATGTCCTGAATATTATATTTAGCTTATTTCCTCGCAAAATTTGCGCTATAGCTAGCATCGATTGCCAATTTGTTTTAAAAACATTGAGCAATCGAAAAGCGGAGTCGAATAAAGGAGTTTTACGTCCCGGTCAAGACTCTCGCTTAAATAAAAGAAAAGTAGGACGTAAAAATCAAATAGATTAATCCATGTAAAAATACGACAAACGATACCAGAAAAACTAATGTTGTAATGTTAGATAACATATTACAATAATTTAATCTTGCATCTGTACATCTATGGCAAATATAACCTGACGAAAGTGTCACTTAGTCACACGAGACGATACAAAAAAGACAAACACATTGGGGCTATAAAATCACGACTGGTGGTGTGGTTATAACACTTTTGGATTATTCTAACTTATCAAAAACAAACATACTAATCCATGTCCGAATCAAAATCTAGAAGCAAAGTAAAAACTTGGAACTCGCAAGTTGGGTTAGACACGTAAACTTCTACCAGGGAAGTGAGGCCGGGTGCTCCGAAAGGGTAAGCACCTTCTGTTTAGCTAGCTACACCCGCCACGTTTGTAATCAAAATTGTGTGAAAGGAACATGGAACTATGGGACGTCAAATACATCCAGGGTAATCTTGAACACAAGATATCTTATTTATCACACTTAAAAATAGTACGCGGTAAATGTAGGAACTTATCAGAATAAGATACAGAATCATAAAGATAATATAATAAAACACAATACTAAGTAAAACTAGCAAATTCAGTAAATAATGATCACGAAAGTAAGTTTTATTGTAATTTGCATTTTAAAGGGCAATAACTCCAAGACAAATTGAGCAGACTAACTCGAGTAATGATATGCACATCTTATATCAATGTTGATGCCTTTCACCAAGTTTCATGAAATAGTGTGTCGAGGTTTTGGAGAATTTGCACAGAAAAGAATTTCGGACGGTTGGACGGACGGATTTAATACCCCTCTTTCTTCTAAAGGCGGCGAATAAAAACCACATAGATCATAAGAAAGTCCACTTCTACATATAAGCCAGTTTCCTCGTTTTTTTTCAATATCAAATTACAAAAAGATCGGCAATGACGATGCAAAAAACCTGAGGTTTATTCGACACCGAAGGTAGGTGTATTGTTTAATATGGCATGTAACAGCTGTAAAGATTTCCATCACTATTCAACCCTACCAACGAACATATAGAATACTGTCGTTAACAAAGATGTACTTAACAAAACAATTCCATCTACAAAATACAAATAAATAATGACGTCTTAAAATCACGTCTTTTTTAATAGAAAAGTCGAATAACACCTGACGAACTGCAATCATTTGAATAAAAAATCGTAAATGGAGAGACTGTTAAAGAAACCATCGACCGCCTGACGAACTGAGTCTTTAAATAAGGAATGCCCCATTGTTGAATGTCAAAGATCGCATGGCGTATTGCACCATTAGATCACGAAATGACTCATGGAGAGGCTGTGAAAGATAGCAAAGAACGCCAGATGACCTGAGACCATTAGGACAAGGAATGACCCATTATATGAAAGTCAAAGATTTCAAGGTGTACTGCAACCATAAGAAAACGAAATGACTCGTGGAGAGGTTGTAACAGATAGCACAGAAGGACAGACGACCTGACACCATTAGAACAAGGAATGACCCATTATATGAAAGTCAAAGAACACCAGACAACCTGAGATCATTAGAAGAAGGAATAGCCAATTATATGAAAGTCAAAGAACACCAGACGACCAGAGACCATTAGAACAAGGAATGGCTCATTATATGAAGTCAAAGAACACCAAACGACCTGAGACCATTACAACAAGGAATGGCCTATTATATGAAAGTCAAAAAACGCCATACGACCTGAGACCATTAGAAGAAGGAATAGCCCATTATATGAAAGTCAAAGAACACCAGACGACCTGAGACCATTAGAACAAGGAATGGCCTATTATATGAAAGTCAAAGAACGCCAGACGACCTGAGACCATTAGAACAAGGAATAGCCCATTATATAAAAGTCAAACAACAGTAGACAACCTGAGACCATTAGAAGAAGGAATGGCCCATTATATGAAAGTCAAAGAACACCAGACAACCTGAGACCATTAGAAGAAGGAATAGCCTA
This sequence comes from Anadara kagoshimensis, assembly GCA_021292105.1. NCBI lineage: Eukaryota > Metazoa > Mollusca > Bivalvia > Arcoida > Arcidae > Anadara > Anadara kagoshimensis. The sequence goes on from CM037857.1 coordinate 45,381,303, forward strand.
TTATATGAAAGTCAAAGAACGCCAGACAACCTGAGACCATTAGAAGAAGGAATAGCCTATTATATGAAAGTCAAAGAACACCAGACAACCTGAGACCATTAGAAGAAGGAATAGCCCATTATATGAAAGTCAAAGAACACCAGACAACCTGAGACCATTAGAGAAGAAAGAATGTTCCATTATATGAAAATCAAAGAACACCAGACGACCTGAGACCATTAGAACAAGGAATTGCCCATTATATGAAAGTCAAAGAATACCTGACGACCTAAGACCATTCGAACAAGGAATAGCCCATTATATGAAAGTCAAAGAACACCAGGAGACCTGAGACCATTAGAAGCAAGCTAATTTTTCCTCACACGGGAATTTAATAGCTATCATCCCCTTAGTTCTTTCAATATGTGAACTTGTGTCATAACTTACCAAAAATCATACTACAGTATAAGATATAATTAAATGCAATTGCAAAATGTACAATAATCAAGGGGCTATTGCTCTTGAATATTGCCAATAGCTTTTTTTGCTTGAACAGAAAAGCTGGATTGAGAAATAAATAACAAAAATTCCAGTATCAAACTGAAAATTCCATCTTACTCGCATGAATGGCGCGCAAGAGAAAAAGATACGAAACATGCATGATTTACAACTTCCTAGAACATAAATATCTGACTATAAATAACTCTATTGTTTTCAAGAAATTTATTCTTAATCATTTGTTTATTTATTGTTTTATTTTCATTTTTTATTCATTCATTTTTCGCAAGGTTGTAATTTTAAATGCAAAAAAATAACCGTTTTTAGAGTAAATTTCTGTCTTAAAGAACTTACGAAAGTGGTATTTTGTTTTAAAAACATTCAGTTCCATTGCATCATCAAAAACAGATAATATTATCTAGCCTAGCTCATGGACTTTGCTATCGTAATAATAATATTACACAGACGAAAATTTCCAATGACGTATCACTTCAATAGTGTTTAAAAATTTGAAAGCATCAATGTAGAAAAGTTTAAAATAATGTAGCTACCGGTACAAAAACAATACAGATATTCAACACTACCGGAATAGTTCTAACTTTAGAGGACGGAAGGAAAACATGCTTTTTCGGTGTAAATACGCGTTTTATAACATTATGTACATGATTTATGGAATCCAAGAATATTTTCTACATATAGGTACTGATAATGGAACATACAATGAGGAAAAATACGTATTTTACATAATTTTAATAGAAGAGGGAAGACCACAGCTCGGTGTTTGATGATGTTCATCAGTTGACACTTTTCTGAGAGCATATGGCTACCACTAAAGCTTTATATAGTGAAGATGTACCAAATAGAAGGAATAAACTAAATTCATTAAAATTGAGCTAGAAAGGACAGATAAACACCAACCTCGTGTCTCCTGATACACCGTCTTCTCGCTTCAACAAACAGTAGCTACATTTTTGCGCACAGTTTCGTTTATATACTGTGGTTACTAAGTATTGACCGGAATGTCATTCAACCCTTTTTATATAAATTCCTTACTTATACTTAAACTCTGATCGAAATACTTATAGTTATTACATATTATTTCATCCTCAATCAAATTAGGTTGATGAAGACAAACATCTGGCACACCTATTACCGATTATACATTTTTTACAATTTTTACAAAAAATATTGTCGTACATATGACAAAAAAGCGTGAAACAGGGCTCGTCCGTAAACAGCACACACCCAAAAGATAAATTATTTGATGTTCTTTTTAAAGAAGATATTTCTTGTCAGATTACTACTTTTGAAATTTTCAGCTTTCGTGAAACTGTAGATGATGTTAATCTAGCAACTAATCGTCTAGTTGATATTGTTGGCTCTCTTGTTACAAAATCTTGTAAAATAATCAAAAGAAAACAAAAACTTAAACACAAAACACAGAAACCATGGAAAGATACGTAATCAGATCATTGAACTAAAGAAAACAGTGAATAGACTTGGTAGAAACCTTAAAATTCAACCCTATAACTCAAATAAAGTGATAATTATTTCAGAAATGCAAAAGTCATAAAAAACTTGTTAAACAAAAATACAAAGAATATCAAATACATTTGTTTAAGAAATTGAAAACTTGCAAGAAACTGACCCCAAGGCATATTGGCAGCTTCTTAAATCATTGAACTCTAAAGATCAGCATGAAATATGTCATATTGATGCTTCATCAGAAGGCTTAATTCAACATTTTAGTTTACAGGGTCTAATAAAACATTATGTTAAAAACTGAACATGAAATAAATCAAAAACTGTCAGACTGTAAATCTTCTCTAATCTACAATGACATTACTGATAAACCAATCACAATATCTGAAATAAAGAAATGCATAAAAAAACCTAAAATCTTGAAAAAGCACAGGGCCTGACTTCATCATACCAAATGAAATACAAAATACTGGACATTACCAATCTTTATTGAGAAATTCCTTTATCATATTGATTCATAAATTCGGAAAGTATGAAGATCTTGGAAACTATAGAGGTATCTCTTTGCTAAACTGTATAGCTAAACTCTTCAGTTTTGTCTTAAATAGCAGGTTAAGTTTGTTTTATTCTTATAAGATGACCAAATACCAGTTTGGATTTAGAAACAATCACAGAACTTCAGACAGTCTTTTCGTTCTTTAAAACTGCTTGTTTTGTGGATTAACGTAAAACTTTCGACTCAGTTTGGCATAATGACTGCAATCAATTCAAATTAAAGTCTAATACAAATAGAAAGAAATTGTTTAACATATTAGATAATATGTATTCCTCAAACCTTGCATCTTTCAAAATTGATAATAAAATAACAGACTTTTTTCCTATACATAGAGGAGCTAAGCAAGGTGATTGTTAAAGTCCAACTCTATTTAATTGTTTTATTAATTACTTGCATGAGATATTCGACTCTAGTTGTGAATCACCCCTTTTAGATCAATCCAATGTTAATAGTCTAAGCTTTGCAGACGATTTAGTTATTTTGTCTGAAACATAAGAAGGTCTACAAAACTGTTTACACAAGTTAAAAGAATATTGTTATAAATGGCAACTAAATCACAGAAAACAAAAGTTCTAACGTTTCAACCAAGATTTACAGATACACTGTAATATATGATGGATATTGTTTATCAGAAGTAAAACAATATAACTTTTTAGGTAATATTATTGATTTTAAAGGTGAACTTAAAAATACAGCAATAGAATTATCCAAGTCCAAGAAAGGTCTCAAAGCTTTACATGCAATTAGAAAATATTTAAATAATTTCGAACACGTCCCAATATATCTCTTTTGTAATCTATTTGATAAATTAATACGGACTGTTTTATTGTACAATTCCAAATTTGGTTCATGGATAGCTTTAAGTAAGTATATAATTCTTCTGTAAGAGCAGCTAAGAACAATTCACATAAAACAGTTGACTGCCTATCAATGACAGAAAAAAATCCATTTGAAAAGATTTATTTAAAATTCTGTAAAAACATTCTTGGTATAAAAAGACATCCAGTAACATTGGTTTTAGATCTGAATTGGGAAGGCTAGCACTTAAACTCAAGCATTAATCTATTTATAGTGGCTTGCACTCTGGTGATTTAAATCCTTTAGTTAAAGAATGTTTAAACTTGAATAAAATGTTGCATGAAAAATCTGTATATACATGGCTAACTTTTATTTTCAAAATCCATGATGATCTGACACGATCTGATGAAAAATCAGTTGATGATTTAGATTTCAAGAAGTCAAAACATTCCCTAAAACTAAAAGCCAAAAATGTGACCGAGTCCTATTATAAAGAAATCATTTTTATAAAGATAGCTAACTTAAATATTGACACATCAAAACTGAGTCTTTACCGCAAACTAAAAACTAATCTTAATTTAGAAAGTTATCTTACAATTATTAATTTTCATTGTCGTCAGCTATTTACAAAATTTCGTCTAAGTGATCATTCTTTAACAATTGAAGTTGGAAGATATAAAAAGATTCCTAGAGATAGTAGACTGTATAACATGCAACACTATTGTAGATGAACTGCACTTTCTTTCTATCATGCCAAATGAATACAGAACCGAAAGACCATCTCTTTAAACATATAAGTAACTCTTTCCATGAATTTGATATAGTATCTTCTTAATCCTAGATTTGAACACATGTCTATTATTGGTTCCTTTATAAAACAGTCACTCAGACCGAGAGAGGGGTCTAAACTGAGTAATGGTTCATAATCTATTGTATCAAACTAACTTGTATTGGATTGTCATATGCCTTATATTGTTATGATTCTTCTATGTAATCATTTGATTGTCATATGTTTTGTATTGTTATGATTCTTCTATGTAATCATTTGATTGTCATATGTCTTGTATTGTTATGATTCTTCTATGTAATCATTTGATTGTCATATGTCTTGCATTGTTATGAGTTTTCTCTGTAATCAGCTCGACCTTGTTTTGGTGTAAATGCTGAATAAATAAAATAAAACTAATAAAGGGATCTCGTGACTTAAAATAAAACTTCCGCATCTGACGAGCATGATTTCGGAACAGTGCTAATAGTACTGCAATCTTCGTCAGTGTCTGAAATCGACACAAGAGGTGGATGAGAACAAGAAATGGCGCATGGAGAGGATGGAACAGGAAAAAGGTAAAGCACCACAATTAATGAAAAAATATATCTAAGTATTCAGCTAATGACTGGAATGTCGTTCAACTTTTTTAGAGTAATTTTATACGTTAGATTTCTGGTCGTATTTATGTACATATACACTCGATATACCTGTAGTTTTTAATTACTGCGTATCATTTTATTCTCAAATTAGGTTAACGGAGTTTGCCAAACATCTGCCTCACGCACAAAAATATAAATTACAAGAAATTTTGTAAAGTGATACAGTATTATCGCTATGATATAGAATCAAACCATCACATAATCTGTTAAAACGTGTATAAAATACACAGTTTGTGTACAAAATTATACACACCTTCTCAAAATAACTACACACGTTGTTACTTTGCATGACAACATGCTTTAACACTGTATATAATATTGTTTGTTACATAGCGATGACAAATAATATCTCATACAATTTTACGAATATATGATGCAATTATACAACCGATATCGCCCACAATTTTTTTAACGAGAACTAAACGAAACACTGGGAAGTTTTTGCGTTGATACAGCATACAGCGGAGAAATAAAAAAACGACGGTGTATTTGTGACAGTGTCACAGTATGGGAACGGAAGTACAGTCAGACTGTTCAGTTGTCGGTAGCTCTGTTTTCTGATGCGAGAAACGAATGAAAATGAACATGGCTGAAACGGTTGGCGAATACTTCTTAGCCAACATTAAGCACATACTGTATTTTATGGAGAAATTTAACACCCTTTCAAGAATTCGCTATCATATATATCTGCATATATTCGACAAAAAACAAAAGAAATCAACAAAACACCCCGACTGGTCGAGAAAAACACATAAATTCTCCGATATGTTGTATTTTCTATTAAAAAAACAAGGTAACGTATAGCATAAAGATACACATTTATTTAGAAGCCACTGCGCTTTTGTAAATGGTTATCGCTAAAATAAGACTTTTCTTTGGACCTTGGAAGTTGTTTTCTGTACAGGTAGCTTGGATATTACTGTACAGGTAGCTCAAAATTAAAACAAAATAATTCAATGTTCTATTCATTATTTATTGACTCCGATTTTGCTACTACATGCTAAATATTTTAATATATTTAATTTTATATGTTAACAAAAATCAAATATAGTCCAGTCAATTAACAGTTTGATTTCTAACTAATTGCAACAGGAAATATTTTGTTACTAATATGCTCTTAAATACGTTAGATCTTTATTTAAAAAAATCTACAAAAATCTGATTTAATTTCTTACGGGATGGGGTCTATAGACAAGGAACACAACTCTTGTAAAACCAATGGGACTTTAGTCCCATAATCCATTTTTTTTTAATTTTGCTATTTGAACAAAACGCAAAGCAATAAATTTTAAAATTTCTTTTAAATGAGGGACCTCACTCATGACATATCCTAGTGTGAGAAAGTGTGTGAGTTCGCTTGCCGATGGCCCCTGGTTTTGTCTAAACTGAGAAGGCATCAACAAATAACCATTGCAATTTCCTTACTGTCTCGATGAAAATGAAATATTCTTGGCTTGAATATTACATTTCGTGAAATCAAATCTTTCTTCAAAGTATGATTTTATGAACGGAATCATAATCATTCTATTAGAAGAAAGCGTGCATTATATTCAATTCATGCTGTGATGCTTGAATGCCTGTTGTTGAGCTACCTGTACAATAAAATATGAGCTAACTGTACAGACAACAGAAAAGCATGCAACCTAATAAATCGTTTTTTAAAAGTTTATCTCCAATCAACAAGTCACAATTCCTTTTTAACAATCATAGCTCGTTACTGTCTGCATTATGTTATTAAATACTAGACTAATATAGAGAAAATAAAGAATGTATAGCGATTTCATGAAAATCCCGCTCTTATTTTATCGTGTTCAACAAACGAATAAATGTCTTAGGTTTAATATTTTCATAAACGTATTAAATAAATCATAACGAGATCCATGTCCGTATGGAAAATCGCAAAACAGTTGATGACAATAATTTTAGATAGTCCCACATAGCTTTGACCCAACTGTTTTCATTCGTCGCTTCAGAAAACAGATCTACCGGCGACTGTATAGTTTGACTGAACTTCCGTTCCCACACTGTGAGTTTATTGCGGACAATATTTGATTTCTTATATATTTTGAAATTTTGGTAAAATATATATATATAAATTGCATTTCGGTAATCCATGTAAACTACGACTTTGGATAATTGTTTCGCCGGATTAAATAACAAACAATTGTAGCATGATTATGCGGTACATGCTTATTTTATGGACTGGAGAAAATCCATATCAATCTATTGATTTTCTTCAGTCATTAAAACGCATATTGACCCCATCACCTTGCTATTGGTATATATTGTTGTTAGAACTTGTAAAACCTTCAATCTTGGTAGTCGCTGCCATTGCACACTGGCCGATTACCCGGGATGGAATTTAAATGTTGCTCCCGTCTTAAAATTTTACAAAGGCATGTTTGTCTTTATAACTATACCTTTCATGTACATGTTACGTCTTTAATGCAATCAGAATAGCTATGCTGTATATTCAAATTATGTTTTAATGACTTTTTTCTATACATTTTTATGGATAAAATGCAACACTGTTATTTTATTATTTAAATAAAATGAAAAATATTCAGTATTTTCTATTTTAAATGACCGTAATTGCACGATGAGTGAAATGGTTGGGTTCCTCAAAACGGTACAGTACTTTAACTACACCACTGAATATTGTTTTGTTATTATATTCAGTAACCGTCATAGCTGGACGTTAAATATCATTCATACATTTATTAAACAAAGTATTTAGACCATAGGTCCACATTACAATGCATAAATGCGCATATTACACCATTATGATAATTATCTATTTTGTAAATGTTCAATAACTGCATTTTATAGTGATAACAGTCTCTATTTTATTGACAACCACCACCATTGCTGCAGTATTATAATAGTCACTATAATGTTGTAGTGATAATAGCCAGTCAATATATTGTTATAATAATAACAACCACTAAATTTTTGTCCATTGTGTTGTCTATTGTGATAATAATCACTATATTGTTGATATAAGAACACGTTTAATAATTAATGGCCCCAATATACGTGTTTGTTTTGTTTGGCTGTTTGACTTGTTTGTTGCTTTCATTTGTCATCTTATATTCCTGGTTGGATTGACTATCAGCAAGTACCCATTGTTTGAAAATCAATTGTCTGCAATGAGAACACATTTCATTGAATTTTCTGTCTGTTGGTTTTGATTTCACGGAATTGTGATATTTGATAGAAAAGTTATTGGCATTTGAAGTAGGAACATTTTTTTCTGAAGCACCATAAATGAAATAGTTCAGGAAAATGGATCTGGTGTTTTCATTTAAAGACAAATAACTCTTACAGAACTAAGAATTCGGATTATACATATCAAAAGTTTAAATTGAGACACAGATGTTCGAAATAGATTACATTTCAAATATGCTTGGACGCGGATTTAGACATCAAACATGGACGAGAAAAGACTTCTTAGTAACATGACTCTTCTTTCAAATTCTCTACAGCGATATATTTTATCAGAATATTTCCTGTTGTTCATTTCACTTTAGGGAGCACTATCCAACATAAAGTCTGATGTGAAAATGAAATCTGTTTCTTGTTGTCGGTTTCCCTAGGCAGAAAAAAATCCCGTAATTAGTTTTTGTCTGAAAATCTCAAAACATGTCCCTTCGAATGTGATCGGTTAAATAAAGCTGAAGAGTAGGCGTATGCTTATGTTTTCATTTTTCATACGTGCGTAATATCTAAACCTTCTTGAAAACATTACAAGTTTATTGGAAAATAATTTGATTCGATAAGACCTTAAAATATATTATAGAAACCTATTTTATTTTTTATCTTTTTAACTTTATTTTTTTTTAATTATTAATTTAATTAATATTTCAACAACATGTTATACATATACATGTAATTGTACATAATGATAAAACATATTTGTGTTTATTTTCGTTAACACAAAAGTCAAATTTTGATCAAATCTGTGATATATATTCAATTTTGTATATTTCTTTTAAAAACTGTTTACATGAAGTCTATAAATTCAAAGAATAAAATTCACATTCCAGTTTTCGAGAGATTGAAAGGATTACCCCCCTTCTTCCTAATACTGATTTTGAGGCCGCGTTGGCCTAATGGATAAGAGGTCAGTCGTCAAATCCAGGTTCTCTCACCGCTGTGAGTTCCGAGTCCCGCTCAGACCACATGTTAGAAAGTGAATTTTCCTTGCCGTTGGCTTTTACTGAATCACCTGGTATCAGTATAATGGACTGGGGGAGTGGTACGTTTGTCTGCGGCGTACTGACTCTGTGAGCTAGCGCGTTAAAATCAACCTGAGTGCGCGCTAGTACAAGGCAGACCATACAACATACTCGCACTTCACATGCAAAATTGTAGAGATTAATAAAATAGTTCTCGTCGCGAATAGCTGAAAAATTGCTGATGCGCCGTTAAGCAACATTCAACCCGACCAACCTAATATTGGTTTTTATAAGTTTTAATAAGTCATTTCTTTCTAATTTCTGCGATATATTTTATAGAAATCACAGTAATGGTACTTAAGAACCGTTGTAACGTCTCTGTTTTCAAGATATTGTAGAAGGATTCGATCCGTCCTGTAGGTCCCTATAACTTAATTGTTATTTCCATAGCGTCATCGAGTGTTCATGTACCTGTACAAAGAAGGGTAAATTAAAAAACATTAATTCGAGACTATGGCGATATTGTCAAAATACATTGAAAACAAGTGTTATTGTACAAACGTGTTGACTCAAATCCATAGGTTCAGCTTGTACATTTTCAAAATTCTGCACTTGTTTAAGGATTTTTTGTAGGATTGGATAGAAATTGCGATAGATTTCTCTACAAGGGAAAGCGATTTGAAAATCATAAATAAATACACGACTGATTCCTCAAGTTCTGCTTCATATTTAGACTAATACCTGAATTATGACGCCCACGAAAGCACTGTGGTACAACGTACACGGGATATTACAGCATAAAGTGAGCCAAACAGCCCATGTAAACAACTCCAACGTGTGTTGAAAGCCTATTTTTGACTTATCTGGGAGTTTCTTTCCAATATTTCAATTTTCACTTGATAATTAAAAAATCTGAAGCGTACAATTCCTCTAGGATGTTTAGAATTGCAAGTCCACCAAATTTCAGCTCAATGTATTGCGATATAAAGGAGCAGGAGACGTTGGAGGATAACATGCGGTGTACTGGGAATTGCAAAAAGGTGTTCTGGGTATTGACAATAAACGAGCAAACAGGTGTACTGGGAATTGAGAAGTCAAATATCTTGCTAGCTGTGCAATTTTCATGTTTTAATGAATTTATATAGAAATTTATACTGTTTTTCAATGACAAGCAAAACAATTAATTATCTAGTGAAAATCTTCAACACCTGCAATTATCATTCATGCATTATAGACGAGATGAAGATAAAAAGTACATAGATCATATCTTAAACAATTTTTCCCGATATATGTAGACTGAGGGAGATCTGGTGTAACAGTTCAACAAATGTGACGAGAGTAAAATCAAACGTCTCAATTGATTTATGAATAAATAGTTTTAACAATATAACACATTTTTTCTGTTTTAAAATGTTAGACATAGTCATTGTAACATGTGCTAATTTTGAATTTTTATTTATGAGGGTGAATCAATAAGAAACCAGCTTAACTTATTTCCGGATTAGACGCATCTCTTTTTTTAATGTAATTGTCCTCTAGTGTAATCCACTTCTACCAACGGTGTCCAAGTGCCATCACCCCAGAACTAAAAAAGACAGGGTCATTTCCATTGGCCAACTACTCAACTTTCTTCACGACGTCTTGGTCCGGGCTGGAATGAAGTCATTGGATAACATTTTTCAATTTTGGAAACAGAAAGAATTCGCTACGAGCTAGGCAGGGTGTAATCTCGCCCCACAGCATTCATTGTAACTTTGCAACTGTGGACTCTCGCGGTGTCCTGTTGCGGCGGTTTCACCGATACCAGTTCTCAGCTGATCTAGATAGCAAGTTTGCATAGTATATTCCAGTTATTGATTGTACTTCTCTTTGGTTAAAAGTCGCACACAATAACACATTTTCCGTCCCAAAATACTGTGGCCACCACCTTGCTAGGAGATTGTTGCTTCTTGAACTTCTTTGGCCTTGGGGACCCAGGCTCTTTTCACTGACGACTCTGTGCTTTATTTTCTGGCTCATATTAATGAACCCAAATCTCATACCGTCTTCAGACGCAAAAGAAAATCGTCTTTTACATAAAATGCTTCAACAAGGCGCTGTATACGTATGTTTTGGTTGCCATTTGCTCATTGCTAAGAGATTTTAGGACCTAATTGGTTCCTATTTTCCCTTTTTTGTCACAAAACATCGCTTGATAGATTTTTTTTATAAATTCATGTGTTCAGAAAGCAAATATAGTTTTATCAAATAATATAGAAAAAATCCTAATGTGAACCGATTCGTCTTTTCTGCAAATCCACGATGAAGGTTTGCAAGCTCAAATTTTATGTATTCAGAATTAGGCACTGCCATTTTAGACATGTTAGTTTATCATATTAGCATTTCAGAAATAATACACTTGCTAAAATACTAGTATTATATACATGTATAATATTGAATGTGCAACTGCACATATTCATTTTTTTAATCAAAAACATGTATTCTGTTACGCACTTTTTCCTTCTTCAAAACGTGCCTAAAACTATACTGACACCTTTAATTCGCATGCAATGTTGTATCCGGGTATAAAACATGTATTGAAACAAGGCGCGAAAATAATGACCGTGTCGGAAGATCGGAAATAGGATAGGCTGGTTACTTATTGAGTTGCCCTCGTAAAATGAGATATAAAAAGCTCAACACATTGACAAACCCGCACCATACATCATGAATAATCGATAACCCATCATGAATTCAGAAAGTTATCACACCTTTTTGTCTAGTGATATTAACGTAAAGACCACCTCTAAATTCATAAGAACAGTTTGTGTATCGAAGCCAGTATGTTCTATGTAAATGCAACCAAGATACTGATAGCCGTGCACAATTTCGCCCACTCATCGGTGATGCTTTTTAAAACGGGAATCGACAATGTTTAAGAATTTCTAAGACAAGAACAAGTTCTAATCATAATAATATCATTCATATATCAAGCACCAACTAGCTGTAGTTTCACAATCATTTCTTAAGATTTGTCTGAATCAAATAGGCTACTTTTGGTGGAACAGCACAGCCTTACTGATTTTTTTACCATTTCTTGAGTTTAATCACTTCCCGTAACTCATATGAATCATTGATTGTTTGTCCCTTTTAGATATAAGCTACCATCAGAACTGGAAGCCGAGATAATGCCCTCTCCAGCTGATGTAACAGTCTTGGTCTTCTTTGGCAGGGTGGTCAAGTGTAAACTTTGGTCAATGGGGTGAAATGATTTTCATCCATAGTAACCATACAACAAAGTGCGCTTGGTGTGTGTCTGACCAATTGCCAGATGCCTTATTTAGTTGGTACCCAACTGAGAGCATTTCTCATTGCAAGATTTTCTGTCAGAATTAAATGTAATATTTCCTGTGAGATGTCAACTGGCTACATACTATTCTATAACTAACAATATCATGGACTTTATTGACCTTTTCGGGGTTGCATCAATGACAGGCCTTCTAGAACAAAGGTCTTTCTGTTGCGTTTAAATCCCGCCACCCACATTTTTACTTTAGAATTTTAAGGTATTATTTTCCTAGTGTGGATACCATATTAGTTTGGATATCCTTATCTTATGAAAGTATTGGATCACTATGTGTCTCTTAATATTGGCGATCTACTTAATTCAATTTTGAAATCAATGTTAGAGCCTTTACTATTAATACTTATATGAACTTGTACAGTGAAACTTTTTTATTATTGTATGCACCATGTATAGAAACTTTATTATATATTCGCAATCCCCAAATTCTTTAAAAATTAAGACTTGAAAATAATGTTATACATGACTCCCAGTAACCGTAATTTTGCAATTTCTGGTACACTAAAACAATGACGAGAATCAATTCCCAGTACACCACGTCGATCTTTCAACGTCTCCTGCTCCTTTATTTCGCAATACATTGAGCTGAAATTTGGTCGGCATGTAGTTCTTAACACTCTAGAGGAATTTTACGCTTCAGATTTTTTAATTCTCAAGTGAAAATTGAATTATTGGAAAGAAACTCCCAGCAACGTCACAGGTGAGCACTTGCGCTTCATCAATTTGTTTCAATGTTTAAACAGTGTATCAGATGCAGTTAACTATTTCAATAGAATCGTTTATGTGTCCGATTGATGAACCAATACACCATCACATATTAAAATTAACAGATAAGTAAAAAAAAAGGCTTGTTTACATGGACTGTTTGGCTCACTTTACGCTGTAATATCACGTGTACGCTGTACCACAAGGGAAAGGCTACATTTGATACTTTATGACAATTGATGACTTGAATTTTTCTACTGTCAACTTTCTATTTTTATGCAGCAATACTTCTGCTTATGGTGTATTTGTTTCCCGATTAATACGCTATGGTAGAGCTTGTTCCCACTATGGGGACAACGAAGCAGGCTGCTTGCAAATAAATTGATGACTCAGGGAAATTGCAAACCTAGGCTTATTAAGGCCCTCAAAAAGTTTTATGGCCGTCCGTCATCACAGTATTGTTTGATGTCTCTGTGTCCAGGATTGCCCTAGATATAGTTGCATGTTCCTTTCACACAATTTTGATTACACACGTAGCGGACCCCGGGTGTGGCTAGCTAAACAGGAGGTGCTTATCCTTCCGGGTACCAGGCCTCACTTCTCTGCAGAAGTTCACGTGTCTAACCTGACTTGTCAGTTTCAAAGATTTTACTTTGTCTCTGGATTGTGATTCAGACATGGATAAGTATGTTTGTTTTTGACTTTATATATGTATGGAGTTGAATAATTTGACAAAAGTCTTCTCTCCAGATTTAACCTGGTATTAAGTAAATTCTGCTTCATACGAAAACAGAAACAAATCAGCACACCGTTTGAGCCCATTGGTATAGCGATGTTTTTTGAAAATGTTATTGTCAACACAACAAATATGTTTTTTTATCAAAACTTCATTCACTTTGTTGATGATATATTAAATATAGTTTTGATTGCAGTCCATGTTTTGCTTGACATCATAACCAAAATCCTTTTCAGCACTAGATATTGCCATATTGGTAACAGAACGACAAGTTAATGATTTGTTTTAGACGTTATTGTTTTTAATTTAGTATAAGGGATAGTGGTGTTAAGTGTTAAAAAAAATCACTTTTTACACGAAATAAAGTATTTGAAACAAGATATTCAAGTAATTCTCTAGAGGTTTTTGTTTAGAATTTACATTTGGTTGATGTCAGATGTAGAATAGACAGCAAAGATAATTTAAATGGTCCTGTTGATATTTACGTTCAGACAAGAACACTTATATCGACACGTCACAGTTAAAGAAATCACAGCTCTGAATGTTTTAAATGCCAGACCATAGCTAAGAATTTTAACCAAATAACTTACTATCTTCTGGTTTGATTGGAGATGTTCATCTCTTTGGTTACTATAAACTTTTCGATAAACTAACTATAAATATTCGATAAAACTAAATGTTTTCCATACCAAGAGACAAGATGCAAGCAAGCTTTGCAAATTGAACTATATTTAAAGCGAAAATTCAAAATAATTATAAACATCATAAAGTTTTTGTAACATTTGTTTATTTGTGTCTCTGTTTTTTTTTGTGTTCTGTTGTTTGTTATTTGGATATCGACGTTTCTATTAACAATATGGTCGATCGCTTACTTGCAGGTGCTTTGGTCTGTTGAGAATTTGATTGATTGATTTCTTTATTTGGTTATTTATTTATTTATTTATTTATTTATTTATTTATTTATTTATCGATAAGTTGGTTGGATGCGCGAGGAATGGGTGTGTGGATTGGTTGGTTGGTTGGTTTATAGGAATAGGTTCACAAATGAACACAAAATAGAACAAATGAACTCACCTATTTCAATTATCAATTTAATTTCATGGTAACAAAGTCATTTTATTTTTGATGGTTATAAATAATTTCAACGGTTTACGCAAATGGAGTACAGAACACAGATTTTAACCATAAGGTCCGCCAGTATCTGTTTTGTCAAAACAACCAATCCTAGTCGTAATGAGTAAAAAATAACATGTTGTTTTTTAGTATTATATAAGAATGTAATCGCAATAGGTATTTTTTTTTAAAATAAACAAATGAAAAGACTAAATTAGTACTAACAATAACTTCGATGAAAGGGAAAGATATGTACTTAAGACAGGGTTTAGAAATAACCTAATTCTTTATTTAAAATACTTTATATATTTGATCCGTGGTATTGTTTAACCGTTAGATTTAACTATACATGGATTAGAGATTGAAATAATTCACGGTTCTGCTTTAAATTCGTCCTATTAGTAAAAGAAAAACTTTCGCTCCGTAAACGTCTATCGTCATAATGTGTCCAATGTCCTTCGAGTGGTTTTTAAACACTTGGCAACCCCCAACACATAATATACTAACGACCGGTGAAATCCTATACAAATAATTACTATAATAAATATAATAGTAATGTGAGGAAAATTACATACAACTTCATTTGGTATGAGAAATTGGCGATAAAAGTGTCTCTTGAAGTTCAATTTGGAAATTTAGATTTGATTTCGAAATTTTAATTAGGATATTTATAATTCACATCGGATTCCAGTAAAGAGCTGTTTAATTTATGGTTAATTCGAAGATAATGGATTCAAATACGGAATTTAATCATGGTTTTGGTATTTTTATGATGTTTTCCTATTTTCTATCGATGAATGATGTTTTATTTTCCTATGTAACCAATTGTGACCAATATTGATAATGTTTTTCGAGTAATTACTATATCTTTACAAACAAAATGAAAGAAACACAACCAGAAAAGGGCGGAGAAGGAGGGGGCTATTTTGTCGGTTTCGTCCCCCCGGTAGAAAAGAGTAATACGTTGTTATCAAGGGACGAGATGTATCGTGAACGAACAAGTGATAACGGCTTAGCAATAAACGGTGACGACAAATACCGAAGCTCTTCTGAAGACAGCAAGAAAGTTAGATTCGTAGGTACAATTAATGAGGATAAAGATGAAGACACTCCGAGATCCATTCAAAATGGCGATACACATAGTTTCAGATCCACTGGATCACGTAAGTCACAATATGGATCTACTAGAAATACCCCGACAAAATCAAATCAAAATCCGTCTACGTCAAAGTCTCAGAGTCGATCATCGACAAAATCTGTGACTTCTTCCGTCGACAGTGGGAAATTCAAATTCCATGCAAGCAATGACGTGACGCCGGATTTAATTCTTCCTGAAAAACGAACTGCCAATTCAAATTCGCGGTCAACGTCAATTTCCTCAAATGTGAAAGAAAACGAAAATTTCAAATATCATGCATCAGACGATGTTAGAACTGAAGCGACACCAAGTGGTAAAACATCAAGAAATGTCAAAGATGGCGAAACGTCAAGCAGTCCAAAGGACGGTGAAACTTCCAGGAGTACAAAGGAAGGCGTACGATCCACAATTAGTCAAGATAATAAGAACGTAACAGGAAATGTGTCTGCCACAGATGACGAGAGTGACTGGATTGATGAGGAAATCTTCACTGCTCGCACAGGAAATATTTCAAAAACTCCTTCTGTCAAACAAGAGACGCCTGCTAATAGAAGAAATTCTGAAATCAAGCAAACTCCTAGAAATAATAAAACAAAGAATGGATCCATCAACAGCAAGAGTCCATCGTAAGTACATACACGAATATTTCCATCAATACGTCATGCAAGATTATCTTCACTTACTATTTACATTGACGTTTTCCACATTACTTTTTAGTAATTCAAAATCCATTATCAGACCATTACTGTCGTGCAGGATGGTCTTCACTTGCAAATATTTATATTTACTTTTAATTTTCTATATCACCTCCGTAATATACTTCAAATGTGTTATTAGACTATATATTAGTCATGCAGAACTCGACCGCCGGCAATTATATGACGTACATGTAAATCATAAATCACGTCACGCCAACCAGTGGAATAGCGTGCATATAAGCCAATAATCCTGTGCCGGCACATAATTTTTTGATAAAAAATAAAAAAATTAATTCAGTCTGCCATTATGTACAAATGAAAATAAAATACAAAATATTGCGAAAATAAAACCGTGAATGATTTTTTTCCCTAAATGTTTTAAAAACAGTAAATTTCGTCTCGCTCCTAGTCTATAATTATAAGTCAATGTGTTCGTTTAACTCGGATATTAAGCCGTGTACACATGTTCTTGGGATGCATGTTTTAATTTCTCGTCCGAAAGAACCTTGACAACCCCCCCCCCCCCCCCAAATTTTAACCTTTCTCACCCATGTATATATTGATTTAGAATGCAGAAAAATGCCCCAAATTGCTCCGTTTTTTCAAAATTTTCCGGAGGTGGGTGGAGCATGCCCCTGCAACAACTTAATTTAGGACGCAACTACGGCGCGTTTGGTGCCATTTGGCATCAGGCTATGACATCAAGATTGTGTTGTCACATATAACTTGTCGTGTTGTGTAAAGCTAAGGTGGGAATCTGTCATTTAGGTTTGGATGGTGAACAAACAATGCATGACGTAATAGGATGATATTCCGTGACAAACACGCTAATGCATGTCCAAATCACAATCCAAAGCAAAGTAGAAACTATGAATCTGACAAATTAAATTAAACACGTGAACTTCCCATTATAAGGGAAGTGAGTCCAGATGCGGCGGAAGGGTAAGCGTTACGTAATCAGAGTTCACGACCCACGTCATATTCAAAAGCGATTAAATGTCAACAAATATGTTCATCTAAAGAAGGTGAATTCTAATTGTTTATATATGTACATGATGAAAACATCGAAGCAAATCATTATATCAAGAGTTTTTAAAACCAACTACATGCACACTTCTATACATAAACGAGAAAGAGAGGAGGCGAAGAGAGAAGGAATGGGGATAGAATATAGAATAGAATAGATATGAATAGGTAAGACGAGAATTCAGAAAAAGATGAGTTTTACGAAACTCTTATGAAATCTTGAACTTAAATATTTAAATTAAATTAAAACAAAATTCTTATTCTTCTTGAACTCAAATATTTAACATCCATGTTTTGCGTTTATGCAAGTAGAAGTTAATCTTGTTTTGTTCATTTGTTGTTTTGTGTTCTCCGTTGCTTTGGCTAATGTTTTCATGTTTGCTATATATTTCCATCATATATTGAAGATTAAGACGTTAGTGCCAATATTTCATGGATTTAGAGCATTTATGGTTATGTTATGTTTAAGTTAATCTTTTAGCTTTTGGAATTTTTAGATAAACCTCTCTTTTCCATTACAGTCTTGGATAAGAGTTGGATTTTCCATAATCTTTACCATGAAGTATACATAATATGATCATTTATTACAAATGAGGATATAGTTATAATGTCAATAACTACAAAAAAATCAATATTGTTCTAGGTAATTCAGTACATTCTTTTACAAATACATGTTTTGCATAAATCTAATATCTATTAAATGAAAAATATTGAATAGACGTCTTCAACGACATAATCATTAAAACGGGCTTGGGATTTTTTCAGGGTAATTAAAAACGTTTTACGTTAATTGAGAAACAGCTTGTTTAAATGAAGGCCTGTTTTGTACAATTTCATTTTAATCAACCACCAATATTTAATCAAAAACAAACATACCAATCCATGTCCAAATCACAATCCAAAAACAAACATACCAATCCATGTCCAAACCACAATCCCAATGTAAAGTAAAAACAAGCATACCAATCCATGTCCAAATAACAATCCCAAAGCAAAGTAAAAACAAACATACCAATCCATGTCCAAATCACAATCCAAATACAAACATACCAATCCATGTCCAAATCACAATCCAAATACAAACATACCAATCCATGTCCAAATCACAATCCAAATACAAACATACCAATCCATGTCCAAATCACAATCCCAATGTAAAATAAAACAAACACACCAGTCCATATTCAAATCACAATCCCAATGCAAAAGTAAAAACAAACATACCAATCCATGTCCAAATTATAATCCAAATGTAAATAAAAACAAACATACCAATCCATGTCCAAATTATAATCCAAATGTAAATAAAAACAAACATACCAATCCATGTCCAAATTATAATCCAAATATAAATAAAAACAAACATACCAATCCATGTCCAAATTATAATCCAAATGTAAATAAAAACAAACATACCAATCCATGTCCAAATTATAATCCAAATGTAAATAAAAACAAACATGGCAATCCATGTCCAACTAACAATCCCAATGTAAAGTAAAGTAAAAAAAAAAAAAAAAAAAAAACTTTGAAGCCGGCAAACCTAGGTTAAACACGCGGACTTCCATCAAGGAAGTAAGGTTGGGTTATCTGGAATTAAAAGCACCCCGTGCTAGCTAGCTTCACCCGCTACGTGTGTAATTAAAACGGGAAGGAGAGGTATATGGAACTATGGAACGTCAGAAATCCAGGGTACACGTAATTTTGGATAGAGAGAAGTCATACTTATCAGCAATATTATCTTGGCGTTCATAAGCCTTTTTGAGGGCCTTGGTTAGCCTATGCTTGCAATATCCTTGCTTCAACAATTTATTTGTAAGCAGCCTACATAGTTGTACCGTACGGTGAAAGTTCCCGTACTGGAGAAAAACTACCAGATCTATCGATTGAATTTTAGCAAAACAATGAAGCTTCAAAGCATAAAATCATTGAAAAGTAAAATATATAAAAATATTTATCGAAAATTAACTCCAATCATAGGATTAAACATATAATAAAATTAATTCACCATAAAAATGCCTTGGAACAGAATAAATTATTTAAAATAAACGTTTTAAACACACTGGAATAAATTAAAACCATACCTTGCAGGGAATGGCGGATACGAACAGAGATTACAAATAATTCGCAAAAACTTGCGATTTTACCTATTTATTGTGTTTTCAAAGCGGAAATATTCACTAGAATCAGTATCTTGTACAAAGATTTCCCCATGATTGTCTAAAGTGGGTCGAATTATGTTCATTGTGTCTTTCAAGAACGCCAAGAATTATACACTTGTCATGGTCATTTATTTACGGAAATGGTAATCTATGCCAAGAAATCAATATCTAGTGCTGAACGGAGATTCTTGTTATTTTAATTTGTCAAGCGCCATTTGGACTGTAAATATATTTACCGTCTATTTATATATAATCGGTATCCAAATGACTCAAACTGTGTGCCATTGTTTACTGATTTGTTTCTTTTTCGCAAGAAGCATTTTTTTTTCAGAATAGAGAGAAGTCTATTACCAAATTATTCAATTCCACGCGCAGATGACGTTCTATTTCATAATAATACCAAATTTAGAGAGTGTTCAAAAGCCATCTATCCTCGTGAGCTTGAAATAACATATACGACTGCTTCTTCAAGTTCTGCTTCATATTTGACTTACGACTAATGATCAATTATGAAACCCAAGAAAAGCTCCATATAAAGCCATATGATAAACGTGATCTTGTACTTCAAACTTTAACTTTCATTTTCTATGCAGCAAATACCCGCATCTCCTGTAATGGTTCATTTGTTTCTCAGTTGATATGCTATGGTAGAGCTTTTTCCGACTATGGGAACTTTACACGACGAAACAAGCTGCTTAATTACAAATAATTTTTTGACTCGGGTAAAAGGCAAGTCTTTCATAGCCTTCGAAAAAATGGGGTTCGCCGCTGTACCACGTGATTCCTTCTAACGTTTGTGCGCAGCACTTATTTCCTATGGATATGAATCGCAAAAGATGACGTTTCCCGTAAAAATGACGTTATTCCGGGAACTTGTGACGTTAACGTTTTCCAAAACGTTCCGCACAAACGTTAAGAGGTATTGATCATGTGGTACAGCGGCAAACCCCATTTATGGACCCCATCACAGTATTGTTGATAAGTATGATGTCTCTGTATACAACATTACCCTGTATCAAAAAATTATCCTGGATATATTTTTACACACGTGGCGAGTGTAACTAGATAGACAAGAGGTACTTACGCTTCCGGAACACCAAGCCTCACTTCCCTTGTGGAAGTTTTTGTAACTTAAGTTGTAAGTTTTCAAAGTTTTTACATTGATTTCTTTGGATAAACGTTCCTAGTCCTTCAATATGTGGTTAATTGTACGCGAACCATGTGTATTTCAATGCGATATACAAACTCAAATTATTCACACGACCGCATTGAAACCTTTTCCGTTAAAATTTAGTTTGAATGGGGGGGGGGGGGGTTAAAACGCATCGCGCATTAAATTGTTAAATATATAAAGTTATACTTTGGCATTAAATTTATAAGCATTATTCGTTCTATTTTTAAAAATAAAACAGTGAAAAGAAACATTTTGGTCTACAAACAGAAGAAGTTTTAAATTACTAAATACAGTTACCATAATTGGTAAATGCTAACCATGCATGTCTACCACTTGAATTACAGCTGGTAAATATATATCATGTTGTTGGTGAAATAATTTGGCCTATCAATCATATAATTACATAAATATACAGAAAAACCTCCATTTTGTAACCTTTATCGCCACCCCTTTTAAATTTTTAATGTCATTTATTTGAAAACAAATTTGGTTTGACAATTTTGGTCCAAGCACTACTGATGAAGAGTTATCATTCCGAAACGTCCGTCTAGTGCTGTAAAATTTAACACTGATATCAAAAACAAACATACTAATCCATGTCCGAATCACAATCCAGAAGCAAAGTAAAAACTTTGGAACTGACAAGTTAGGTTAGACACGTGAACTTCCACCAGGGAAGTGAGGCCGGGTGCTCCGGAAGGGTAAGCACCTCCTGTTTAGCTAGCTACACCCGCCACGTGTGTAATCAAAATTGTGTGAAAGGAACATGGAACTATGAGACGTCAAATATATCCAGGGCAATCCTGGACACAGAGACATCAAACTTATCAACAATACTGTGATGACGGCCATAAAACTTCAGTTTGAGGGCCTTGATAAGCTTAGGCTTGCAATATCCCCGAGTCAACAATTTATTTGCAATCAGATCTACAGAAAATCAGATATCTCAAAATCATTTTATTTTATTTTATTTTATTTTATTTTATTTTATTTTATTTATTTTATTTTATTTTATTTTATTATTTTATTTTATACAGTAAAATCTCGTTATAATGCCCCTCGATAACTTTGCCACCTCGCTTATTGTCACACTATTTTGGTCCCAAAATCCATTTTGTTTATGTTTTTCTTTATCCGCCTCCCCCGATTTATCGCCAAACCCCTTTATAACGCCAAAATTTGACTGAACAAATGAGGTTTTACTGTATCTTATTGTTCAAATGTATCACTTAAAGAAATTATGTTACCGTTTTTAGTATTACGCATACTTTTTACTAAAACATATAAGCATCGAAGTGCATCATTCAATAAGGCATAACCAATCAGACAGCGTTGACATACATGTTTATACCGCTGAGTTACACCGTGTTAACATGATTTCTTAATTATTATTCCATTCACAATTTTTTTTTTGAAACAGTATTATATCTCTTCTTTATAATGAAAAAAAACTTCTTATAATATGGAAATTAATATAAATATCTTTTTTGTAAATCAGATTTTTTTTAAAAAGATGTCATGCAAAAATGTGTGATAATCCACCTGTACGGACGAAATGTACCTGTATAATTAATCTTTACACAGGTAGAAAAATCAGAATGGATTATCTAACTACATGAACAAATATTAAGCTTTATAGTGGAATGTAAATAAAGTAAATTAATGCAATACTGTGACTTATTAAGTACTCTGTCAGTCAGGATATAAATCTGATAGGATTTATTTAGGAATTGCCCTCTCTGTCAATGGGATTGTTGATTAACAACCGTGTGGATTGAACAAATACTATTTTAATTCATTAATGAAATAAATTGACGAACGTTTCGGCCACCATGTGTGACATACATGATATGTTCTATGGATTACTATGACAACCTTGACTTTACCAGATATAAGGAAAGTAAGATTTTTGACAGCTAAAGAGGAAAATTTACACAATTCTAGGTAAGTTTTTCCGCTAAACATCATTTAGTTTTGTTTAAAATTGTGACAATTACCATAATATCATCCCGTTGATCAACAATGACTGGTTCGATCCTCAACCACAGCTCTAGCGAGGACGTGAACTCTCTCTCTCTCTCTCTCTCTCTCTCTCTCTCTCCCTCTCTCTCTCTCTCTCTCTCTTACAAATCATACTGATGAACTGGCCATGGAATCAAAGACTATCGGCACGCTTAAACTTTCAATTAGTTAAACTATGTAGTCTAAGATTAACATACTTAAATCCGTCACAAACTTTACTACTTAATTACAGACCTGTATGTGCATTTTATAATTACCGAAACTAAACGGATAGCTGAGAGGCGAAACTTTATATTCAAAAACCAATAGTACTTTATCTTGTTGATAAAAACTTACAAATGTATCTCTAGTGACCTTAATGTGACTATATGTTACAATGTTATCAAGTTAAATAAAATACACGTCCCTTTTTCTTTCAAATTCCTTTCCCTAATACTGAAAAAATATAATCTACATATATATATTTCAGTTGGTCTCGTCATAGTTCAGTATCTTCTTATATTAATATACGGTATAGATATGTAAGGTGATTAGCAATTCATTTTAACTATAAATATAATTTTTAGTTATTCGTGCACAGTACACTGTATACAATAAATAATTTGCATGTATATACTATACCAAAATGAAAGTTATATAAACCATATTGCATATAAATATGCATGCATGTACACATGCCTGACAGCCTGAATCTTTATGCAGATCTATGACTTCAATGGGGGAAACCTGAATTAATTCTTCAATGTTTATTTATTTTTTATACATACACTTATTTTCGTTCGTCCCTTAAAGAATCTTGTCCTCCGCACGTTTAGCTCATCCGTCCTGTCACGCGTTTATTCGTCAATCCGATCGTCCGTTTTTCTTTCATCCGTTTGTCCGTCTGTTCGTCTGTCTGTTCATTCATTCGCTCATCCATTCATTCGTTCATTCATTCATTCAATCAACCAATCAATCAATCAATCAATCAATCAATCAATCAATCAATCAATTCTTTCTTTCTTTCTCTTTTTCTTTCTTTCTTTCAAAAAAAATTATAATTCTACTTTTGTGATGGAAATGACTATGTCTGCTTTCTGCAATTACAACCAGTACATATGTACCCAAATTAAAGGTAAAACTACATTTTATTAATGAACCACTGACTGCATTATATGAGGAACAAACTCATGCATATATGTTGTAATTGTCTTTAAAAAGACCATTTAAACCAACTTATCTGATTTACGTCAAGGAGGTTTAAAATTAAATTTTATTTAAAATCACCATAAAGAATTTATTTTAAAATGCTAAATATATATATTTAAACGCCTTTTAATTAAACTGATTAGTAGTGCGATCATAAAAAATTCCGTCTGATTATACCATAGATTAAATTGAAATTTATTGACTCGAATACGTCACTGTCAAATTTTAAAAATTCTGTTTAAGTACATGTACACACGTTTAAGTGGGGGGAGGGGTGTTACATGTGTTAGTGCACAGTGGCCCTAGGTTTATCGTGTTTACTGATCCATTTGTTTACGGATAAACAAACAATTAATGTTAAGTTCGTATTGTAGGATAAAGATTGTCTCTATTTTACCGTTAGTCTTGTTGAAACATGATACAAACAATAACCGACGTGTAGGTGAAACATTAATTACTGTTACGGTATTTAGGTATTTATTTCTTAAGAAAAATGAGAACTGAGAACAATGGACGAAATGACAACACCACATGTTACCATTGATATAGTGAAAATTCCACTATATATCGGATAACCCTTTATTGTATGTAGGGGAAATTGTGTTATATTTTCGTTAAAGGGAAAATTAGATTTTTTATAGTGTAGAACTAATTGAAACAATTTACATCGTTACTTTGAACATTATAACATTTTTAAAGACGAGAGAGAGAGAGAACTTCCATAGGGGAAGTGTACCATCTATGTAGATCCTTATAAAACACAAATGACTTTAAAATACATTCATTGAATATAGTAATTTATTCCTAATTTTATGGTGTTTTGTAAGTGAATTTAAAAACATGTAGGTGTCAGGTTTGACGATGCCGAAATGTAAATAAAACTTATAACTAGTGTCTTATTATAAATTATTGAATACTTTATTCAGAAATTCAAAAATTATACTATGGCACGAGTGAACAAGATAGAATGTTCTGATAATTTTCGATGAACCAGAACAAAGCTTGTAATGGAAACTATATAATAAAATAGCTAAATATCTCCATTGTGGCAAGAAATGTGCATCTAGTCAATCAATATTAAATCTTCAATACAAAAGCTTGCGGCGGCTGGACGCCCCTAGCCCAATGGCATTTGATTATAGAACTCTTTATACTGAGGCATTGGAACTAATATTTCTCTGACAGAATGTTTGTAAAAATGTGTTTTTATTTCATTTTATATTTTTATTTTATCTTATTTTACTTGTAGATAGATTTGACTGATGCAATATTTCCATTTTCGAATAAATAATAGATAAAATTTAAATTTAATCTCATTTCATCAGTGTTCACAATTTGTTATAATTCCCGTTTCATCAAAGTACTTAAAAATCTGTGTTTGAAATTAAAAAAAAACCTGGATATTTTGATTAAATGTCAATTCGCGATCGTCCATTGCTTTTTTTTTCTCATTTTTCCTTTTGACGACTTTTATTAAATTGGTATACTCCAACAAAATAACAATAATGTGCAATAACTTTTAACTAATATCGAGCGAACCACTATAATTTATTAGTATGAAGTGTCATATATTGAATTGTTGAGTTTTATGTGCCGTTTTTAATTGCCAACTTGAAAGAATGGAAGTGTGTTCAAGCGTTCAAGTCAGGAGATTTTTATGTGTACTAAGTTCACTTACCGATATATCACAGATACGATAGTATCCAAAGCAAAAACCACTACGGTAGATTAATTGTTAAAGTGCTCGCTCCGTCAGTGTGAGGTCGTGGATTCTAACCCAGACCGAGTCTGACCCAAGGTTTGTAAATGGGAAGTGACTGTTCTTTCGCCAAACATTCGGTAATACGGAATGAAAATCACGGTTCTTTCGGATGGGAACTTAAAATAAACGAGGTCCGGTGTCACGGTGGGTGTGGCAGAATCCTGCTGTTTAGTACCATCAGCGCAACCCACAAGCAAAATTTCTGCACCTTCGCCTATAGATGGCGACGTCTCAATATAAGTGAAATATTCTTGACTGTAACGTTAAGGTAGTTCCATACCATAGTGACGTCGTCTTTTTGTGCGTACGGTCGAAATGTCTGATTTGACGTCTTTTTTATCTATGACGTCACGAATGTGTGGTCTTCGGCGCCTACAGAATTATGGCGGGAACGCTGTTATGCTATTATGCAGTTGAATAATTTTCTGCATTCACAAAAGATTAGAATTCACAATATCAATTCTGTGCACTATTTTTAAGAATAAAATGTATATTGTACATAACGGAAATTAGGTAGATCTACACTGTTGAGAGTACTATTCTAAATACAAATGTAATTGAAAGATTTGAGTACATTGTTTAAATTTTGAAGACGGTATTTTAAATGCCGCTTTATGTTTGGTTTGTTTCGGTGATTTTAAATATAAATAGTAGGACACAAACTGACGATTCTTCAATAAACATACTGCATGATAATTTTTCTCGGTGTCATATCTTAGCAATTTGACCGTTGTCTTGTATTTGCGTTTCATTTAGCGGCCTAGAATCAAGAACCCTCCATCAATGTATACGAATCCCCTTTCCACTTTAACTGCTCTGTTTTGAGTAACGGTTGCTATGGGTTTCTATGAGTGACAGACAATATGATATTTAAATTGGTTTTGTTTTGCACAGCCAAATAGCTCACAACCAGTGTTTTTGTTTATTTGTTAATACCAAACGAAAAACATTAAGTTTATAAAAGTATACTAGGACATTGATGCTAACTTCTTATGTAAGGAATGAGGCTTTTTTCTTGTTTCAGGATTTTGATGCAATTTTATGAAAAAAGTAGCTTGACGAACCCCTATTTTTTGTTTCCGAAAACCAAAATAATATATTCATGTGCAATATATGGGAAAATCAGGGGTCGTATTCGACTTAGTTTTTTTATAATCTACAAATTAATGAAAGGGTGTTACTTTAAGTTTTCCGGAAATTTAATGTTCTCTCTTGATAGGTGGCGCTGTAGAAAAATACCACGTGACCGGAAGTAAAATTCCATTGGTCCAAATAATCTTCATGACATAATGGTTAATTTAAATGCAAAACACTTTGGGTTTCTAAGCATGTCAAAAAATTATTAAAACTTATTTGTTGATAACAGTAGTTATACTTTGATCATTTATGTCGTGAAAATGGCCACCAGGTGGCGCTTCAGAACTTCTTAAGCAAGTCGAATACCTGCCCTGAAATTTTGGCATGTTGAATGGTTTATGGCTATGTACAACATATCAAAAATTCAATATGTGTTTTCAGGCGATTTGTAAAGTATGGAACTACCTTTAAGCACCATTACTCCACTCATCTCCTATCAAAAAAGGTATATGATCTCAATACAATGTAGAGCAAATATATACCAATGATCTAACGATTCTTTTTGTTCAGAATTCAGACTTCACTTACTATATATATTTGAAATATGAAATGAAATTGCCTTTAAAACTCAAACATCAAAATATTTAATTAAAAATGACAAAGTTACATTAATTGCATTAAATTTCGAGCCAAAATCAGCACAATGTTGATAACTGATCTTAAACAACTTTATCAGATAGTTGATAACATAGTTCAAAATTTGTTAAAAGCTTAAACACGTGGCAACGACTGACAATTCGCCACTTATTAACAGTCTTTGTTAAATAACCTGAAGGATAATAGCTGTTTTCGTAATCAGATGCACTTTAAATTTTAGTCTATCTAAACAGAATAGACAGTATTTAAATATTGGTATATTACACGTATGTCAATTGTATTAATTTTGAAGTCTCTGTTAGTTAATTGGACATTTGTACGATTGAAGACGATCAACAAGGAAGTTTGTAGTTCAATATTTACCATTTGTCATTTTGTCAAATATACAGAAAATCAACATCACTGGTATACGGAATGAGGTAAATAATATTATAGTTTGAGTGCGGTGGAATGAGGAAGATTTACACCCCTGTTACAGTACAGACATGTCAAAAGTTTAACACATAGCTGGGCAATTGGTGCATATTTGCCTGTCGTTAGCTAAAGCTTGACAGCACGTCTGTGGCTACATGTATCTCCTTATCGACCACTTGCTATCCACATATCTACCACTCGGCAGCCAAGCTTCGACTCGTTTTCGTTAGCTCTGTATTAAACGTTCGACAGGTCTGTACTATTATAGTTTACATTTGTTCTAAGTTTGATCAAAATACATCTATAGAAAAGAAAGGTATATGAAGCACACATTTTATTTGGGACAACGTTCAGACGGACGGCGTGATTCCTATATATTACTTAAACTTTGTTTTCGGTAGGAGTTATAATTAAAACTAACATTTGTAAGGTCAATTTTCTACTCGTGTTGTAAGGTTACACAACTATATTATCCTTAGTAAGCGGTTCAACAATAAACCATTGTACTTAAAATGGTCACCTAAAAGAAAATCCTTATCTTTAACTTACCGAATACCAATGCGGTAGCTCATGATCAGTTGCTAGAGTGCTCGCTCTAGGTAGGAGATCTTGGGTTTGAATCCCGACCGGGTCTGACTCAAGATTTGAAAGTGGGTAGTGACTTTTATTTCGCCAAGCACTTGGCATTACGAAATAAAAATCGCGCTTATTTTCGGATGGGAACTTAAAATAAACTAGGTCCCGTGTTACAGTAGGCGTGGCACGATTATGAACTTTGCTATATAATGACATCAGCGCACCACACAAACAAAATCTGCACCTTCGCCTATATAGCTGACGACGTCTTAATAAAAGTGAAATATTCTTAACTAGAACGTTAAACGCCATTACTCAACTTAACACTAACTGAGCTAACAAAAAGGTCGAGGTCCTGGGCTGTCAAGCCGTTGTGATGTTGATAGCTAGTGACAGATTAGCTGCCAAGAAATATAAAGTAGCTGCCGAAATACTGTCAAAAATTAAGTAACGAAGAGGCGAGATGGGTGGCCTTGATATGTATAACTAGTGACTGAAAAGGCGAGATGGGCGGCCTTGATATGGATAACTAGTGATCGAAAAGGCGAGATGAGCGGCCTTGATATGGATAACTAGTGATCGAAAAGGCGAGATGAGCGGCCTTGATATGGATAACTAGTGATCGAAAAGGCGAGATGAGCGGCCTTGATATGGATAACTAGTGATCGAAAAGGCGAGATGAGCGGCCTTGATATGGATAACTAGTGATCGAAAAGGCGAGATGAGCGGCCTTGATATGGATAACTAGTGATCGAAAAGGCGAGATATAGCGGCCTTGATATGGATAACTAGTGATCGAAAAGGCGAGATGAGCGGCCTTGATATGGATAACTAGTGATCGAAAAGGCGAGATGAGCGGCCTTGATATGGATAACTAGTGATCGAAAAGGCGAGATGAGCGGCCTTGATATGGATAACTAGTGATCGAAAAAGCGAGATGAGCGGCCTTGATATGGATAACTAGTGATCGAAAAGGCGAGATGAGCGGCCTTGATATGGATAACTAGTGATCGAAAAGGCGAGATGAGCGGCCTTGATATGGACAGCTAGTGATCGAAAAGGCGAGATGAGCGGCCTTGATATGGATAACTAGTGATCGAAAAGGCGAGATGAGCGGCCTTGATATGGATAACTAGTGATCGAAAAGGCGAGATGAGCGGCCTTGATATGGATAACTAGTGATCGAAAATGCGAGATGAGCGGCCTTGATATGGATAACTAGTGATCGAAAAGGCGAGATGAGCGGCCTTGATATGGATAACTAGTGATCGAAAAGGCGAGATGAGCGGCCTTGATATGGATAACTAGTGATCGAAAAAGCGAGATGAGCGGCCTTGATATGGATAACTAGTGATCGAAAAGGCGAGATGGGCAGCCTTGATATGGATAACTAGTGATCGAAAAGGCGAGATGGGTGGCCTTGATATGGATAACTAGTGATCGAAAAGGCGAGATGAGCGGCCTTGATATGGATAACTAGTGATCGAAAAGGCGAGATGAGCGGCCTTGATATGGATAACTAGTGATCGAAAAAGCGAGATGAGCGGCCTTGATATGGATAACTAGTGATCGAAAAGGCGAGATGAGCGGCCTTGATATGGATAACTAGTGATCGAAAAGGCGAGATGAGCGGCCTTGATATGGACAGCTAGTGATCGAAAAGGCGAGATGAGCGGCCTTGATATGGATAACTAGTGATCGAAAAGGCGAGATGAGCGGCCTTGATATGGATAACTAGTGATCGAAAAGGCGAGATGAGCGGCCTTGATATGGATAACTAGTGATCGAAAATGCGAGATGAGCGGCCTTGATATGGATAACTAGTGATCGAAAAGGCGAGATGAGCGGCCTTGATATGGATAACTAGTGATCGAAAAGGCGAGATGAGCGGCCTTGATATGGATAACTAGTGATCGAAAAAGCGAGATGAGCGGCCTTGATATGGATAACTAGTGATCGAAAAGGCGAGATGGGCAGCCTTGCTATGGATAACTAGTGATCGAAAAGGCGAGATGGGTGGCCTTGATATGGATAACTAGTGATCGAAAAGGCGAGATGAACGGCCTTGATATGTATAACTAGTGATCGAAAAGGCGAGATGAGCGGCCTTGATATGGATAACTAGTGATCGAAAAGGCGAGATGAGCGGCCTTGATATGGATAACTAGTGATCGAAAAGGCGAGATGGGCAGCCTTGCTATGGATAACTAGTGATCGAAAAGGCGAGATGGGTGGCCTTGATATGGATAACTAGTGATCGAAAAGGCGAGATGGGTGGCCTTGATATGGATAACTAGTGATCGAAAAGCTGCCTAGAGAAACAGAAATGTCTGTTTTTGTACTCCATCTGGGATATGATAGGTGACGAGGGACCGAAAAACCAAATTCATTAGTTTAGTGTTAAACTTTCGAAAGGTCTGCACTATAACGTCCCTTTATACAGATAAGTTGTCACTAACAGACATATCTGCAAGTAAATTAACTATCTTTAATAACAATTAATCTAAAATATGTAGATTTGTATTAGATTTTGGACAAAAAATAACGCTTAAATATATATAAAAAACTGTCTGGAATTTTTAACCCACATTTTTAATAAAGACCAGCACTAAAAGTAACCTAACCAAATTCCACTACAAACCTCTGTCCTGGATTTCTGTTAAAGGTGTTATGTCACATGGCTATATATAAATATTCAACAATAATCCAAAGGAATTAAAATACGACCAAGAGCCATAGATCAAAGGACTAAACCCTCTAAATACTAGAATGATTAAACTATAATAAATATTTAAAATTGAAAAGAATCTATTTATTTAGTAAAACTTATTTGACTTTACAATTTAAAAATTTAAAACGTTTCCATTAAAGAGTTTATTTGAGATATATTTAATTCTATTAGGTAAATACTATCGGTGCTATAGTTTAACCTTAAATAGGATACTTGCTCAAAGTTGACCACACAGGAACTGGACCTTGGTCCCTCGAGCGCGAGTTTAAGGATGGGCGTACCCCTTTATCGCATGGAAAAGGGGTTGAATCCCACTCAAGCAGACTTTAGTATGGAATGGTTTGTAATTTCGCTTGCCGGACGTCGGCTGCTTTCTACTGACATCCTGATTTCTTCCACAGGCCTTGAATAGTAAGTGAGAAAATCTGGGGCATAAAACAAACTCCACTAATATCAAGACCGTTTGTTGTTGTGTATGAAGGATCCGCTAAAATGGACAAGTTAAGGACTCGCTATGATTTAATTTCCACTTTTACACCTTATATTGTAACCTTTTTTGTATGAAATGGTACAACACGTTGCGTATCAAACCTCATATAGATAATCATAGCAAATCGGCGTCATAATTCGCGCTTTTTTTCAGAAATAGCGTAAACTGAAGCCGGCAAAACTAGTATGACGCACATGGTCGGCTGTACACGAGTAAATTCATCTTAGCTTGATTTTATATTACCAGAACTGGTCGACTTAATAAAAATTAAAGTACGAGTATCTTGACTGGACGTAAAACACCATTACTCTACTACTACATACAGTCACCTTTTCATGTGCTACTTTCAAGCTTTTAGGAAATAGTACATTCAAAAACATTTCATAAAAATTCAAAAGTAGCACATGACAATTACCAGTTTTAATTTTACAGTACTAGACAGCCGTTTCGGATTTTTCTGACAATATTATATAACTAGAGATTGTAACTGGGATACCAGTTACGTATGATTCCCCACCATCCATAAATTATCTGGTGAAAAGACCCTAGCAGGGTTTGCGCTGGGTTGTAAAAGTCTGTCGTCAAGGAAATCGCCAGTTGTAAAATTTTGTTGCCAATTTCATTACTGTGTCGCCAAAAAGGGTAAATCTTGTGATTTTCACGTCACATGCGTTTTTAATGTTGTGTATATATTGCCTTGATGAACAATTACATTTTAAAGGCAGATGTGTATAAAGAACATTTGTACCGCGCCGACCTGGTAAACTAAAAAAAAATCATACCTTGATTGTTTTTTAAAATTTCTTTGAAAGTTAAAGTAGATTTGAATTAAAGTTTTCGGTTGAGAAAAATCGTACATTGGAAGGCCTTCTCGGCATAGGAAGTGACGTTTTCAATGAATTTTATTGAATAAGAAATCTCAGGCCTCTGATTTGGCGTCGCCGCGTGTTACAATGAATGAACACGTATGGGAGGGTTTGCGCTGGGCATCGCTTACTGCGATTTTTTTCTTTAACTAGCGACAAAACCGGCGCTTTGCGATTTTTCTGGCCACAAGTTTTCAAAGTTCACCGGTATCTTGGTCACCAGTAATTAACAGGTGGATACACATTGAAGCCAGTGACGGATTGGCGAGTGTCACTGAATAAACACAGTAATTAACGACTGAGTTAAGATCATTGTCTTAGGTCCGAATGTAAGACCTTCTAATGATGGGCAGGTAGATCCAAGTAATATTGGAGCGTGTCGACACTGCCTGAGGATATACCCAGGTGCCCTCCCGATGTCGTCAGACAGTATAAACACCCATGGACTCGGAATTATTGTAAAATCCAAAATAAAATATAATAAAAGTTACCCTTTGTGATGTTTATTTAATATTTTTTCTAAAAAGTTTATTGATTAATAATCGTGATTCAATGCGCAATACACATCATAGGAGGCCATCTGTTTGTATTTTAATTACGCGACTTATATCGGTTATTCCTATATGTTTGAGGTTCATGATCATAACGATACATCTACTCAGTCAAAATAGTAAAAGACGGACATTTTTATATGAAGCATGTATGTTAACTCTGTGTATAGTGTGTTGAAATAGATCGACGCTGTATATATAGTCCGATTTAAAAGACCCCCTCTATTAAAAAACGTACTTTTCAACACGTTGAGGTACATATTAGTTTAGGTGTATTATACGGAATAAATCTCATATTGTTATTTCCAGCATCTAAAAGACTCAGATCTTCATTGCTCTATAGATTATTTAGGTGTTTTTGATGCAAAAGAAATAAAGTCGACTCTCGTTAATTCGAAATCGGTTGAATCGAAATTTCGCTTAAATCGAAATGATACAAATGGTCCCGTCAGATCGCTATGTATTTCTATGTAAATTTGTTAGTTAATTCGATATGCCGAATTTGAAGCAAATTTTCAGTCCAAATTACGAAATATTACGAAAATTCCCATGTTTAAATCGAAGTGAACTTTCAGTCCAAATTACGAAAATTCCAATGTTTAAATCGAATAAAAAAGACACAAAAATATTTTATCTTAAACTTGAACAATACCTGAAATAATTGTCCATCTCTTATTTGAAAAGTGTTAATAGTAACAGAGTGGCGGCTTACTCGGAAGATTCATTTCCGACTATACTACAAATTTTTGTACTCGACATACCGGTCATTAGGAAAGTGTCAGTCAGTAAAAGGAGACATTTCAATGTGTAAACTTAAAAAAGTGGGCAGTCTTCTACTTCCACAGTCAGTGATTAACAGAAAACCCCCAAGCCATTTGATCTATCAAGGCAAATTGTATACACCATTCATCTCATTGTGTAAGGTTTTATGTACAGGCGTGTGACGTGACAAGCTGTGGTTTTAAAAATCGCCAAGTTTTTAACGGTCACTAATCGGATTAACTCATAGGTGAAAGCATTGGCTTTGTATAATTAAGGTGTCGTAACCAGCTTATGTCCATTCAGAATTGGTTTCCCCGGGTATTTAACTACGTATTTTACACCCACCCACCCACCTTCAAGATAACGAAAATAAACGCGTCTTGATTATCTACACAGACAACAGATTATTGGTAGCAAATTTCATCTAAATCCATCAAGCCGTTCCCGAGATATGCTGCAGCATATGGTCTTGAGAAGAAGAATAATAAGAATAATAATAACTAGAGATTGTAACTGGGATACCAGTTACGTATGATTCCCCACCATCCATAAATATCTGGTGAAAAGACCCTAGCAGGGTTAGCGCTGGGTTGTAAAAGTCTGTCGTCAAGGAAATCGCCAGTTGTAAAATTTTGTTGCCAATTTCATTACTGTGTCGCCAAAAAGGGTAAATCTTGTGATTTTCACGTCACATGCGTTTTTAATGTTGTGTATATATTGCCTTGATGAACAATTACATTTTAAAGGCAGATGTGTATAAAGTACATTTGTACCGCGCCGACCTGGTAAACTAAAAAAATCATACCTTGATTGTTTTTAAAATTTCTTTGAAAGTTAAAGTAGATTTGAATTAAAGTTTTCGGTTGAGAAAAATCGTACATTGGAAGGCCTTCTCGGCATAGGAAGTGACGTTTTCAATGAATTTTATTGAATAAGAAATCTCAGGCCTCTGATTTGGCGTCGCCGCGTGTTACAATGAATGAACACGTATGGGAGGGTTTGCGCTGGGCATCGTTACTGCGATTTTTTTCTTTAACTGCGACAAAACCGGCGCTTTGCGATTTTTCTGGCCACAAGTTTTCAAAGTTCACCGGTATCTTGGTCACCAGTAATTAACAGGTGGATACACATTGAAGCCAGTGACGGATTGGCAAGTGTCACTGAATAAACACAGTAATTAACGACTGAGTTAAGATCATTGTCTTAGGTCCGAATGTAAGACCTTCTAATGATGGGCAGGTAGATCCAAGTAATATTGGAGCGTGTCGACACTGCCTGAGGATATACCCAGGTGCCCTCCCGATGTCGTCAGACAGTATAAACACCATGGACTCGGAATTATTGTAAAATCCAAAATAAAATATAATAAAAGTTACCCTTTGTGATGTTTATTTAATATTTTTTCTAAAAAGTTTATTGATTAATAATCGTGATTCAATGCGCAATACACATCATAGGAGGCCATCTGTTTGTATTTTAATTACGCGACTTATATCGTTTGAGGTTCATGATCATAACGATACATCTACTCAGTCAAAATAGTAAAAGACGGACATTTTTATATGAAGCATGTATGTTAACTCTGTGTATAGTGTGTTGAAATAGATCGACGCTGTATATATAGTCCGATTTAAAAGACCCCCTCTATTGAAAAAACGTACTTTTCAACACGTTGAGGTACATATTAGTTTAGGTGTATTATACGGAATAAATCTCATATTGTTATTTCCAGCATCTAAAAGACTCAGATCTTCATTGCTCTATAGATTATTTAGGTGTTTTTGATGCAAAAGAAATAAAGTCGACTCTCGTTAATTCGAAATCGGTTGAATCGAAATTTCGCTTAAATCGAAATGATACAAATGGTCCCGTCAGATCGCTATGTATTTCTATGTAAATTTGTTAGTTAATTCGATATGCCGAATTTGAAGCAAATTTTCAGTCCAAATTACGAAATATTACGAAAATTCCCATGTTTAAATCGAAGTGAACTTTCAGTCCAAATTACGAAAATTCCAATGTTTAAATCGAATAAAAAAGACACAAAAATATTTTATCTTAAACTTGAACAATACCTGAAATAATTGTCCATCTCTTATTTGAAAAGTGTTAATAGTAACAGAGTGGCGGCTTACTCGGAAGATTCATTTCCGACTAAACTACAAATTTTTGTACTCGACATACCGGTCATTAGGAAAGTGTCAGTCAGTAAAAGGAGACATTTCAATGGTGTAAACTTAAAAAAGTGGGCAGTCTTCTACTTCCACAGTCAGTGATTAACAGAAAACCCCCAAGCCATTTGATCTATCAAGGCAAATTGTATACACCATTCATCTCATTGTGTAAGGTTTTATGTACAGGCGTGTGACGTGACAAGCTGTGGTTTTAAAAATCGCCAAGTTTTTAACGGTCACTAATCGGATTAACTCATAGGTGAAAGCATTGGCTTTGTATAATTAAGGTGTCGTAACCAGCTTATGTCCATTCAGAATTGGTTTCCCCGGGTATTTAACTACGTATTGATTTACACCCACCCACCCACCTTCAAGATAACGAAAATAAACGCGTCTTGATCATCTACACAGACAACAGATTATTGGTAGCAAATTTCATCTAAATCCATCAAGCCGTTCCCGAGATATGCTGCAGCATATGGTCTTGAGAAGAAGAATAATAAGAATAATAATAATAATAATAAGAAGAAACAGAACGAAAACAATATGATTCCCCACCTTCGGTGGTGGGGAATCATAATAACTAGAGATTGTAACTGGGATACCAGTTACGTATGATTCCCCACCATCCATAAATAGTTTATGGCATATATCTGGTGAAAAGACCCAATTGGTGTAAAATTTTGTTGCCAATTTCATTACTGTGTCGCCAAAAAGGATACTTTTTGACACATACAACATTTGACGTAATACACTAGTCAAGTCGGGTACCTGCATGTGCAGGTAGTCTTACATCAAAGTTACGGCCCTTCATATATGAATTACAAGATTGAATAAAACAATAAATGAACAAGAGATGTTGTTGTTTAGTTATTAATCAACAGGTAAATTTTGTGATTTTCGCGTCACATGCGTTTTTAATGTTGTGTATATATTGCCTTGATGTACGGTTACATTCTAAAGGCAGTTGTGTTTGAAGTACATTTGTACAGCGCCGACCTGGTAAACTAAAAAAACAATCCTACCTTGATTACTTTTTTAAATTTCTTTGAAAGTTAAAGTAGATTTAAATTAAAGTTTTCGGTTAAGAAAAATCGTACATTGGAAGGCCTTCTCGGCATAGGAAGTGACGTTTTCAATGAATTTCATTAAATAAGAAAACTCGTATAACCCCTCTCAGGCCTCTGATTCGGCGTCGCCGCGTGTTACAATGAATGAACACGTATTGGAGGGTTTGCGCTGGGCATCGCCAACGTCGCCAATTGCGATTTTTTTTCTTTAACTGGCGACAAAAAACGGCGCTTTGCGATTTTTCTGGCCACAAGTTTTCAAAGTTCACCGGTATCTTGGTCACCAGTAATTAACAGGTGATAACACATTGATGCCAGTGACGGATCGGCGAGTGTCACTGAATAAACACCGTAATTAACGACTGGTCTTAAAGATTGAGTTGATTAAGATCTTTGTCTTAGGTGTGAATGTAAGACCTTTTAATTATGGGCAGGTAGATCCAGGTAATATAGGACCGTGTCGACATTGCATGAGGATATATCTAGGTGCCCTCCCGATGTCGTCAGACAGTATAAACACCGATGAACTCGGAATCATTGTAAAATCCAAAATAAAATATAATAAAAGTTACCCTTTGTGATGTTTATTTAATATTTTTTTTTAAAAAGTATATTGATTAATAATCGTGATTCAATGCGCAATACACATCGAATTTTAATTTCGCGACTTATATCGGTTATTCCTATATGTTTGAGGTTCATGTTAATAACGATATATCTACTCAGTCAAAATATATGAATTTTTGTATTTGGCAATGTTCATGGAAATGGTACATTAAATTGAAATGTTTACAACAAAATAATTATCCTATAATATACAAAATGGTAGTTATAATAAATTAATTTTATTTACAATTTTTGCCTTAATTTTACGAGTATGATTTCGGGAAAAATAAATATTGGTGCCTCATAGATCGTGATCACGACTAAGGGAACAAAATAGTTTTTAAAAAATGTTCTAAATTTCATTTCAAATTTTAATATAATTCTTATCTTATGCATCACCATAGCGTCAATTTTCCAATATATTTCAACACACTATATAAAGTCCGGTTAAAGGGACAAACGACATACCGGTCATTAGGAAAGTGTCAGTCAGTAAAAGGAGAAATGTCATTGGTGTTAACTTAAAAAGTGGGCAGTCTTCTACTTCCACAGTCAGTGATTAACAGAATACCCCGAAGCCATTTCGACACGCTTAACCTTCTTCGATCTATCAAGGCAAATTGTATACACCATTCAGCTCATTGTGTAAGGTTTTAATAACAGGCGTGTGACGTGACAAGCTTTGGTTTTAAAAATCGCGAAGTTTTTGATGGTCACTAATCGGATTAACTCATAGGTGAAAGCATTTGCTTGGTATGATTAAAGTGTCGTAACCAGCTTATGTCCATTCAGAATTAGTTTCCCCGGGTATTTAACTACGTATTCAATTAAGCAATTTACACCTACCCACCCACCTTCAAGATAACGAAAATGAACACGTCTTGATTATCTACACATACAACAGATTATTGGTACCAAATTTCATCTAAATCCATCAAGCCGTTCCCGAGATAGGCTGCATCATATAGTCCTGGCGGAATAATAATAATAAAAATAAAAATAATAATAATAAGAAGAAGAAACAGAACGAAAACAATATGATTCCCCACCTTTGGTGGTGGGGAATCATAATAATAATAAGAAGAAGAAACAGAACGAAAACAATATGATTCCCCACCTTCGGTGGTGGGGAATCATAACTATGGACTTTTAAGTGGTTGTATATGGTGTAATATTGACCAGAATATAAATATTGACCGAAGCGACAGTACTAGACGGCCGTTTCGGAATGCAATTTCTCATCAGTATTACTTGGACCAGAATTTGTGAAACCAAATTTTTTTCAAGATGTTAAAAAGATACCAAATGGACCAAAATATTTGCCAAGGAAATACTTTACTTAAGGGAGTATACCTTAGATTTGAGGAATTTTAAATTTTAACCAGCAGCAAATTTAGATAATAGTATACTAGTATTGATGACAATATTATAGGGTTATTGAACTGATATTGTGAAATATTGTCCCGAGTTGACTCGACATTTGCACGAGCTTGCGAGTGCAAATTTCGAATCAACTCGGGACAATATTTCACAATATCAGTTCAATAACCCTTTTATTATATAGCAAAATAAATTTCGTTTACTCCCGTCAAGTATTTCATCTAAAATACCATTTTGTTGTACAAAACATAAATATTGCACTACTGTGCATAAAGGCAATTTTGAACATGGAATATTGTAAATTACGTTTTAATAAAGAAGTGCTTGCCAAAATTAACAGCGTATATTTATTCATTATTCAGAGACCTAACTAAAAAGAATATTTTTGTCAATGCTGCATGTTTTGGTTAACGTCTGTATATCGGAAAAATCACATTTTTGACAGAAAATATGTATTCCAGCTAACCATTTGAGCCTCAAATTACAAATGAAAGTTGGGTAAAAATTTACCTTTCATCTGCGTGATTGAGTAAAAACAATTCACACCTGGTCGAGCTACATATAACCAAAATATAATGAGGCACCTAATGGGAGTATTTATACTTAACTATTTTGATATTCTTGAAATAATGGCAAAATTTATGGTATGTACACACTCACATAGACCGATTTAAAACAAAACATATTTTTTCCACTTAAGTCTCTCTTTTCTGTGCTGAAATATAATTAATATTTTAACAAAAAATTAGAATTAAATATTTAATCGCAATATACCCATGTTCAAAATAGCTTTTATGCACAGTAGTTCTTGTAAATTGATATAAGAACTAGTGCAATATGACAACAACACAGCCATGACGTCAACAACAATCTTATGACGTCATAAACGACAGCGTCATGTGACAAAGCGTGCAGTATGAAAAAATTGATTCGAGAAACCTCTGACTGGAACAAAGTTAGCGTGCAAATATCAGTATATATTGCACGCTAACACCTCGGGATTTATCGTTTAATTTCTATGTGAGGCATATATTGCTATATAGTAATACACAATTATTCCCTATCCTCGGGGAAACGTCCACCGGCAGAGATACCGACTCAGTGGTTTAAATTACATATGTTTTAGAATTGATTTTATCCCTAGGTTCGATGTGTGGTGCAACCATTTACATCAAAATGCATTCGTTTGGTACATGTTCTACTTTTCAAATTGTGTATTAACAATTAACTGTTTAAAGTATCATTTGCATACTTACATATTAAAAAACAAAAACCAAGAGTTAGCAATAGACAAGATGGTTAAGAATTGGATATTATGTGTTTAATAAAATAGTGATTATTTGACAGAAATATGTAAAAATAGTCAATATACCATTGTGTTAACACGGGATCAAGAGGTGACCTATATGTTTTTATGCCAGTTGTAGTAGGACTTTGTGTACTGTTGGATTATATATACACTTTTATTTAGAATTATGTTTTTATTTATGTAAGAAATCAGCCAAAACCCACTGTATTTTAAAACAGAATACCATTTAAAAACATAAAATAAATTCTTAAGATAAATTTTAACAGGGTACGGAAAAGGTCAATTTTTGTACCGTTTTGGTAAAAATTTTATAAAAATTCCTCAATGGAACTTTCAGGTAAGATGTGATTGTCAAAAATTAAAAACCTATTTTGATTTTGAAGTGAAATGATTTTCTTAAAAAGAAAAAATTGTGAACGAAAATTATTTCTGTATCCCTTCTCGATGCCCTAATTTAAATTTAAATAAAAGAATTAACATCGAATGGTCAGTGTTACCATAGGCGCAAAGAGATATTTGAAATCACATCAAAAATTCCGGAAGACACGGCAGTTGTGGGAATATGTAGGTTAAAATGTAAATGGAGTTGTTATATGGTAATTTAGTGTATATATTGCCATGGAAACGAGAGCCTTAACCTTACTTGAGGAGTCGTATCTAGGACAGTCTGTTGACCCCGACGTGACAAGTGACTATGCACCCTTTACTCCAACCACCGTGAGTCTACCATCACTAACGGAATCAAAACGTACATCTGTACTACCGATAAAGTAAGTTAAATGTTTGATTTAGTTTACATTAAAAACTAAATTTGTACTTTTACTCCTTTTAAATAACTTGCTTTCCTGATCTTATAACTTTATGTACTTTAAGCAAAGACTGTGGAGACGAGTTAAAATAAGACCTTGATCTTGTTCTCGAATCCTTTTCTTCATGTATATGTATGTTATTGTATCATTGTATTGTTTTTGTGAATAAAATATTGTTTAAACTAAATAATAGAGTTAATTTTCAGTCAAGAAACAAATGATTTGGCTACAGCTAATGAAATCAAAAACACAAAACAACAAAAATAAATATTAGGCAATCACGGGTCATTGCAACATAGAATACAAAACCAAAGGAACAAGCAAAATAAAAAGAAAAACAAACACAAATTAGTATCGGGGATTATAACCTCCTAACTTTACATTAATGATGAAATTGCACCATTAAGATTGTCCTCAACCATCTGATTTACTTAAAGGGATACTGAAGTCTAGCCAATTTGACCAAAATATGATAATTTATGGTAAATTATTATAATATTGAAAATCACAGTTTTATTTGCCAAAATAAAAAAGATTTTAAAAAAATCATGGGTCATTTGGAACTCTTCAATCGGGAGGTACGAAAACAGGTTGTTACGTCATGTGTGAACAAATACGGAAGTGTGGCATTATATACCCTATTTACTGATTATATAATCATTGGTTCATGATACATTTTTACATAGGTTTTAGTAATTAGCAGTGGAGTGTTATAAGCAAACGATGTTTCAACCAATATATACCAACAGTGAAAACAAGATCCTACCAAAACAAGACAAACAAAATTAAAAGTTAACCGTCATAAATATTGAAAACTTATATAATATTTTGGTTTGCGAATTATCTACATGTATTCCGAATGCGGTCGGACAAATTGTCTTTTTCTTAAGCGGCAGACTGGACCGTGATTACTTCCGGTTATCAAAATTGAATCATAGAGACCAGTGATGTTGTCAAGAAACGTTTAAACAGATTTATTCAAGCTGGTTTAAAACATCACTTAAATAGGGCGTAAACAAAACCAGTAAAAATAATGAAATTTATTTTAAAAAAATCAAAAATGATACGTGTAAATCAGATAAGAACTTCGAGTAATGGCCTTCAAGCGCGCACAGAAATTGCAAACTATCACGTGTGACTTTGTTTGTATACTAAACAAAACGTGCATACAATATTTAACCGCCTCTCTGCAGATATAAATATTTAGTATTTCAGTCTGTTACTATTTTTCATAGTTGATTTGAAAAGTATCTTTAATGCTAAAAATTTCAATAAAAATCATTTTTAGATGAAACCAAATTTAAAAGGGATATTCCTGTTGTGAATTATCCAATAAAAAACTATCGACTTTAAATGGATTCCTTTCAACTGTCAGTCTTAACCATAAAACTAAGGTCGGAAACTATTTTCGTGCTCAGCCATCCGTTGGATTTGAATTATGAGGTAAATTGACTAAAATTTTGTAAACTGTCACATGGCAGAGGCAGAATTGGGGTGTATATATATATATATATATATATATATATATATATGTTGATCGGATTGCCATTTATTTCGAAATACCGAACTTATTTATTTATTTATTTTATTCGCCCTGTCCAACCGAACATAAAACATTCATTAAATAAAAACGCATTGTTTTGGTTGTCTGATCGACTTGTACAGTGTGTGTGTGTGTGTGTGTGTGTGTGTGTGTGTGTGTGTTGACATTTTATGTAATGAACACCATAATCATCCTTTGAGTTAGACATTTGCGTGTGTTAGGCAGCATCCAATGGGTTAGACAGTACACTTGTTGCGACTGTTATGCTTGAGGCGGGTGTGTTTGTTTGATATGTTCGAGAGGTATTGTTAACCTTACATGTATCAGACTGTTGATAAGTAAAGTGCTTCGACACTTAAACACCTTGGTTAATATTCTTTGTTTGGAATCAATGTGATCATTAAAAAGGAAATAGAGTTATTG
The DNA here is from genome assembly GCA_021292105.1 of Anadara kagoshimensis. NCBI lineage: Eukaryota > Metazoa > Mollusca > Bivalvia > Arcoida > Arcidae > Anadara > Anadara kagoshimensis. The sequence goes on from CM037857.1 coordinate 45,424,727, forward strand.
AAAACTAAAATTATTGAATATTGATTTATTAATTTTAAGTACACATTTACTTTTCTACGTAACACGTTATTCCTTATTGAAGGCGGTGTTATACATGTACTTTAAATAAGAAAAAAACGAGGTATCAATGATTATAGTAAGCTTTATTGGTTTAAATAATATATTGATATACAATTGATCTATTAAACTTAGTAATTGTAAAACCCCCGCAATATAAAACATCTTTGTTAACCCTTTATTGTCCCCCAGTAAGTTATCTACCCTATATATACATACATTGTATACCAATAATTGTCGCTAACCATTTGTCAGAAATAAGAACTCTGTATAATATTTTGACAAAATACCATGAAATTGTTTTGGATATTTTTATATTCGTTACCATGGGATCATTACCAGAGATAGTAAAACCAAACTCTAAAGAAAAACACGTCAGAATTGAAGAAATCTGGTAAGTTGTAAAATTTGTAACTGTTAAAAATATGTGTAAAAGAATTTAATATGTGTGTAAAAGACTTGAATATGTGTGTAAAAGAATTTACAGTCTTTCCGTAATTTAATATAGCCCTTGATCTAGATAGGATACCAGTTCCCTTTTTCTATAATGGGCATTCTCACTGATTTGTAACATTACTACTAGTTATTATAAATGAAAAATTCTCAAATATGCTTTCACCATATTGTTATGCCGATGTATATGTATACTTTGTTTTCATGAAAATCTTTTTCCTCGATTTAAAAATGATTTCCGTTCATATTGCCATTGTTATATTCGGATCAAAATATCATTTCAAATCCCATAAGCAATAAGACAGGAGTTCTGAAGAATATTTGATGGGTGAAAACCATGGTTAGTTATGTAAACTGAATAGTTTACCATCATCAGTTTAATTGGAGTTGAGTTGAGATGAGTGATGGGGATTTATGTCCAAGTCAAGCATATTTCACTTATATCGAGACGTCACCAGCTATAGGCAAAGGTACTTTGCGCTGACGGCATTATATAGCATTTATCGTGCCAAGTCTACCATGGCACTGGACCTCGTTTATTTTAAGTTCCCATACGAAAGCACTTTCATTTCATTTCATATTGCCGTGTGCTTAGCGAAAGAACAGTCACTACCACTTTCAAGTCTTGGGTCAGACTCGGTCGGGGTTCGAACCCACTAACGATTTAATTGGAGTTGTTCAACTAGTTTGTCACCATCATGAAACCTTAAATACACTTAACGTATTCAATAATAGATAACTAGACGCCCCTAGCCTTGTAAGTTAAACAGTATTGTCAGTGTGATTACACATGTCTTAAAGTCTTCTAGCCTTTCCTTAACAACTCTGTATAATAAACTACATGCGAGACAAATAAGACACCAAGAAGAATTAGTCTACTAGCACCAGGTATATAAAATGTCTAAATAATCAATTGAATTAAGGAACGCAGTAAAAGCAACATAAGACACCACAAAATTGATATAAATGAAGCATTTCCGACTTTGAGCAGACAAAATATCAAATGCAAAATTATATCAATTGTGTGCTGTTGTTAAAGTATCGTTAAATGGCCAAGCCATAGTATCACAGTTTTGTGCAAACACTGGTTCCTGGTATCTATACGAATAAATTTTAAAAATAAGCCTAATCTTACCGCGAGTAATAAATAAACCGCTTCTTACGTGCGGTTGTTGCTGTTTCTTTTTAATTGCTGAAACTACTCTACTCTATTTTTAGACAAATGTAAGCATAACACTTTACAAAATATTATACATAAATAAACGGTAGAAAACTTACATGTGTATCTCTCTCTCTCTCTCTCTCTCTCTCTCTCTCTCTCTCGTTGCTAAAACTATTCTATTTTGTTACAAATTTAAGCATAACACTTGCAACATATTATACACGTATAAACGGTAGAAAAATAACACGTGTCTCTCTCTCTCTCTCTCTCTCTCTCTCTCTCTCTCTCTCTCTCTGCACTAACATACATTGACACACTCTATACATATATAAACAATAGATATATTTATCATTTGAGAACAATATCAATTAGGATTTCCAACAGAGTTTTGTCGTCCGTGTAATACTCTACTGCTAATGGATCACAGATTAACAATGACTGTACGAAAACCGAGCCGACTGTTTAACAAAAATATCAAATTCTATTGAGATAACATCTAATATTTGCATTAATTTAGCATTTAATTAAAACATTTTTAACCATCTGGTTTTTTTTACGAAGGGAAAAAACTAACCAACCAAAATAAAGGGTTTTGTGATCATGTTCATATCGGATTTCGGTTTATATTCCGAGCTGTTACGTTACTGTACTTTTTCTATTGTTAAAAGTTAACATATAGATGGACGGTTATATTGTCGAATCAGAAGAGTAAGTTGAATTTTGATTTTGTTTTAATATATATTGTTTAAAAAATTAATTGCTAGAGTATTTTAAGTCAAGAGTTTTAGAATCAACGATGTCTTTTGTTGACTGTCTCTCTCAGTATTTTGTATAGTGCCATGTTCGTGTTTATGTTTAATGTTGCCAAGTACTAGGTTTCTAAGTTACAAATAATATAAATCTTGTGATTTAAAGAACGGTTCCAATATAAGGTATTTTTGTTTGTCTGTCTCTCTCTCTCTCAGTAATTTGCATTGTGTCATGTTCGTATTTAATGTTGCCAAGTACTTGGGTTGTTTTTCAATTACAAATACACTTGTCGCTTGTCTGACGTAAGGACAGTTTGTTTATGAGATGCCTTTTTGTTTGCCTGTCTCTCTCAGTAACTTGTATTGTGTCATGTTCGTGTTTAATTTGTGTTTAATGTTGACAAGTACTTGTTTTTTACAACAAATACACGTGTCGCTATTCTGATTTAAGAAACGATGGTTGAAAAATAATCTCTAACAAATATTGGGTTTTACTTCCGGTTGCCATTTTGTCATAATGGTTGCCGCCGCTAGAGGATTGTTGTCAGTCATCTCATCTGATATTTCTTACTATACTTCAAATTTAAGATGTATAAAGGAATCACCCTGTCTGTTCGTTTGTCCTTTCGTCTTGAGGTTCGTCCCAATATCGTGTCTGTTCGGTCTATTCATTATATCTATCAATCTCGATACAAATGTTTCCCAAATGAGAGTATGTATCACACGCCAAATTTAGATCCCTGTCTGTCCATCTGTTCTCCAGCATCACAGGACTTTCAGTGGGTATTTGTATTTGAAGTTGGAGATCATTGTTTTGTTCCATTAAACAAACCAGAAGTTTCTATTGAATTGCATAAACTGCTCAATAATATAAAAATCGTGTTTCAACACATACCAATTTAACCGATAAAGGTGGTCAATTTTACATTTTTAGGAGTCCGGTTTTATTAATAACCTTTTTTCCAATATATATAACTACATCTATCTATTAATGACGTCAATTTATAAACTTAGTATACATTCGTTAGAAGTTACACAAAGGAAAACTATAGAATTTATATGTTCTTAATTAGATATAAAAAAATTTCCAGAATTTTATAATCTAGCAACTATGTGCTACAGTTATTTAATATATTTATTTGCCAATTATGAATACAGAAAATCAAAATTACCATTTAACTCGCCATTTTAACGTGAACTATAGGAGCGATATTGAAAAAGATTGTATTATAGTTTTTTTTCAACAAGACATTTACCGATTGTTGGCCTCAGCTGAAAATTATTAAAATTCCTGCAATCTGGAAAAACCTTTGAACGAAGTTAGCCCGACCGAAATGCCTTTTGGTGTGATTGCGAACTCTTTGTAGGCGGAACCAACAGTTTGAAAGAATTGTCCTAATCTCTATTGTTAGGACACCAATTAGAAGTTGCAGCCTGGCAATTGTTTCATGACAGTTGTATATAGTTACGCTCGTATGTTTTGTTAGAATGTGGTACAATGATATGGTTTTATGCCCCCAAGTACCTACATTTGGTAAGAGAACAAATAGATTTCCACATGCAAGGATCTTGTCCCTAAGTTTGACACTGAGAAGAACATTTAGAATTAGACGTAGATGAAGTCGGGGACTTTATTAAGTAAGCTATTTTAGCGTATGTCTGTATTCAAAATGTTTGTTGGGTTGTTCTGTAATTGTGTATGAAGAATGTCTATGACGGCATAGGATTGTCATGTGCTGATTTTGAATTTTCATTATTCAAAATCAGCACATGAATTTTGAATGCATTTAATAAAATCTAAATCAACACATAACACAATTATCCTATACTACTCAATATAATCATAAAATACATTCTAAAAGCTATATATTACAAGAACTTTATTCATCTACAAAAGCTCGGTCATTTTTACCATGCGTTCACAAAAATGACAAGTCCGGGTTATAAACACGGGAAGAAACCGTATTGCTCTTACTGTAACCAGATACTATCGATATATATATATACGGCAGTGTGGTTACGTGTAATTACTATAATTGTCTCATTAAAATGTTTCTAAATTTGTTTACAGTAATTATACTAAAGAACTTGAAACGGTGTCAATTGTGACTACATATGTTAACAATGAACACGAATTTCCTATTTATTTGTGATTCTTAAGAAAAGTCAGTGTGGTATACAATAAGTATTGAGTTACCTATCTTTGCACGTACAACACACACACAAATGTATATATTCATATTACGTATAACTAACACACACACACACACACACACACACACACACACACACTACAAAAATACACATACATCATCACTAATACATGTATACAAATCTTATCCTACAAAACAAACACCTTAATTAACCTTCAAAAAGCACATTTTTGCTTCGAAGAGAGAGAGAGAGAGAGAGAGAGAGATTAACATACATGTACCATGACTACGAGATACACGTTATAAAGATCACACTCGGATTTATGAATCACGTATCCATGTAAACATATGCATTTATTTTTATTGTTGTCATTTATTGCAAACTTGTCTTAACCTGCATATCTAATTATAAATATTTGCATGTAAAATTTAAAGTTTAAAACCCAGTCTCGGATGCACCTTTGTATCGCTGTAAGGGGGTGTTTGGTTGATTCTCAAGTTTCCACAACAGAAAGTTAACTTAGTATTTGAAGCACTATTTGTCAACATTAGGATTTAAGCAAAATAACGTATGCTTAATTAGAACTAAATAATACCAACCCTCTTAAGAAATCAGAAAATCATTTAAAATGTCGATTTAAAATTTTTTCGCATTGCCGGGGTATTTGCATTTTCTATAGGTATAATTAAAATCCCGATAAGGTGTCATGTAAAAGGTATATATATCCCTCACAGTCAATAAACACTCCGATTTTATTTAATCTGTCTCAGGTAAACGTTACTCAATTTGTACTTAAAACTGTCCAGCATTTAAATGAGATTTTATAGGATTTTGAAGTTTATTGCATTAGTATGTTACATCATATACACAGGATCTTAGAATTCCCAATACTGTACTCATTTTTTTTTAAATATTTTCAACATTTTACATAATATATTAAAAAAAAGACACCACCCACTCACCCATACTTTTATCTATCATACGGGTTTTTTCATGATGCACAAATTCTATATAACAATATGTACAAAATATACTTGTTTGTGTTATATTACTAGTATTCAAATAAAGATCTATAGACACCCCCCCCCATTTTTGCGAAAAAATATTAGATTTTCCTGAAGCTTTGCACCATGTTTTTTCGATTCGATAGTATTTTGTAATGTGATTTTGTACTTCTTTTATATGGGTTTCGTTGTAGACTAATATACTGTTTGGTTAATGATATAATGTGTGATTTCCTGCAAGTTAAAATTTGAAATTTCTCAAAAACTAAGGTATACTCCCTCATGCAAAGTATTTCCTTAGCTTAATTTGGTAAAATATATTTTGGTCCTTTGGGTAGCTTTTCAACATCTTCAAAATAATTTTTGTTTCATAATTTTGGTCCAAGCACTACTGATGAGGAATTGTATTCCGAAACGGCCGTCTGGTGCTGTAAAATTAAAACTGGTATAATATGTAATTTAGAGCATGTGAATCTTTGGTTGGTATACCTAATATAACATCTTTAATATTAATAATAACCGTTTTCCCTGTTTTTATAACTATCCAAGATTCAACCCTACTCCAAATTTCTCTCAAACATTCACAGTCGAAAAATAAGATTTTCCTGTACTCATATTGAGCATAGCTATGATTTTATACCGTATATCTGTTGATTAGGTCAGTCTATTCCAAATCTAATTTTGTACTCCATTAAATTTAAATGACTTAAAATATGATAACTCAACAGATTATTTAAATTTAATATATACACGCGTCATATACAAATTTAATAATTTGATCATTAAGTAAATTTTGAAGAAAAAATGTGGCAACATTGTCATATTTCTTTGGATGTGTTTAATGGCGAAATTTAATAAATGGACACAAGGACTTTATTACAAGTTATTCTCCTAGTGTGAGAAAGGCGACGATTAGTGCTTTTCCATGGATCCTTCAGTCACACTCACCATTCTAGAGAGTAAAACGCCATTGCTCCACTTCCCCGCCATTTTTATTTCACTTGGATACAAAAATCTTTATTCTTACATGACCCGCATTTTCCTTCCTATGAAACAAGAATATTATAGAGCCAGCCGTGGTATAATATACGATATACCCATCGCTGTTCCGTTTTAATGATGTACTCCCTTGCTTATCTTATGACGTCATGTTATGTGTTGCGAACAATGGTTGTCCATTCATAAAATCATTTATTTCAATGGAGGTAATCTCAACAGCCGAATTCTTTTGCAAATGGATAGTAAAATGTACTTCCTAAGAAAGAGTTCGCAATGTTTCTTTCAATCCTTTTTATCCAAGTTATGTTAGAATTGAAATAATCAACATTTACCCGTGGTATATCGTCATCGATTTAGAATCAGTCACGACGTTCTAGTGTTTGCCTCCGATGAGTTTCGATAGGTGAAAAATAAATGAATCGGAGAAGGCAAGTTCGCCCTTGTGAAATATGACTTTTTGCGGGTGAACACATGTTCATATCTCCCCCACTCAAAGGTAATGAATGTATAATATCAAGGCGGACAGTTTGAATAGAAAAGAGAACAGTTAAAGAACTTTACTTTGGTTTCGCAAGATCATGGAACTATATGTCTGTAATAGCCTAGCTAATTATAAATGCGTATGACTTTATGAATTAAGGTGTTGATTGTATATCATACTATATGTCGTAAATCATTTATAAAACATAATATCCATGTGGATTATAAAACAAGATAATAATGATATCTAATATTGATAGTATCTAATAAAAAATTTAAATAACAATATCTAATAAATATAAAAAGTCCACTACCATAGCAATACTATACAAAACCTTATAGACCGAAAAACCGGCATAACTCAGATATAAAAAATGATAAACAACATGATCATATAAACTCTGTAAATACGGTATATATGGGTATAGTGCGTCAAGTATAACCTGTCCGCTTGACCTTTAATTGAAATATTTAATATTAGTACAAGTATGTATCGGAAACGCAGGTGCTTATTTGTTTTAATCACTGTTTACACATGTTGTTTACATCTTAAATCCTAATTCTAACACTACCTATGTACTGAGTGCATCAGCGTATATGATTATGCTTAATGAAAGGTCAATCCGACAGGTTAAAGTTGTAAGCCTATACCGTTGATTATGACAAGTGTCAATGAAAATATTAATCTTTGTGCAGCAACAATAGGAACTGTGTATGTTCTTTTCTTGTATAAATCCAATTGATGTCACTGTGGATTGAAAAGCACTTCATTATATTGTTTGGTTGAAATCGTATAGTCGTCTGTTACAAAAGGGGCGAATGAATGCAAAGTAAATTTTCCTTTTTATAATGACAGGATTAAGCTAACACACACAGCAACGAGGAATTTAATTCCAATCAAACAACATGCACTCCATGTCACCTTAAAAATTAAGAAAACTGAAAGATGGAAGTTTATAGTATTTTAGAGGAAAATATTTTTAATCATTCTCCTTATCTGGATATTTAAAGTAATCTATTTCATTTCAAATTATATTTTTAAATGTGGTATCTATTTTAGACATTTGTTGTGAAATTTTAATTTAGTGTATCTAAATTAAGAAATAATAATTTTTACAATGGCTAAATCAGACCAGAATTATACAACGTATTTATTCGTGAAAACTGGTAATAAGTTTAATATCGGAGTAAAGGAAAATAATAATTCTATATCGGTGAGGCCACCGAGAACAACGTTACAACCTCGTCCCCACACCGACGGGGCTCGATTATCCAGGCTGACCAGATACCTTATGTAAGTAAATACAAATTTTCGCTTTAACGACTTATTGTCTTCGCAACAGGTGCCCGATGGTGAATGGCTTGATGCCATGCCACCATTAAGAGGATTAGGTGGTAGGTGGCTACGTGTCTATTGCTTTTTAACAGTAGGGTGCATATGACAGGGTTTAGGACACGAAACTGTGTTTGCATACAAAAAATGGATTTAGGTATTGACGGAAAGTCAATGTTTATTTAAACAAAAAGACGAGAAAAGGTTGGAACAATATCGAACTGCATCTGTTAATGGAAATCAGGCAAAACTGACTCATAATGAAGGTTACCTGTGTAGCTGCTTTCCAAGTTCTTATTGGTGATTATCAAATATATATACCTTATTATTAGTAAGTAAGAAAAATAATTTTACTTTGATAATATAAGAAAGTTCAAACATCTTTTTGTTGTTTTAGGTTAACTGATGAAGCCAATACAAGACAACAAACTAGACAATCTGATAGTGTAACATCACTTCCGCCAGCAAAACAAAATGGATCGCTAGTGACAGGAAATGACGTAAATAACAATAATGGCAGTAAAAAGGAAGTCAGGACTACTCAGGGACAAACAGGATACTTTAGAAATAAAAAGATAAGCTCTCCTCCTATGCGAAAAAGTAAGTCAAAACTTTGTTGTAACTATACACAATGAGATTGAAACATATTTTAGGGTTAGGTTAGGTCCTGGATGTTGCAATCAATATCATAGTTGCTAAAATGATGGTTTCATTGGAATTATTTTCACAAAATGTTAAGCTGAGACAAACCAATTGAGTTATTGCAGGAAGTAATGTGTTAACTTCTCGAAAAAGTATGTGGTTGTCTCTAAAATTACACGAGAATGGGGGGGGGGATCATGCCATTGGCCTTTGACAAACATACCGGTTTGTCGCAGTATGTAGTCGTTTTGCTTGCAGCTATGATATTAGTGCATCAAATAGGTTGTATTTAAAGCTAAATTCTCTTTATGTGTCTCACATAATGTGAATACCATGAGGTGCGTGACACTGTGTTTGTGAAAGCGATTTTTGAAAATTTCAATAGAACATCTAATTATAAAAGGTGGGATAAGCGATTCTCGGTTATGACTAGGCAAAAGTTGAAGAACGAGACCAAATTAATTATATTTATGTTAATTAGATAAAGGTGTCAAAAAATTATCTGTCATAACCACAGTGACGCACATAATACTTAAAGTATGCTATATATTCTAATGTAGTAGTAAAAAAGCTATCTTTTTAATCGCATAATACATCTGTATTGTCCATTGATTGCTTCGAAGTTTTCACATGAAAACACATACAACTATTGCGGAATCAAACTTTTTAAGATTATAAATCTACTCTTTCTGCCAGACACTGAAGAAGATGTAATCCATAAAAATTAAGAAGGACCTCGATGACTCAGTTGACAAAAGTATCATCTTTCGGATTACAATGGCTATCACCGACTAGGTTTGAATCCCATTCATGTAGACCCTAGTGGGAAAAAGTTTGTCAGTTGACGAAGGTTGGAGGTTTTATCCGGCATTCCGGTTTCCTCCAAAATCTTAGAACTGATGAAACATCTAATTGGGTCGTAAAATACTATTTCTCCACTCAACTCAATAAAGTATGTTTAGAAATCATCCAATATGGAAACAATGTAAATGCCGTTTGATGTGTCATTTTGACCCATATGCATCATATTTAACATTTCTTAAAGTGTTTCTACAGTACAGACCTGTCGAAAGTTTAACACTAAGGTAGCGAATTCTCGAGAGCTCATCTTGGTCCCTCGATTGCTGTATCTCGGCAGGTTGTCGACAGGTGCTATTAGTCTATATCTATCTCTCAACAGCTTTCCTGTCACTAGTTATCCATATCTCGGATTTTCGGTGGTCGAGTTTCGGTTACTTTTCGTTAGCCCGATGTTAATCTTTCGACAGGACTGTACTGTATATAATTTATGAATATGGGTTCGTTCTTGTCGATAATGTTGTTGTTTAGACTGCAGTTTTATTTATTAGATTGCGTTTTTCAGTTTAATTAACGTACATACAAGTACATATATTTTAATTAAACAATGTTTAAGTTTTATGTTTGATATTTTTAGCTGATTTATTTTCCGTTTTTTAATAGACGAACATGTTTAGTATTTGACTATTGTTAACAAACTAATTATAATATATAATATATAGATCACACTAAGTATACACTAGTCTACATTTGACGGCCTTCTATAGGTCTATAGTAGTAGTATATAGTAGACATTCAATACACATTTAATGTTTATATTCACATATAACTAAATGGTGGTCTGACTGCCGTTTTAATAACGGTTTATATTTCAATGTGAAATTTAAATCATGTGGATTTTTATGAGGTGTTAATGATCCTTAGCTTACATTTTAATTTTTCAACAACAAAAAAATCCAAAAAAAAAAAAAAAAAAAAAAAAAAAAATCAGATGAGTCAATCTGTTTAACAAATCTTTAAAGTCTAGAATCAAATTATACAACAAAGTATTATTGTAGCAACGGGCTAAATTGTGGGTGCGCTCTCGAGTGATCAGTTCTCAACCACTGTGTCTGTTTTTAAACTTGTTTAAATTGCAAATTTGTAAGTTGGAGCTTGTCCCATGAAGGGCTTCAAACGTAAAGTAAGACCAAGTTCTCCGGAAACAGTTAACATTGACATTAAGTAGCAGTATTCTTTAGCAAATACCACTGATATAAATCCCGTTTTCGGAAAAATTTAAGGGCCTTGATTCTGCTTTGTTTTTATACACACTTTGGTAGAATCAAGGAATATCTTCGGTTGTTATTGCCGTTTAAGGTCTAGTTACTAGCGGAATTTTCTATTGGTCACCATTGAGTTGAATACGTTTGAAGCTTCATATACCACCTCCAGTGGTTTTTTAGTAATACATTTTATTTTATTTTATTTGAGAACGAAATATTCGATTGGAATAAAAGTAAATAGTTCACTTCACTTCACTAAATTTACAGTGAAAATGTCTTGAACCGTCTAAATATTTATTCTTCTAAACGGTATGTGGGGGATTAGTTTGACTAAAATCACCCAAATATTTTTGAATTCCCTATACCAAAGGAAAATCTCTGCCATATCATAGATTGTTTTCTCTCTTGGGTTAGTGTCAACACATTAGTTTGTATTATCTTAACAGCCTTTTTCATGGTGTTGGATCTCCTTTTATATAAGTTTGTCAATCATCATACATGTATATACCGATATACTGTCTAGATTATCACCACAGCATACCGGTTCATCTGTATAATCTCTTGATTGCACAACACATGTACATAGGAAACAATTTTTTATTAACGTTTCGCTGTTTGATACCAACTTACAGATATTAGCACGTAACGATTACTTTCACTTGATTACGTTTTCATGTAATTTGTATTTTGTTGGCACTTTTTAAACGATTTATCATTCATGGTTTGCCATCAGTGAAGGTGTTATGTGTGTTTCTATAACAAATCTATGGTGGCTTATTACTGACATCGAGATAATTCCGGTTAACAGAAATTTATTTCGAAATTTCGTATGCATATCTTGTTAAGTCGAGTTATTATTATGAGATAAAAGTAGTCTCATGTTGAGATAAAATGTTAAACACTCATGGTTTTCCTTCACATGTTAAGTATCTCGACATAACGTGTTTTTCATCTCTAATCTAAAAAGCAAGGTAATAGTACGAAAGTTTGAAAATTAAGTTTAACACTCGAACTTCCATCAGGGAAGTGAGATCAGGTGTTTCGGAAGAGTAAGCATTTCCTGTAAAATGAAAGGAACATGAGACGCCAGGGTTATTTTGGCAACGTAACAGAGACATCATCATTATTACAACAATATTGTGACGTCGGACAGATTTCATTGTGATACGAGTATTAAGTCGGCATGTAGATATATTTTAGACCGTCAAATTTATCCCAATGTCAGAAATTAACCATCGTAGACACATCATCGTTTAAGATTGATCGGTATTAAATGAGCGTTGTTTAGTGTAGTATTGCAACATTATAACAAAATCATTATTCATACATCAATTAGAATTTGAAAACTATTGAAGCGAAAATTTGAACATCTTATTTCAAAATTTAATATTGACAAATGTCTTTAGATCAGTTTTTGGGTGCGGAATTTAACTACAAACGTACTTATTTTTAACTTTAAAATCTCTGTCATGGAAGAAGGATCACTGTTACACACTAACTTTCTTTTATCGTTAACTGGGGTATAAATAATCATATTTCCATTGCCATCTTGTTTATGACCAGATATGAAACCAAGGACAGGGTCGGCTCCTTCTCAAACTCCAATGGAGCCAGTCATCGAGGACACGCCGCGACTACGTATCAACAATTTGGTTGGATTTGATAAAACTGACAAAAATTCTGAAAATAATACATCACGAAACCAGATGATGGGTGAGTCGAAGAAAATCACAACGGAACTACGGATCTAATAGTAGTGCATGCTTAGTCTTTCTAGAAAATAACTGATTTGGCATCTCATAAAAATGAAAAAAGATCTACATGTTTTATTTAGGTTTTTTATTACTATTATCATTTTATTTATTTTTATTTATTTATTTATTTATTTATTTATTTATTTGTCTTTCTAGATATATATCTTTCTAGAAAATAACTGATTTGGCATGTCATAAAAATGAAAAAAGATCTAAATGTTTTGTTTAGGATTTTTACTACTATTATCATTTTATTTATTTATTTATTTATTTATTTATTTATTTATTTATTTATTTATTTATTTATTTATTATTAATTTTTTAACGTGATTATAGATGCCAAAAAGCTATTTCAGTAAAATAGAAATTGCGTCTTGTTAGATAATAAGGCCTTGCTTTAGCTTGTAGTAAAATGAAAATTTTTTATTGCATGATCCTTTGTATACTTCTTCTTTTTGGACCGAATATATCTTATGATGAAATAAAATGAGGCTTATTAAGTAAAAACATTCGGCAAACTTCGGCTGAACCCGGAGCATTACGGAATTTACCGAAGTTTGACGAGTTTACATCAATCATTATCATCATGTTTGTGACTAATTTCTTGTTGATATTTTTGTACATATGATAATATTTAATATGTTTAATATTCCTGTTTAATATTCTAATATGAGTGATTTTATATTTAACCATAACCCAATATTTGTTTGCTAAACTTGTTTGAAAAGTATAAGTACCAGTTTGATTCATCCCTTCTGTAACTTTTATGTCCTTCTTTCATTCTCTACGTCACATATAAGTTATATATTCTATGACGTATGTGTGAATATAAGTGGTGCATGGGATATTTTTTTCATTCCTTATGTGATCTCTCTATCTCTTTCTCTCGTGTCTGTTTACAACTCTCTGTGTGTGTGTGTGTGTGTGTGTTTTCTGTACTCTCTCTCTCTCTCTCCCGTGTCTGTTTAACCCACTGCGGTAGCTCAGTTGGTAGAGTGCTCGCTCCGTAAGTGGGAGGTCGTGGGTTCGAACCCCGGCCGAGTCTGACCGAAGACTTGAAAGTGGGTAGTGACTGTTCTTTCGCCAAGCACTCGGCATTACGAAATGAAAGTCACGGTTCTTTCGGATGGGAACTTAAAATAAACGAGGTCCCGTGTCGCGGTGGGCTTAGCACGCTAAAGAACCCTGCCATCAGCACAACGCACAGACAAAATTTCTGCACCTTCGCCTATAGCTGGCGACGTCTCGATATAAGTGAAATATTCTTGACTGGGACGTTAAATGCCATTACTCACTCACTCTCGTGTCTGTTTACAGTTGTGTGTATGTGTGTTGTGTACTCTCTCTCTCTCTCTCTCTCTCTCTCTCTCTCTCTCTCTCTCTCTCTCTCTCTCTTTACAGTTGTGATCTTATACACAACATCTAATGCTGGGAGACAATGTATAAACATCTATCCACAAGTCACCTTAAGCAGTGAACCAAGCACGTTTGTATTTACCGTGTACATTTAAAAACATGTTGTGCCTAATTAAATGAATCAGTGATATATGTGTGTTTAATTGGTCGTTGCCACATAGTGATATACCTTTTTAAAAATTATTTTATTATAGATGAAGAGATCAATACAAGAGTTGCCAAAACAAAGTAAGTTTTCCATATAAGTCATTTATTTCCGATGACCATAATATATTGAGTGGATAAAAACCACCGAACCATCGATTTTCTCACTCTAGGATCATCAGCTGATTGAGTTATAAACCGAGGCATTGAAAGCCAGTGTGACCCGTCAATGGGTGTTTAACTTGTATTGTTCCGTTTACTTGATATCGCTGGTTTATTTTTGCAGCACTGGACGACCGTTTGAATTTGGAATAAAATGCCTTATCAGTAACAATTTCTCTCTTTAATAATGATGATAATTTTATGTATGTCTTGTCAAAATTCTTTGATATTGTACTCGATTGTCATATACCATTTTTGAATGTATTTTATGATTAAATTCAAAACCCCAAACTTAGAAATTTCATTTAAAATTAGAAACAAAATCAGTAATCACATACAATATGTGAATAAGATTTATTTTATAATTTTATTTTATTACATTTACTAATTATTTTAAATTTGTCATATACAATTTTTTTAATGTATTTCATAATTAAATTCAAAAAATGGTATATGACACGATTATAAACATAATTTCCAGTAATTAGGGTCAAACCATTAAGCTAACAATTGGATATTTCACAGGAATAATAGTTCCTTGACCTCATTTAAACATAAACATTAAAAAGGGTTACAGGAGCAGTTTCCTGACCTCATTATACATCAAAATAGACCATGTCACAGGAAAAACGGTACCCTGACCTCATTATAAATCAAAATAGGTCATGTCAGGAAAAACGGTACCCTGACCTCATTATACATAAAAATAGACCATGTCACAGGAAAAACGGTACTCTGACCTCATTATAAATCAAAATAGGTCATGTCACAGGAAAAACGGTACTCTGACCTCATTATACATCAAATAGGTCAAGTCACAGAAACAACGATACTCTGATCTCATTTATATATAAGAATAGGTCATGTCACATGAGCAACGGTTCTCTGGCCTAATTAAGTACATCAAAATAGGTTATGTGACAGGAACAACGGAATATCGAGAGGTCATATCAAAAGAATGAAAAGGTTCCTACCACATTCGTAACTACAAATGTCACAGGAATCCATGATTGCTTCCATAACTTTATTTGCACCCACTCATCAGTAAAATCACAGGAACAATGGTTCTTTGACATTATTTTTTTTTGTAAACACAGCATCTCACGGAAAAAGGAGTCTGTGGCCTCCACGTTGCATAAAATTTTTTATGTCACGATAACAATAGTTGTTAATAACCCTATTTGTTTTACATGTCATAGGTACAATGGTTATGATGCCTCAAAGGTGCTTGCACTTCCGGTGTAACTGGCCTTACTTCCCTTGTCAGTTTCAAAGTTTTAACTTGTGATAGTGGTTTGGACATGGATTAGTATGTTTGGTTTTCGTGATTTTAACTCAACGTAAGTTTAGAACAATTGTTCTGACTTTATACCCCCGGGTAATTTTTAAAGGAGTAAAAATCCAACTATGTTACAATATTGGTTCACATACTCTCCTTATTTTACTAATATATGTAGTTTGTTCCAAATTTGCGTTGTGTTTGTATTCGCATTGTATTTTCAGAAATAATAAGAGTTTCTATGCATTACAGGATCAATGATTCTGACAATTTAAAGCCCGGGTAGTTTTTAAAGGCATAAAAATCCTACGTTTTCCTAACCACTAGACTCCCCGTAGTCTACCTATAGATGCTGTTTATTAGTTTGCATTGATTTGTATTCGTTTTCTATTTTCAGAGATAATAAAAGTTTTTCTAACTCGTATTTAAAAGCAAAATCAGAAAACCCATCTAACTACGCAGTAAACGGGTAAGTAGAACGATCCTTAACAGAGACGTGTGAACAAGTTTTGATTTCATAAATAGTAATTTAACAAAAATACACTCCTAACAAAACGATAAAAAAAAGAATACTAAAGCAATTCGATACAGTCTGAAATTTAAAAATAGGAGAAAAAGTGTAACAAAACATGCACAGACAAATTAACAACCAACATTCTATGATAGAAGCAGCCAAACAAGATATTTAGACAACTGATTATATAAAACTCCTAACTTTAAACGGGTAATGGAGTTAATGTCCAGTGGTGTGGTTATAATACTGTTTAAGGGTGCCTGTTGTTATAACGCAACGATTTCGGACATCTTTCAGTCTGAAGGAAAGTTTTAAGTGAGACCAAGTTTCGAGTATTAGTAATTAAAATCTCCATCGAAGTTGAATTTTATATACCTTTATGTAGAATAATCCTTGACATATTTTTGATAGTAATTAACTTATTGCAAATACCGGTTAAAATTACTGTTTCAACGTAAACACTATCTATCTAACCAATCAACTTTGCAATGAGAATTATGATATTTAACATATAAGAATTTCCATTTGTTCAAATTATACAATAAAATATTTAAACTTTAACTGTTAAATATTTTAAATCATTTGCTAGTGGATTTAAACTAAGTCCCTGATTAAATATTTAGTCTGAAGACAAGACAACACTGTGTTGTGTTTACATATTCTTTCAATACTAATGAAATTCGGTTTTAAAAACCAAATTCAAAAAAGGTAGAATTTAAAGATTAAACTATAAAAAATATTCACACTTTAGAAAAAAATTTTATTATTATTTCGCATCGTTCTAATATTTTTGGTGAGAGTAATGGTGTTTTACGTCACAGTCAAGATTCGTTCACCCATCTTAAAGCCGTCATTTCTTGGATGGTAAAGGGAACCGAATTACCTGGAGAAAGTGAAACACAATTATACGATTATGTGGTGAAGCTTTTAAAAAAACTGCTGACAGAAACCATCATGTATACTATCAAAATGATAAAATCAAATGACATACATTAGTTCAAAGAATTGTAGTGGAGTTTAACAATATTATGGTTTCATAAACATGTACATTTTAACTAGACAATGTGAGATTATAACCAAAATATATGAAAAGGTAAACAACTTTGACTCGTCCGTTTGACCTTTAATTTAAATATTGATCATGGACGGTTGCATTTATATATATATAGGAATCACGCAACTTTCTTTTGTATACATAATGGGAACACTAATCACTTATCTTGTGTACACAGTATTAACTACGAATCCTACTACTACCTATGTATAGAATGGACTCTTCTATATAAATATTCCTAATGAAAGGTCAAACGGACAGGTCTATACCTAAGAACACGAAACAAGTCAAGTTAATGACTGCAAACAATTAGACAAGAGAGAACCACACAGTGAGACAGCGTTGTTGCTATATTATTGCCATGTTCTACTTTAATGAAATAATACATTCAAAATATTCTAAATAAGCCTTATGTTAGCAAACAGTAAACCGACTATGGACTTTACATATTGTATTGGCGTCCAATAGTCCCATGTCTCTTTCAGTGTCAAATTTGATTACACATATGAAGGATGTAGCTGGCTGAACTAGCTTAACTGGAAGTACTTACCATCATATCTCTCGGCCTTACTCTTTCCTTTTGGAAGTGCATTTGTTTAACTTAATTGTTCACTATTAAAGGATTTTAATTTGTTTTTATTGTGATATGAACATTGACAAGTATGTTTGTTTTTTATTATTGCCATACCTGGCTCCAGGTAAAATTTCTTTGGATTTAAATGTAACTTCATGATTTACTGTTATTCTAAATATTTCCTTTTTTCGTTTCAGGTCAAAATCCGAGTCATCCGTAAAGCAAGATAAAACAAAAAGTGAAAATAAAAATACTACCTCAGTTCAGCCAAACACACAAAACTCTGTAACAGTAAATTCTAGCTCGCCAAATAGTGTAAATAATGCAAAAACAACAGAAGAATCTAAAGTAGAACCAAAAAATCCATCCAATAATCAACAGACTACAAAAGCAAAAGTAGAAAACAGTTCTAGAAAAAGTAGCATTAATGGTGTGAATTCACAACAAAGAAAACAACCACAAGACAATGGCCAAATAAATGTAGAAAAATCATCAAAAACAGTATCAAATGATAATGTTTCTTCGTCAAAAACAGGGAATAAAGATACACAGAGTAACAGTGGTTCTACAACAAAAATAAAGGTAACACAAAATAAAGAAGATAAACAATCTAAAACAAGCGAAAGCGAAAAACAGAGCAATAAAGACGATTTTCATTATTATGCTCAAAGCAAAGGGTCTCCAGAACGGGACAAGACCTCTTATAACACGGACAAAGAGAAATCTGACAGTGAAGATACATCCGTACCTCCTCTAGATTTATCACAAAAGCCTAAGACAAAGAATGGTAGATTTAAATTTGTTATAAATAAAAATGCATCTTATCACTATAGACGTAAGCGTTGGAGTTCGAAGTCAGATCCCACTGGTAATGCAACTCCAGGCAAAGAAAAGTCTAGCATTTATAAAGAAAGACCAAAGTCTATTTTAGCAAACCAGCAAGAAGTGCGCCCTATTACTAAAAACACACCAAGGACTTTCAGAATGGACGAAAAAGAGAAATCTATTTATAGAAATACCACATTTTTGTGGGATGAAGATACATCAGAGGCCTATCACACCCCAGCTGTAAACAGACCAAAGGGTATAACAAAAACATATACAGGGGCACCTTCACATCGAGAAGCTTTAAAAAGTGCTAGAGGCAGACCAAAGTCCTCAAAAACACCTTTTGTGTTTCAAAAAAGATCCAAGATACCCCCGTGGTATGAAAAAGCAAAAGTGCTCAGTAGGCAACAAGTGAATATATTCCAAAATATTAAATCTGTCTATGGTGATGAAAATACAAATAAAAAGAGAGAAACGCAATTTTTAGAAAAAGTCCAGAAGGTTCAACTGGAACAATCTAGACTTGAATATGAAGAAATGATGGAAAAGGAACGCCAAAAGAAATTAGCAAAACGAAGTCAGGCTAGACAATTAAAGGAGCTAAGGAAAAGGTTCGAGGACGAGGCATGGCATAGATTTCAAACTCAATACGTGACATCACGAATTCTTGAGCACGAGAAATTGAATAGATATGAATACGGTCTTCCGGAGGAGCCATCAGGTCAACCAGAGTACGCATCTAAATTAAAGCGAAAGAAAAAGGTGCCAGATGAACCAATCACCTCCGAAAAACTAAAGAAGGTCAACCAAAAGAAGTATGGAAAGATGTTTGGGCTGAAAATGGGTCCAGAAGTACGCCCTAAAACTCCTTTAATGGAAGGAATTGATACTGTTGTCCTGACACAAACTGACGAAAAAGGTGAGTAATATTTTTGTGGTTCAGCATCTTTTTCACATCACATTTTGGAACATATTATTATTTACACCATATATACTCCGTATATAGTCCTTCCCTCCCGTTTGCCTTAAATGAATTTAATACTGATTGACTTTTCAGATTAATTGAATACTACAGTACTTTGTTACGACTAGTTTTTTTTTGTAAAATACGATATGTTAGAAAAACAATAACCTAAATTGACTTAATAAAATTTGTACTCTAAGATTAAAACAAATCGTTACTCCAATATTTTTCTCATTTTTTATAATTGTCTTTAAATACAGTAAAACATCGTTATAATGCCCCTCGATAACTTTGCCACCTCACTTATCGCCACACTATTTTGAATTCCCAAATTCCATTTTATTTAAGTTTTTCATTATCCGCTTCCTCCGATTTATCGCCAAACCCCTTCATAACGCCAAAATGATTTTACTGAACAAATGGTGGCGATGAATCGAGGTTTTACTGTAGTTCAAAATTGTTCAAAATATGTTCCTAACGTTTAATGAATGAACATAAGCTTGGATATTATTGTGTCGAACAGTTAACCAAAAAGAAAGTTGTATGATGGTGGGAATATAACACAATATATTTTAATACTATATGTATATTACAAACATTAGTTAGAAGCAAAATGCCAATTAACTCATGATTCATCGTTAACCAATAAACCTACAAGAGGGTAAATCAAACAAGCCTAAAACAGTCCAGTAGCAACAATTACATAATGTTTTATTTTACTCTTTGTTAATCATACGTACCAGACAATGAAATAAATATTGATCCTTTATTAAGATATTAACTTTCCAGTGTTTAAATACTCATTTGACTTGCCAATTGGATGTGTAATGGCAAACAAGGTTCACTTTACCTTTTATATTTTGCATATCATTACGATCATATATTTATGCGTTCTTATATAGGTGAAACGCACGTAATAGATCCGTCACCCATTCCAGAGAAAGGTATGATCTCTACTTGGGTCTATATATAAAGGGATACGTTTCTCTATCGGCTTTTCACTTTAATTAACTTGCCATTTCTTTTTGATAGAAAAACAAATTATATTATCGTCTGGAAACTAAATACTCTGACTCTTCTTTGCAGTTAATATATATAATCATAGTATATCATTCATTCAAACTTGGTTAGCGCTCTGTTGTACTTAAACTCCATGCATCGTTATACCTATTGGTAACAAAGTATAATTTCTTTTTATCTATGTGCAAATTCATTCTCTTTCTAAGCACATAACAAAAACAAAAAACGGGGGTAGAAACGTTATCAGTTTAATAGAATTGTATTAGTTGGTTTCCATGGTGAAAGAAGACACGTTATCTTATTTAAAACTGACCCCGCGTCATAATTAATGTTCTAATGCTTATGGTTTCAATTTCTCTAAATTCTTCAATTATTCTGTATTTCATAATGTTATTCGTAGGATCATTAATAATATTTTTTCTGCCATGTTCATTGCTCTTTTTTTTCAGATAAACTATATCTATGTAATAAATGTAAATCATGTGATGTCTTTATAATATCTCAAATGTATTTTCCTTTTTCTACTTTTGTTTATGTCTGCGATCATCAGTTTATGCCAGGGGTAAGATGGTCATGATGAACTTGTTTTGGATGGTGTATTTTGTGACTGTGTTAACTGGGATTTCTGTATATAGCAATGTAGTTTTAACACTAAATGTTTGAAATCAAAATGATATTTGTTATAGAGAAAATTAGCCAGTCGAATATTAGCGAATATGAGAGAGATTTTGTAAAGATAACTAATTATTCCTAATATTATTCCTATACTTTTCATTACCTATCATTAATCCTAATTTGTATAATGAAATACTTATCTGTGCCCATGATATGCACTTGAAATATTTGACGTTCCATATTCCTTCAACTCAATTATCATTACAAACGTGAGTGTGTACCTAGCTAAACAGGAGGTGCTTACCCTTCCGGATCATCCGGCGGCCTCACTTTCCTGGAAGAAGTTCACGTGTTTGATCCGATTTGTCAGTTTCAAAGTTTTTATTTGCTTCAAAATTGTGAACATGAGTTAATATGTTTGTTTTTTGTTTTACAATGCAGTCATATATAAGAATCTCTTTTTGTTCTTTTAATAATTCTAATGTTTCTGATTTTATTTTTGTTTATGTTTTAAGAAAGTAAGTATCTAACTAAATAATTATATACAAAAATACACACAGTTATTTAGCATAAAAGCACATATCATTGACATTTTCAGGTGGTGCCAGATCTCATTTAATTAATGCTTATAATTTTTAATAGATGTGTGGTCTTTATTTTCTCCAATATATGGTTATTCTGTTGAACACGATACTTTTTGGTCTAGAATTATTTGAATATGCATGTCATTTGTTTGTTTTAGAATTTACAGTAGATCACTATATTACTGGTTACAATCTGGAAACTTTATTTCTGTTTGTTCACATGTATTTCTCTGATTGTTCAGAATAGATCACTTTCTTTTCGTCGGACTTTGGCAACCTAAACAAATGCGTTTAGTTTTTCTATGTGCAGCATACATAAAATATTTCTGTTCACTAAACAGGGATCTTGAAATTAACATTTTCTCTATGATTAAATTTGTTGAAGGTCACTTTGTTCGTGAAAACTAAACGAATATATTTTTTACATGAGCGTGATCGTCACTATACAGGTTTCATAAAAAAATACAAAATTTCTTTTCGTTCACATGCATGCTATCTTTATTCAAAATGGTCCTCTCAGGGGTTTTTTCTTTTTGGTCATATGCATGCTATCTTTATTTAAAATGGTCCTCTTTGAGGGTTTTTATCACTTTTTGTTCACATGCATGCGAACTTTATTCAAAATGGTCCTCTTTAAGGGTTTTTTCTTTTTTTTAATATGCATGCGCTCTTTATTCAAAATGGCCCTCTCCGGGGGTTTTACGTTTTTGTTTAATTCATGCAATTTTTCGATTAATTAAACAACATGTCATTCGCCTAGGTTTATCCTGGACATTTGATTAACATTTAAATTTTCTTTGTTTCCTTGATTGCTTATCTGTGTTTACAATCACTATGAAAGGGTATTGATTAATAAGAAAATTTGCTGTTATTTAGTTCAAATGTTGTATATTTAAGAATGTTTATCGAAAAAAAACATCATTTCTGAAGGATTGTAAAATTTAAGATGTGAAAAAACTGAAAACTAACAATGTGAATTTTGTATATTTTGCTTTTGTGTTTGAAGTAAAAATCAAATATTCTTTTAACTTGTGCTTGGCTATTTGTCAATACATGATTATTGCGTGTTTATTTGTGAATTTTTATTTTTGTGGCCATGTGTTTCAGCTTGACTATCTCTCAGACATAATAATTGCGTGTGAGTTTTAATAGCTTTCAGACATTATCACATTTTAAGATTTTTTGTATGAATCATTTTAATTACTATTAATTCACTATATCTGGCAGAACTGTTTTTGCAATATATATATATATATATATATATATATATATATATATATATATATATATATATATATAAGTATATAATTATATGCAAAGGTATTGCTGCTTCTTAATATACCAGTTTATATTTTTATCTTTTAAAATATCTCATTTCACCGCTTTAAGTTGTACTTTTTATGATTTAAATAATTAATTGGTTTTGATACATAAGAAATATGTAAACATACATTACTAGTCAAAACTTGCTTTTGATCTTATCTGGTTGCATATAAAGCATTACATACAAATGCATGTAATAGATAGCCTGAGACGTGTCGCATGTGGTCGGAAATAGGAAAAAGAATTTGTAACTACAACTAAACATATATCTTGCGTTATAACAACCGGCACAACATAGAACATGATGCAATTACATATTATACCCATTTTAATGTTACAGCACTAGACGGACGTTTCGGAATACAAAGGTCCACCAGTTGTGCTTGGTCCAAAATTATGAAACCATTTTTGTCAAGATGTTTAAACGATACCCAAAGGAACAAAATATGCTTTACCAAATTTAGCTAAGGAAATACTTTTCGTGAGAGAGCATACCTTAATTTTTGAGGAATTTCAAATTTTATTATTTTAAAAACATAATATAAAGACAATTTCTATATTTAAAAAAACACTGGTTATAAAACCCCCGGCTTTGGACACGCATGGGGGTAAATGTTCTGTAATAGTTTAATGATAGTTGAGATACTAATGGCAATCGATCTTTAAATCATCCTATTTGTTTTACAATTAACCCATTTATACATACATTCAAAACAGATTAAAAATAGGCTTTATTTTCACAAAACAACAGCAATCCTCATATGAATGCCCGACAAAAACATTTATATTTTAACGATTTTATTAAATAAATTTTTCATTCTTTTCTATATCAAGCCTTAACATGCTGAAAAGATACATACTTTCAAGCAAACATATTTCAATTCTTACTTTATTAAATTAAAACATACAAAATATACATTTCTGATGCTTTTTTCGCCAAGCAAGTGGACAACAGACAGTAATAATATATATCATATTATCTTAATGAGTTTCCATTTTTTTCTTTTCAGCTTTGATAAAATTAATATAATAAATATAATATATATAACTTATGATTATTAAGTTTATACCACACTATTAGCGAGAAATATATCTTCTTATAACGTTTCTTCTCTTTTCTTTATTATTTTTATTATTATCATTTCACTTTCTGCACCTTGTCTTCCTTTTTTTCTCAGAGATACCTCAATCAATCACCATGAAACATTAAAGCAACAATGTATCAACCATGTAGATCTGCAATCTGCATTTTAAATTTCTAATATGACTGTCGTTACCATGTAAACAGGAGGTGAGAAACCTTCGTAATTGTGCTTGCAACAATTACAATTCTAGTTATTATTATTATTATTATTATTATTGGTAAGATCAGCATTGTATTTTGTGTTTGTCGAAACAAACCATATTTCTCTCTATCCAGTGGTTACTATTAATATATTTTGCTTTGGTACAAAATATTATTAGATAGTATTAGATACTACTTTGGATTCAATGGCACTGCTTATTTGATATCGTCATTGTAAATATCTTTACTCTGTTTCATTAGTATTTTATATGACTTGTTTCAGGCAATACAAAAGAGAAGAAAAAGATGGTAAAGACTGTTATAACGGAAGCTAAGGATCAGATTAAAAAAGTGCCACAAAAAGGTAAGTGTCGTAAAATAATGAATTGATTAGTTCATGATGTAGGAACACAGAAATCTAATTTACAACTGCATCGTCTTTATCCGTCTTCGATTTCAACATAAGGAAGAACGTAACATTTTTAGATCATATACAAAGGGGAATAACTTCAATGAAATATATATATATACTATCTCTCGAAACGTTTTCCTTTGCAATAATAAGACAATTCAGTTATATTTGTTTTATTGTTAGTACTTTGATGTTGTTCAAATTTTATGTAAATTTTTACATTTATACCTTTCGCTTTTGATTTTATATATAAGAAATATCGTCTATTACTTTGTTTATTTTGATAAGTTTTTGTTAACAATTGCTTTTTTATTTATTTTTTACAGTTTACGATTGGTTAAATTGACAATTATTGTCATTTTATAAACAAACGTAATGATAATAATGATATTATGCATGAAGTATATCGTCAAACGATTGTTCACAGTAATTAAAACAAATTCACTTACAGCCTGATTTATATGTTCTTTGTTCAGTATATCTACATACCCACTGCACTTTACCGACATCTATCACATTACGTTACGTACATTAAAATAATTTTTTCACGCTCAAATGTAAAATTAATTGAAGTTTTTCTTAAAAATAATAAGGACAGCTAATTTCGTTTTTTTTTAAAAGATAAACATTTTAAATTCAACGGGATTTTTAAGGATTGTGAAATATAGTCAATAATCATGCTTCAGAATCAGAATTTACTATTCTGTTTACTTTATGTTACAATATTTATTAGTGAACATTTTACAAAAAAAATTAATCAAGAAATAAACTTGAGAGAAATGTTTTACAAATATACAGTTCTATATAAAATAAAGACGAATTTCACAAAATGTCCGAATACTTTTTGCACATCTTTGTAGATAAGACCGGGCTATTTTCACCAAGCATTTTAATTAATTATTGTTATTATTGATATTTTGTATAATTCAGTAAAACTACCCCAAATCAAAATTAAGGTAATTGTTTTGTGTGGATTGACGAGATATTGGTTGCAAAAACGTTTAGAAATTCTTAAGTATTTTATTTAAATATTAACTCATTTTTTCACTAATTCACTTTGTGAAAAAAACGAATTTCTTAATTATTTCAAGCTGGTATATGTATTAGAATTTAAATGTTTTAATTCTTGTGAAATGTTTTGATTTTTGTTAGAAATATAGCGTTTTATGCTTGATTTTAAAAGTTTGATTTTTTTGTCAGAAAAGTGTTAGAATTATAACGTTTTTAGTTTTGAGTTTTAAAATGTTTGATATTTTTGTCAGAACAATGTAAACGTTTTAATTGTTATGTCATAGTAGTTAAAGTTTCAGTTCTTGGTTTGTTTTGATTGAAAAAATATGTGTAATATATTATATTTATGTCTCCATAAATAACGTCATGTCTGTCACGAATCGTCCAGAGTGGTTTTGGTGTATCGTAGTTGTAATATATATAATATGTACAAATGTATCCACACGTATCAATGGGGATCGGCAATTATTAATATTTTCACATATATAGCTCTATATTTAATTACATTGACTTAATACAAAAATGTATAGCAGTTATCGCCCTTTCAACTATAAATGCATTTCATACCGTTTAGTGCGTCAAGCTCGACCTAGTAAGTTGACCTTTAATTTGAATATTCAAACAACCATATCTATTGTGTAATGTAGGGGCTATATAAAGTTGATATATAAGGATAGATTATAGTAATATTGGATACCGGATGTTTATGGTACTGAAACATTCTGTCTTACCTAAATCACACAGTCTATTACCCTAATCTAATATTCAAATTCAAGGTCAAACGACCAAGTCAAACTTGGCGCACTTGATTATATGTATGTAGACGTTTTTATAACGACGTGAATTATCGCGACCCATACACTATTTAAAGGTAATTTAGCTAACCGCAAAACGTTACTCTTAGGTTAAGACAAAACATTGAACAATAATCAGTATACTTGAGTTTTCCTAACTTAAGTAATTAATCCTTAATTTGAAGGATTGTAATTTTTCATCTATCCGTATGAGCGTGGATTAAAAGTTACAACTGGGTCTTTTAATTCTGTTCATATTTTGATTTAAACATCATGAAGCTATATGATGGACCAATATACCTGCACCCAATGTTTATGCTGTATTAGTTTCACAGTTAGTATACTAAGGTAAAGCTTGTTCCCAATATAGGAATCCTATATATGTACAATAAACAAGCGTCTTACAAATAAATTGTGAAATCAGAGATATAACATGCCTTTGCTTATCAAGACCCTCAAAATGTTTAATTGTTACGTTATTGTAGATAAGCATAATATATAAAATATTATTTCAAATATATTTGACGCCAAACAGTTTCATGTTTCTTTCATTGTCAATTTTGATTTCAAGACTGACTTTTGTTCCTAGGTAAACAGGAGGTACTCGCCTTCACTTACCTGTTTCGGGATTGTAATTTGACCATGAATCGGCATTATAGTCGTAGATACATACATTTTATAAAAGTCACATAACTTACAGTCACTTGTATGTTAGCATGTAGCATTGGTTCATTCTAAAATGGGTTATTTTTAGAGCCGATAGCTTTATATGTTTAATCTATTGGACTTCTTAAATAAAAACACCAAGTTTATCGAGTGTTTTTAAATAAAACATTGCGATTGTGCAATGTAAAATCGCGAAAGGGGAGGCAACTCGGGTAGCCCAATATAATGCATAGTTTGACATTAAATGATTCGATGATATAAAGAAAGTTTGCTTTTCAATATTTTACATCAATTTATTTCATATTTTTATACATACTTTGAAATTTAAAAAGAGAGAATACAAGACTAGATTACGAGTTTAAATAACCATTATAAGGTTCATTTATTTATTACTATTTATATAATTGTATTATAATCTAGACAGGAACATAGTGCATTATCCATGTGAATGACTGATTATTGGTGTCATTTACATAATTTACTATGTGTCGTGTTCATATTCTAAGAACAATACGAGTCTTATAATTTGGTGACCTATTTGCACTACATTTTTTCGGTTTGCAGATTAGACAGATTTTAAAGTCCAACTATCTTCATACGTTTTGTCTAAAAGAATATGAACTTTTTACTTCCTGAAAATATATTTAAACTCAGTTCTTATTGTTTTTTGCAGGAACCGGTCTTACACCAAGAGAGGAAAGCACCGCCCAGAAGGAGATTAGTAGAAAAACGCCGTCCTTGAACTTGGACGACGATGATGATGATGACGATATGTCCGACATATTTGAACATGCTAGGAAGAAGTACCACCTTGATATAGACGATGATGATGATTAAACTAATGTGTTCAATATTTATAAACCAGTCATCATGGCATATTTGATTATTCAACTCATTTGGAAGCACTTGAGTATCCCGTGTAACGTATTCGTTTTTTCACGTTTTTACACTACCGATTAAGATTGAACAGGATTACTCGGCATAATGGGAAAGTTAACAGAGCTACTCCTCTTATGTTAGAATATTAGAAACCTTCTGGACCTACCAAAACGTTAATAACAATGCATGTTTTTATGAAAAACTGTACCAGACGCTGCAATGTACCCTTATTAAACACAAATATATTTAATTAGACTATAAGATCCACAGCTGGCAGGTCATATTATAGTTCTGATGACAAACACAAATAAAGGTACATAGTCATAATACTCGGTGTCGATGGTCAAACTTTGTATCATAGTCTTTGGGTGACTAGTAATGTATATGACAAGGATACTTAATGAATCCAAAAGGTACTTTCTGTACAATAGAGTATTCCAGTCGAGCTTCTGCGGTGCATGTATCTCCGTTTAAGCATTAATTAGTACATGGTAACCATAAACATGTCTGATCATTTTTGAAATATTTCTGGACATCTGCAGTAAAACTGATTACATGTGGCATTTTCTTGTGACATATTGCGCCATTGTGACATATCAACCTGACACACTGATCAATATTTAAAGAGGATCTCAGCTAACTATTGGAAAGATTGCTCTAACGTTCAAACCATATCATCTTAGTATAATAAAATATAATGAAGGCGTTTACAGCTGGTGGTGTTGTTGCAGTCAACATCTAATGTACAATTTTTTCACCCGGGATACATTCATAAACTTCTCTTCACTGCTACAAATGTTTTACAGTTGATGTTGCAATATGTGATAAACGTAATAAACAAGCATAGTTATATATTATACTCTCAACCGTTTAATGTTCTACTAAGCATCATGAGATTGATATTGTGAAGGATTATGATACAACTGCGTTCGCCTACATACCGAACACAAAAATTACAAAATTTGATATAATGGTATTTCATGAACATGCGCAGACACCATTTTCTTTATCATTAAAAACGATAGTTTATTCAAATGTTAGTGGACATCACGTGGTACATGGTGGAACTTTGATTGTTCTTATTATGTTCTATGTATTTGATTCTACGGGTTGGAAAAATTTTACGTAGAACTTGTTATTGTTATTTTAATGTATTTTTATAATAATTAAACTTTTTTTTCATCCGTCCTAAATTCGAAGTTATTTTTGTATTTATTAAACATTTTATAGATAATGTTTTATTGTTTACTTTTTTATTATTTATCATCAACTAGTATTTTATATTTTATATTCACTTCCGTGATAATGTGCACGTATTTTGTTGCGACGTATTTTCATGCAAAGTTCTAAATTTTCTATACTTCTATTTTCCCTTATATGAAATACTTTATTAAAATAATCATCATGACCTTATGTGGGTGCTCACACGACATGAATGAGTTTGACGTCAGAAACAGAACATTATGCGAAGTATCAACGAATATGGGTGGAGATTTAATCTGTCATATCGAAAATGATTGATTGAGTACGTAGGCAGACCTTCACGTCCGTCAAAAACCAAAACTATTAGATAAGCAAGTTATTAAAATGGCATCCTTACAAAACAAAGCTGAAATTTTTGGTCTTTGAAAGATTATAAATATAAAAAATGGAATTATACTTTTTTTCTACCTGATGTTACGGAGAGCATGAAAATGGCGGAAATTTAACATAAGTGTACAGTGCTTTCCATAAGCTTATGGTAAAACAAAGTCATTTCCTTATTTTGTAGGAGTTATATTTATTTGGCACCATAAGACAGAATAAAAACACATATTGAGCCAGTGATTATAACTACATAATGTGCACTATAGTTACTTTGCGACACTGTGGTTATAGTACTTTTGGAGGGCCCTTAGTTAAACCCTTTATTTTTACAACTACAGTCCATATAGTCGTTGAGCATTTTCGGTAGATATGCCACAAACATACAATATTTTGGAGTTTTGTTATCTACCGCCTTTTTAAAAACAATGGGGTAAAAAATTCAAGTTCCTGTCTCGTCCGTCCGTCTGTCCTTCCGTGCAGAAATTCTTGTCTGCAGTAATTCTCCAAAGCTATGAAACAGTATTTCACGAAACTTGGTTCAACCCATCAACAATGAAAGATGTGCATATCAATAACCCGAGTTGGTTTGCTATTTTTTTTTTTTTTTTTTTTTTTTTTTTTTTTTTTTTGAGTTATGACACTTTAACTATAAAAAACCAGTTCAATTTTCTGAATATGATTGGGGCCAAACTCTGATGTGATATTTGGCTTCTCTATAGTCTTAAACTAATAATTTTAATTAATGTTGTGAAATTTGCTCGAAAAATAGGTAACGCGTTTTGGCGTTAAATTTGTTTAAAAAAAATTAAAATGTCTTCATAATGTTATATCCAGACAAAATTTGTCCACAGTAATTCTTCAAAACTATCTAGCACTATTTCACGAAACTTGGTGTAAAGCATCAAAAGGAGATATGTTCATTATTTACTCTAACGGGTTTGCTTATTTTCCTGTGAGTTATAGACTTAAACTTATTAATGTATTCGCTTCGTGAAATTTGGTTGGAAAACGGCTTTCGTATTTTAAACACATAAAATGTTATATCCAGACACTTCATTTTCCAAAAACTATGAAGCACTTTTTCACAAAGCTTGAAGCACAACATTAAAATTGATAGATGTGTATATCATTTACCCGAGTTGGTTACCTTATTTTTATTTGTGTTCCTGATCAAGATTCCTGATGCTCCGACGACGTACATGTCACCTTAGAAGATTTGTCTTATTGTGTAGTCGTCATTAGAATCTCTCGGACGGTGTTCAACAAGTGCGGAATGATGTAAACTTCCTGCAAACATGTCAGAAGTGCAATCGGGTGCAATCATAAATTCAAATTCAGCTTATTGTACTAAAGAGTTATATAGGGAAATATATTCTTTATATTGTAGCAAAATTCTTTGGGCATTGTAGTGTTAGAACATTTATTGTTTTTACGAGAAGGGAAATTGTTTAAGCTTGAAAGTCCTGGGAGT
This sequence comes from Anadara kagoshimensis, assembly GCA_021292105.1. Lineage (NCBI taxonomy): Eukaryota > Metazoa > Mollusca > Bivalvia > Arcoida > Arcidae > Anadara > Anadara kagoshimensis. The sequence goes on from CM037857.1 coordinate 45,456,159, forward strand.
TATTGTCCTTTGAACATAAGTGAAAATCACAAAAAAATCTGCTGGCGAGGATCCAAATTCACTGAAATTGCTTGTTAAGATGTTAAAAAGTAAACAGTAAAAGTAACATATATACCAGTGTAAACTTTGTTATCATTAAAATATAATCAATAAAATTGTGATTATACCTAAAACAAACTATGATGTTTTATCGGTAAACTCTGATATTCTTGAGCAAGCAAAGTACTTCTTGATGTTTTAAAAAAGTATTATGAGAGTTGATCAGTTCGTTTACCAATTTGTTTTTCTTTTGTACCCAGAAATGACCGTCTCAATTTTATGAAAATATTGACTTTGGCGTACAACACAATTACTCAACTTAGCATGAACATAATTTGGGCAAAAAAACCCAAATAATCAAAATAGATACTTACTTTCTAAAACAAAAACAAAATCAGAAACATTAGAATTATTAATGAATAAAAATACATTTAATATATATATAGAGGATCTTGCATGAATGTTTATGTAATATTGAATTTATTAAATGAGTTGCATAAAACATTATTCAACGAGTTTAATAAATTCAATATTGCATAAACACGAATGCAAGATTCTATTTATTATATAATCCCATAAAACGGGGTGTCCGTATATTAAAACTTGTCTTCTCATTATAAGAAAACAGCTGATTGACCGAAACACAACAAGTTCACGTAACTGTGTACATGCGCCAAAAGTAATCCTACTGAAATATTAAAAGTAAACAATAGTCTGTCCGCAAGATACAAAAACAAAACAAACATTTTCAATTTAAATACAATGTATCTTCTTTTTAGAAGAAAAGTATCAGCTTAATTAGAATCAACAAACAGTGTAAAATGAAACAAACAATTGTGAACTAGGTCTATTATGTGACGTCACTCTGGAGTGACTTTTATGCTTTTATGACGTCATACTCATTCAATACGATTTTTATTGTATGACCGTATTACATGGATTATTGAGTAGATTATATAATTAAAAAAACTAAGAAACAAACACACTAATCCATGTACAACCACAATCCCAAAGCAAAGTTTAAAAACTTTGAAACATCACAACTTAAGTTAAACACGTGATTTTCCACCCGGGAAGTAAGACTAGGGTGCACCGAAAGGGTAAGCACCTTCTGTTTAGCTAGCTACACTCGCCACGTGTGTAATAAAACATTGAGAGTGAAAGGAACATGGAACTACGAGACTTCAAATATATCCTTGATAATAAATAAAGCTTTTTGTTACTAAAAAAAAAATGCATTTTGGCAATAGCTGATGCGGCCAAGAACACGACACTATACAAGTTAACGACAGTTACAGTCATACAAGACAATACACCGCAAATCAAAACTAATTATCATACAATTCCCTATATTGATTGAACACTTTCCAGTGATGTGGTTAAAGTACTAATAAAAGGTGCTTGTAGATGTTTTCCTAGTTATTGTCAAAACCTAAACTACCAGTCCACTTCCAAATCACTATATAGACTATTATTGAAATATCAAATGTTGTGGTGAAAGTATTAATGATAGGTGCTTGTAGATGTTTTCCTAGTGATCATCAAAACACAAACGCATCAGTCCACAAACAAATCACAATATAGACTATTATTGAAACTTTAATTGCATAACTAAAAACAGTTTCATGTCCTTTTCCTTGTTACCTCGTATCTTTCCAAAATATTTAAAATTGATTCAATTTCTTATTCTAAGAACTTTGTTATCTTGTAAGAAAAGACGTGGTTAACGCTAGGTCCTTACTATGCGGAATGTATATATTGATTCCACGAAAAGGGCGTTTTCAAACAGTTATAAAAAATTAAAATTAAATGCGCATTTAATTAATACGATGCATTCATTTAAATGTAAATATAACTCTAAGTTAAAGTTTATGGATGCAGTCCTGATGCAGTGATTCGTAACGGCCAAATGTTTGTTTACACAGTGATGAATATTCCATATTTTTTCTTTTGATTTCGTTTTTCTATTTTTTTTATGTAAATAGCCTGCATTGAGCCAATGGTATTGCCAAAACAGATTTTGGGTTTTTTCTTTTTACTAAATGGATCTCCCTGATTTTATTTCCGGGTTTTGATTTATCTTTCACTTTTAGAATTTTCTTAGAATTAAGTCGATTTAACTAACACACGACGCGGATTTTACACTCTGTATTTACAGATTATCTCATACAGTTGAACTGTTTCAACTTCATTTTACTGAAAATAAAAAAACAGTCAAAATTCAAATAAACAAAACCGCTGTACCATATCATGTACTATAATCGCAACTTCGGTACCTAAAACCTGCGAGTTGCTAATGCGTTGTTAGCATTTAAATCTGAGGTATCTTGTCGCTGTTGGTTCGACTGAAAGTGTGACCATAGTAGTCCTCTACTGAAATATGTCGTGGCTTTCAAATGTTATCTTAGTGCTTAATGATTAAGATAATAACTTAAATGTTAACAACTGTAAAATGCGCTTACAGCATGGCTGACTACAAACTACCCTTACTATCTGTTTACTCTACTGCAGAGAAAGGAACAACGATTTGAATGGCAAGGTCAAAAATCAGTTAATCATTTACTTACAAGAGCCGAGTCGTTTCTAATAATCCTTATTTCAATCTAATCTATGCATAATAAATCCTTTAGTACACCAAGACGTATTGTGGTTGGGTGTTTACAATGGTAAAACATTTGTCAAAATGACGGTGTCTTTCATGTGACGTCATGATGACGGAAGAATTTATCATTTACATAGGTTTGCAAGGGGTACAATGAAGGGTAGCTCAAAGGTCGGGTTGAGTTTAAAAGTTTGAATTTACGTCAATTTTTTTCAAAGTTTGGAAAAAAGCAGAAAGGTAGTTGACTTTATCACTTTATTAAACCAATTTTGGTCATCCCAGTTACGCAAAATTCAATTCGTTCTTGACCTGTACTAACCTACATAAATAGTCAATTCTTTCGTCATTACCACGTGACATAAAGAACCCAGCCATTTCGTAATTTTTTTATCGTTGTAAACACCTACCCAGGTTATATTTTGTCGCATAAAATGATATTTGAAGCAAGGATAGAGGCCAAACGGGATTTTTTAGTAACGCCTTGGCTTATGTAAGAAGAGGAATCATCGATTTGTACCCGTCATATTGAAATATATAGAATATTTTGCGATCTTGCTTTCTCGGAATTAGGCTAAATAAACAAACCTCTTTTCTCTTTCAGAATATTATTGTCATTTAATTACCCATTTAGATCAACGATTTTCAGTTATCAGTTATGCAATATAAAGAATGATTGTGAAATAATATTTTTGATTACATTTGACACTTTGTTCCCTTTTACCTAATGCTTGTATAACATTAGATGTCATTAGATCGCAAGATACATTGATACACGTGTATCAATAAGAGAAACAGATTGAACAAAAAATGTTAATGAATTACAATACTGACTCGTTAAACTCGTTACATCTTCATCCGCTATATTGGCTGCAAAATTAAGTATGTTTTTATCAGATGTGTGAAATTGTTTCGTTCTCAGCAAGATACTGCAATACTTTGATATAGCTTACCATGGGACAAGTAAACATTTATAGACCCTTTTCCCGTCTATATATTATGGTGTACCCGAGTAACTTCTAATTAACTGTTTTCAAAACAACACTTTCATGGGCCAGGAAAAACTTTTCAAATTAACCAACTTTCATTAAAAGCGAGCTCAATATAAACAGGAAATGGATTTCCCTTATTTATTTCCGGGTTTTGATTTGACACTTTTAGAATTTTCTTGGAATTAAGTCGATTTCACAAACACACGACATGGATCATACGTGTTACATTGCACTGTGTATATAAAAAATTAGCTCATAAGAATAAACGGTTTCAAGTTTATTTTACTGAAAACAACGAAATAACGAAATCACGATAAAAACATCTGCTGTAACATATCATGTATTATAATCGCCACTTCGGTATCTAGTACCCGCGGTGGTCGAATTGTTAAAACGTTAGCATTCCAACCCAAGGTCTTTTGTCGCTGTGGGTCCGACCGAAAGTGTGACTGTGTGGTAGTGCTCTACTGGAATGTCGCTGGTTTTTATATGTTATCTTACCGCTTCTAGGATGCGCTTACAACATGGCTGACTACTAGTAACCCCTTACACGTTTTCTTTGTTAGATTGTTGTTATTAATTTCCCATTTAGAGCAACTGTTTTCAGTTATTATTAATATTAAAGATGTAATATTGGGCATACCAACCAAAGATTCACATGCTCTAAATCACATTATATCATTAACCAAACAGTATATTAGTCTACAACGATACCTTAATAAAGCGTTACATATAAAAGAACTGCAAAATCACATTACAAAATATTATCAGATCGAAAAACATAGGTACAAAGCTTCGGGAAAATCTAATATTTTTTTGCAAAGATGGGGGGTCTTTAGATCTTTATTTGAATAATAACTACAAAATTAAAACTGGTATAATATGTAATACAAACATGTATATTTTGTACATATTGTTATATAGTATTGGTGTATCATGAAAAAACCCGTATGGAAGATGAAAGTATGAGTGAGTGGGTGGTGTCTTTGTCTTAATATATTATGTAAAATGTTGAAAAAATATAAATAAAAAAAACTGTTTTCAGTTATCAGTTTTGTAATATGAAGACAGATTCTGAAACAATACTTTTGATTTTTTAGTTTTACATAACTTTTTCTCATTAATCGAATGTTTGTACAACTTCACATGTCTAAACAATAAAACTGGTATATAATCAAAAACAAATATACAAATGTAAAAACCGTCTCCATAGCACTATCCTAAAGCAAAATAAAAACCGCCAAATTAGGTGAGACATATGAATTTCACCAGGAAAGTGAGGCCGAGTGCTCTGGAAAGGTAAGGATTCACTGTTTAGCTAGCTACACTCTTCACGTGTGTAATAACAATCTAGAGTGATAGGAACATGGATCAAGGGGACGTCAAATATATCCAGGTTCATTTTGAATACAGAAACATCAAACGTATCAACAATATTGTGACGTCAGCCGTTAAACGTTTTAAGGGTCTTTGATTTGCCTAGGCTTATACCGAGATTCCCAAGGAATATTTTAAGTTGTAGAAACGTGTATATTTTTAATGAGTTTGTAACACTGAGAAGAGAGTGCTATTATTTTGTACCAGATCACTTGTATCCCAGATAGAAATGCTTTTGTATTCACCATAATTATGAAGTCACCAAAGTCTGATACGAGTTGTCATGGTTATAAAGGCCAAAATCGCTTATTCATAATTTAATCATTTTCCTGATGGAAGTTTGTGTGTTGAGCTAAATCTGTAAGTTTTCACAGTTTTATTATTTTTTTATTTGATTGATTTATTTATTTATTTATTTATTTATTTATTTATTTATTTATTTATTTATTTTATTTGTTTATTGGTTTGTGGTTTGGACATAGACTAGATTGTTTGTTTACGTTTGTCATTTTAAATGTCACTACTAGTATAAAGATTAAAGTTAAAAACTCTGTAACCACAAACCTCAGTATTTCTTAAAACAACAGTTTTTTCAATACCTTTCTAAGAAAGTTAGAGCAGTTAGGGCTAAAAAATTTCTGAAAACCCGGATATCTCTTTTTTGTGCTGAATATTTGACGTATACATATATCCTTGTTCCCTTATATATAAACGCATTTTATGTCAAATATTTACATGTTTAAATTTGTGTCTAACGTCTGCTTCTAAAAATCTCAAGGTAAGTCTGAAATTATTATTATTATTATTATTATTATTATTTATACGATTTTTTAATTTAATCATAAACTAAATTTAAAAATGGTATATGACATTAATATTATTTCTATTATTATTGTTGTTGTTGTTGTTGTTGGTGATGTTAATGCTAATTTTGTCGAAATTAACAGTGTGTCAGAATAGTTTTCAAAGCCTCAAAGAATTAATTTGCAGCTCAGAATACAAAATATTTGAATTAAATCATGTTGATGATGAAATTATGCCGATGTTAATATATTTTACTCAAAAGCAGTAGTTTTCAAATAATGTCGACTTTAAGCATTTTTCATATTTCGTTTAATTTATATATTCATTTACAAACTAAAAAGAACTTTGCTATATAAAAAATTAGTTATTCGGAACCTTGACAGAGTATAGCGTTCATATCCCCTGTCAAGTATCACTATAATTAACAGCGTGTTTTAATTTTTCCTATTTCTTGTGCGTGCCGTCGATAGATTTTTTAAGTTTGGATGTCCTCATCAAATCATTATCTGTTTCAAACTGATAGCACTGTTGGTGCCTGTGATGTTGTTGTTGAAGTGATAATGTTTGTTTTTAAGCAGGCCCTAGTTTCACAATGTTTCCTTAACTAATTCCATTTTGGAAAAACGAATAGACATTTTTGTCAAAACTAAACGCAGATGTTATAAGCCTGATATGATCTTTAAAATGACACTTTTAATACCAGAATATCTTAACAATTAACAGAATTGTTTTAACAATTAACAGAATTATTATTAGTAGGATTTCAAATTTGTCAAATAGAAGTTAAGATATCATTGTAAAACGGGGACCTGGTAATTGTTTCGGAAGAGGCATGTTTAGCGGATGGGCTATTACATAGTCTTTGATAATCCGAATAAAGAAACGACGCATGTCTTATTTGTTTGGCTGAGCAATGACAACAGCCGTGCTGTTTTTATAAAAAAAACATGAAAATTTCCATTTTATTTTAGCACAAGAACAGACAATATACAACTTAAGTTTAATTAATTAAAACATAAATTTCAATTTCACTTTTTACTGCAAAAGATAGGTTTAGAAAACCAAGAAAGAAAAAAATATAAAGAATTTTGGGAACATATTTTTAAGATTTTGAGCCAGTAATTGTTGTATTTATTTATTGGATCTAAAAAATGGTCTTTCAAATATGAAGTACGTAAAACGCTGTATGCTTCGCTGCAACTTTATACTTATGTTATTATATTTCAAAAACCACTTGATGTTGTTATAATTCTGTAATTTTCATTGTTAAATATGTATATTTTTGTATTGATATGTTTGCTTTAAAAATAAAAAATAACATGCTGTTTTTTATTTAATTACAGAAAGATGAGACATACAATATTGTGGTGTTTGTTTCTCGCATGTCTGTTGATAACTTGTGATGCAAAAAGAAGAAGAAGAAGACGAGGACGATGGAGGGGCAGGGTCCGTGCTGGCTGGTCGCAAGATGCCGGCTGGCATGTGAGTGCCGGGCTTAATTTCAGTTTTGGCAAAAAAAGATCTGCGGTAAGTTTTAAGATGTTGTCTAACGTCAGGTTCTGCGACGTTTGTCAATCATTTTCTGATGCCCAATCCACGGATCCGTTTGGTATCAATAGTAATATTATCAACAACAAAAAATTTATGACAAACTTAATTTGCCAGTTTTTACTTTGCTTTTGGATTGTGATGTGGACTTTGGACACGGGCAGGTGTGTTTGTTTTTTATTTATCATGAATGATAACCAAGAACACTATAATACAAAACACGTATTTGGTAACAACTAACGCAACCAAGAACATGATAATAAAAAAAATGCACTTGACAATAACCGAGGCATTATATCAGTTCACTTTCCCCCGTGAAATTGACATTAAGGTTTTCCAAAACAACCCGCACAAACGATACCTACCTACCTATCCTCTTCGCTCCATGTGTACAAGATCTCGCCATTCAGGTCTGTTTTTTTTTTTTTTCCTTTGACTCAGCCTCTCCCCAAGTCAGCTGCAGATCTTTCAGTTGACCTTCTACAGTTCTTCGCCATGTTGTTTTTGGCCTTCCGCGAGGTTTTCCTTTGGGGTGTCCATCGTAATGCTTCTTTGGTTATGCATTTCCCTTCCATTCTAAAAACATGCCCAAGCCATCTAAACCTTCTTTGAGTGATCTCGTCAATGATACATTTTGAGTCTGTCATTTTCAGTAAGTTTGAATTTGATATGGTGTTCGGCCAGACGATAAGGGGTTATTAATTATCTGCATGGGTTTTAAAGAGGAAATAAAAGGAATTCTCTTTTAAAAGTTTCTCAAGATGACTATTATAGACATTCGTTTCTTTTGACTTTAACTCCTAGTGGGGCTAATAAGCAATCGACAAAATCTCCAATTCAAGCTCTCTTTTGTGCAAATTGTTGAATGTCTGTCCAGTTGTATTCCTTCTGTTTCAATTTCATTTCTAAATCACATCTCCAGATGTTTCTAGGACGTCCTTTTTTCCTGTTCCCTGTGGATTCCATTTCAAGCCTTGACTTGTTATACTGTTCGCAGGTTTTCTAAAGTTGTGACCTATTCCTCCCCGTTTTCGCTTTTGTACCTGTGTCACAATAGGATCTTGTTTTGTGGTCTGCAATAGCCTTTCGTTACTGATTTTGTGTTGATATCTTATGTTTAGGATTCTTCCTAGCAGTCATTTACATAACTCTATTATATACCTCATTAGCTGTAAGATTTAAAACTATTTTCAGAATATGGGTTTGTTGGAGAGTAGTAAGTGTATACCCACACTACCATGTAAATTTGAATTGTATGATACAAATGAAGATGGCGGATTAACTCTGGAGGAATTCGAGAACAAACTTGTAGAAATGGGATTTGAAGATAGACAATACTCTATTTTCACCGCCTTAGATGATGATGGTAAGAATTCTAAATAAACGTTTAATAACTTCCATTTACTACCTTGCCTGAAAAAGCTATTTATGACTTTTAAAGACTTTTTTATTTGGAGTTTTTACAAGTGATTCTTAAGTGACAATATAAACACTTTTCAAATTAAACTTGCTTGCAATATAAAATGTGCAATATCTTAGATTTAAAAAGTCGTATTTTAAATTTTCAAATTTCCATCCCCAACAAGGTTTTTGGGACAAGCAAGGTCCGTTAGGCTCCAAGATAACTTGTGTTATGGTTAAGCTATTTCAAATCTAAATACAAGATTGTTTGGTATATAGGCCTAAGGTTATGTAACAGATATATGACATGTACAGTACGAACACATCTGGAAAGGCCATTTTTGTTATCCCCCGCCTTTCGAAGAAAGAGTGAAATGTTAAAGGTCGTTTTTCCGTCTGTCCAGACACTTCTTGTCGAGAGTAAATCTTAAATTACTATAGAGCATTATTTTACGAAATTCGATGAAAAGTGTCAACATTGATAGCAGATAGGCATATCCTTTACCAATTAGTCTGTCCATTTTCATTAGAGTTATGGCCCTTTGAATTAGAAAAAGTACAAATCACATTAACTACTTGCGAGATATCATTATTCACTGAATTGAATATCCTTTGTTTTATGTCCTCTCGGTGGGTTTTGCGAAGTACATATTTTTAATCAGACAATTCAATTATTTTTCAGACGACGGTACAGTTACACCGGAAGAATTTACTCTAGTAGCAACGGACCTGGCAAACGACATCATCTTTCCAGAATGTGTTCAAAGAACATAAGATCCATATACACATTTAACAAAATTAGAAACAAACCAAAGTTTATAATGTATTTTTATCCGGTATCTACAGATATATTTTTGTTTTAATTTTATCAAGAATGTATTAAAATTGTAAAAGCTGATCTACGACCCTGTCTGAGAAAAAAACATTTCGTAATCCGTAAACAACATTTTGTTTTTAAACATTTTTTTCGTCATGAAATTTATAGCTTTTCTTTGTTGAATTTTTTGTTTAATAAATGATATAAATATATAAATATTGATACATGTTTTTTCTATGTAATGTATAAACTATAGAGAAAAAATATAGAATAAAACTTAATGTAGCTGAAAAACGTGTACTTGGTAATAGTCGATAACAAAACATCACAAGTGAACGAATTTAGAAAACAACACTATGTACTACATATTGAGACTACTGATTATAAAACGAGTACTCCCTACTTTGAACAATTATCGGACATAATGACAAAACTGTATCTTATAATGTCATCCGTTAAGAGCCAAGGAGACGATTTTCTCAACTTGGGTGGTGTATTTTACCATTTTTATTAAACCATAGAATCCATTTAAAAAATTTAAAAATGGTACTTTCATTACTTATCCATATCCGAATCACAATCCAGAAGCAAAGTAAAAATTTTGAAACTGACAAGTCAGGTTATACACGTGAACTTCTACCGGGGAAGATGCTATTTTTGAATGTATGTTATGATTATTTAAAAAAAATTATATGTGACAGTGGTAAAAACAATGCGTGCATTGGATTGGAGGATTGGTGTTTTGAACCCATGTCTAGGAATTTTCAGTTAAAATTTAAATATTGCAAAATTTTAATTTACAAATAAAAAAATCAACAAAATTAGAATATAGATGTTAAAAGGATAGGTTGGATTCAAAATGGCACCTTAAATCCATGATTATATTGAAAATTTACAAAATTATTCTTTTTCAAAATTGTCGTTAAATCTTAATTAAAGATGATTGTGAAAATGGAATATGACCGGATACAAAACGCACAACGTTGTACTTACACAGCAACATATAATTTTATAATTAAGAGAAACAAAGAATTATTTACCAACACTTTATACAAACAAAATTGACATGTCTGCTTGACTTTTCAATTAAATATTTTGTTATGGACAAATTTGTAAAAGGTACACTATACATTTATTGCCTTTGTGTGAGGGAGATATGAACATTTGTTCACCCGCAACAAGTCATATTTCCCGAGGGCAAAGCCCAAGGGAAATGTTAGTTGTTAAGGGTGAACAAATGTTCATATCTCCCTGACACAAAGGTAATAAATTGTTTATTATACCGAAAGATAACCATGGTAATAAGAAAGACAGAAAGGAAGAAAATATTTTAAAAAAGACAACTTGAAAACATCAGTCCCTCTCCGATTCATTGCTTTTTCTCCTATCGGAACTCATCGGAGGCAAACGCTAGAACGTTGTGACCGAGTCTCCATCGATGACGTCATATCATTGTTACGTTATAGTGTGCTCCGAAGAGGTGGGATATGATGTTTTCAGAGGGATACACGATGTTTTCTCCACCCTGATCACATGATCCAACGATCCAATCAAATTACAGATAGTATCGTATTTTTCTAATGAGGTATAATAAACTTGTTTGTTTCATGTACATAATGAGAAACACCAAACACGCCAATTATGCATGCATTAACTAGAAACCCTGATATTACCCATGTGTTGATTGGATTCTCCTATTTGAATATTCCCAAATAAAGGTCAAGCGGACAGGTCAATGTTGTTCGATTATACTTTATGAAAGATTTTACAATAACAACAATGTATTATTAACATATTTTATGCACACACCTACGGCCTTTCCAAAAGTCATGTAATGACCCATTACATTGACCGACCGAGCGTTCATTGGTCTTCTTGAACCGGTCAATACCGTACGTAAACAGCAAACGTTAATGATAATATGACTTGTGTATTTCCTATGAACAAGGAAGAAGAAAACATATAGTAGATGCCTTCCATAGTAGATTTCATGTTCCAACCACAATCCAAAGCAAAGTTTAAACTTTAAAAGATGCAAATTATGTTAAACAAGAAAAATTACAACAATAAGTGAGACCGGGTGCTCTAGAACTGTCCAAACGTTTTAATTCCCTCTCCATGACAATAAAGCAGAAAAACAAGATAGAATAGTAACTATCTCGGCACTAGCCACAGCCTGGCATCGTCTATCATCGGCGGTCATGTTATAACATTCCGGGATATATCAACTTGGCATTAGCATACATTTCTGTAGATTGTTCATCGAAGTCTACGAGCAATTAAGAATTTTTTTATTAAATAATGAAACAATAAGCAAATAATGTTATATGAAAATTTTACTTATTGCGATTGCAATGAGTTGAAATATGGTGATTTCATCTTGGAGTTTTGAATAGTGTGTATTTGCAGTGTCGATGTTTTAAATACTTGGGACTTTTGCGATCGATTTATTGCAATATTAAAAGAACCTTCCAGGGACGTCAAAATCACATTTAAGCGCTTGTGCTTCATCGATTTATTTCAATGTTTAAATAGTGTATCATGTGCAGTTAGCTGTTTCAATAGAATTATTTATGTGTCCAATGAAACAATACACCATCAATATTTTATTTTGGTTTATATAGATCTGAGTAAAATTTTGAACAAAAATTTAAAATTAATCGAGCATGCTGCATATAATACAATATGTAATAATTAAAAATATGAAACATCAATTGAAATGTCTTATTTTTTTTTCACATATTATCCATTTAATTCTACCATTACAATATTTTTCCTCTTATGTGATGCGGAGCTCTTTATTGTGCAATCAGCATCGTCAGGAAGACACATATATTTATTTATTAGCAGAATAAAAAATACTAGTGTGACTGTTTCCTAAAAGCACGTTTCAATTTAGTATTAATATATTTCATGTAAACGAGTGAAGTTGTGTTTTACGCCCAAGTCAAAATTATTTCATTTATTTCAAGCCGGTCAGATCTGGGATGGTGGGAATATTAAACAGTGGTACCCGGACAGAACAAAATCCATCGTCAATTAAAACGGCAAACTTACTCACAGTAAGATCTATCCGAGTGGGGATTCGGGCTTTGGGAATGGGAGGCGTTGTGGATCATAAACGAACGCTTTAGACCAGGCTCTGCCGCCAATGTCGCTCCCCATGCGCTCGAGGTTATTTTCATATATACTCAACTGAATAAGTTAAGGACCGATGTAAAATTTTTATAAAAAATCTAAGAACTGAAAAATGTCAAAGCCACTTTTTGTTGAGTATATATGGCCATTATAATAGTATTTGTTTGGACAGACCAGACTAGAAGTCTTTTGCGCATTAAAACGTCAAATCGAACACTGTCCAAGTGATACACATGGATCTTTTTCCTATTCCATAAATATTTGCTTGAATGATATTATCGGATACATATATAACCACTCGAGTCTTCTGTTGTATTGTAAAATTTCCGTATACACTTCTGTAGATTGTTATTAAAGCCTACGTGCAATTAAGATTTTCTTATTACATATTACGTAAACCAATAAGCAATTATTTTTATATAAAAATTTCAATTATTGCAATTGAATAGAATTAAAATATTGATTTTACAAGATGTAAGTGTGAAAAGTGTGCATTTGCATTGTACATGTTTAAAACATACTTGGTTTTTTTGCGATTTATTGCATTAATGACATAGTCAAGATAGTGATTATCAAGTGCATTTAATTATCTAAAACTTTTAACACTTCAATTTATCGCTGGTATGATAATTATTATACATTAGTTGTCCAGATAAGGTCATTATAATCGCCTTCGTTTTCTATTTTACCTAAGTGGAACCAAGTATCGGCTTTGATCGTTATTAACACATGTCAATCAACTGTCAGCTTATCTATGTTACGAGGTATTGGTAATAAATTTATTTGAAAAACCAACAATAATTGTCAGATTAGTGGAAATAACATGTTACTGATACGACCTTATTTAATATATATTTGTTTGATAAATTTGTAGGTTTTGGTAAACATTCAAAAGTCCCCCAGTTTGTATTCTTTCAAAACCTTTACACTGGTAGAACCAGGTCAATTTTGATTGATCACAGATCTTATAAAGCAGCCAGAAGTAAACTTAAAGTAAATATTGCAATAACATTTAGTAGTAATTTAATTGACATGGACTGAGTAATTTCTGGAATTTTGGCCACTTTCAATGTCTGCAGGTGTAGCTGGTACTAATCTTAAGATTAGTTGTAGACTCGTATGTTTGATAATGATTATATTAATTTCAAAACTGTTTAGCTAATGGCACTCTGCATATTATTTACAAGACCAAATTAAATATTCGTGTTTGGTACATTCATTGCATGCTTCTCCTTTGGTTTTTATCAAACCTGCTTCTCTTGATAATGATGTATTTGTTTCACAGTAAAGATGCTATGGTAGAGCTTTCCCACATTGGAAATTTTATGCAACGAAGCAGGCTGCTTACAAATAAATTGTTGATTCATGTATGTTGGCTGCCTAGGCTTATCAAGGCCTTCGACAAGTTTGATGACCGTCATCACAATATCGTTGATAGTTATGATGTCTGTGTTTCTGAAATCAGGATGTAGCTAGCTAGGCAGGAGGTGCATGCCATTCCGGAGCACCCGGCCTCACTTCCCTGATAGAACTTCACGTGTTAAACTAAGTTTGCCGGTTTTGGTTTTAAAGTATTTAGTTAAACTTTGCTGTTGAGAACACGTGGCAAAAAATGAGAACACCAAACATATAAAACTAATTTTGAAGTGGCAATACACAATTTTTTCGGTAATTCAGCGCAACAAAAATATTCAAAATCATCGACTATTTTATGTGGAGTATGTTATACTCAGTAGTATGTTATACAACGTTTTCTTGCCACTTTAAGTAATCGACACGTGGATATATCTTGTGCCCCCATGTTAGGAATTTTTTGTTTTCGTTATCTTTAAATATTAATATACACAAGTCGTTAGTTCAAATTCAAACCAAATTAAATATTTTAATATTTGATGATAATAACAAAATACACATGTTGATAAAACAAAAGGATTAACAGTTAATACCGATAACAGGCCATTGTTTGTACAACTTAGACTGCTTTCAGGTCTTTTCAAGGCCTTCGTTATCGCAAAAGCACTATCAAGCATAAATTGACAACTTAAACACTTTAAACTAAAACAATTTAAACATGTATAAATCTCAACAAAACATCAGTAAACAAAGTATTAGAATAAATAAGGTAAAAACAGATAAATGTTCTCGACTTGAGAAAGGTCATACATTGAGGGGTAACTGTGAAGTGCGAAACGAAACTGAAACGGAATGCAACAAAACGATATTAAATGAAATGAAACGAAACGAAACTGAAACAAACAAAATTAAGTGAAACGAAACAAAACGTAATGATACAAACGAAACGAAATAAAATGGACACAATAAAAACAATGAAACGAATTATAATTAAACAAAATATAACCCATCTAACAGATAAGCAACACTTTCAGTGTCTACTCAGCTAGCGCGGATCATTTTTATCATATACAATTGAGGCACCGTGTCCTAAAACAATTAGTCTGGACCATTTCGTTTCTTTACGCACTTTACAGGTACCCCCTTCACTGAACACGTGTAACTTTATTCATAAACCAGTATTTCAAAAAGTGTTTTATGACAGTCGCCTTATCTTTTCCTTTTTTCATTTTGCCTCTCTTATTATGCATCAAAATTCTAGATCAATGGGGACCACTTAGCGAAATTAAGTATCAGGGCCCCTCATTTGATCAATTGATCAATGACATCCATGAAAAAAACTGTACATTTAAAAAAAAAGTCTACTTTCTTGAACATTCATGTCGTCTTTAACGCAACAATGACATCATTTAGATTGCGACTAACAGTTCTGTCCTGATATTAGATGACACCAAATTGTCCCCATCTACTAAAAATACCAACTACTTTCCGACATATGGGGCAAATAGAGATCTTTTGTCTATAAAACATTCACATCCGGTTCGGATTTTTTGAGTATACGGTTCCCATTCTCCGACTATTATTTCTGAGCCATTTTTAATTACCATTCTACAGCTATCCGGGTGACTTCGTAGTAACGTCACGTGAATGTAGCTTTGTCTACAAACTCCATGTGCTGCAAAAACAAAAATATCAGAGTTTTAATACAACTCTCATCATGTACCTCTGATAATTTGAAACTTTGTTAGCAAATTTTAGGGTATCTAATTCTTGAATATCAGAATTGTTCCTTGACTAAAATGGGGTTCGTCGCTGTAATACGTAACACCCTCTAACGTTTGTGCGGAACACATTTCCAATTGATATGGAATCACAATATATGACGTTTTTATATACAAATCGACTTTATTCCAGGCAAACGTTCAGATGACGTAGTACAGCGGCGAACTTATCCTTTATTTATTCAGCAAATTTTATATATGTTTAAAAGTAGAATACGGATATCATATGCATTAAGTAATCTTCAAAGGGACAGTTTAAATTCCTGAATACCTTAAAACCTAACAAAATATCAATCCGATGATTTCAGTGAAGGAATATCTTGTCTAAACTTTCTGGACAGTGCACAAGACTAGTATACCGGGTATATAAAACTGAAAAAAAGATATAATTGAAAACAGAAAATTGCAACCAAGAGCAAGGCAAGACATAACTAGAAAAGATGAAAAAAAATTGTGACCATTGATCTTATCACTCCCGACCTTGGAAGATCATTGGAGTTTATTCAAAGTAGTGTGGTTATGTGATATTTGTACCCATACAATGTGAAATAATTGGAGTTATTGGTTAGCAAGTGTGCAAATTTTCATACATGTTCATCGAAGTGATACATTGTATATCAATAAAATTATATGAAACATACAAATCCATGTCCAAACCACAATCTTAAATCAATGTGAAAACTGGCAAATTTGGTTAAACACCTGAACTTCACATGTAATGAAATAAAAGAATACATACGAGTTCCATTGACAGTGAAGCATGTTTTGTCGTTTTCATTACAAATCACTTCATTGATATATCGCGGGAATTTATCAGCTTGGAGCTCTGTGGTCGCGGCACATGCCGTGCACATCCGAAGAAAACCACTATTAGTGACAAATCCCTTTGCATGACAATATTGTGGCGTGATTGATACCCCTACAAAAAATGAAATTAAAACCATTAAATCTGATGAAAGTGACTACTTAAAATAATCTGAAGCGTTCGTGTAGATACATGTAAAGATAGCAATTACAAAGTGAATATATGTATTTGATCTTTATTGAATTTTACTGCTTATTTTTTAACGATTTACATGATTGCATCTATAAATTACAAAAAAAGTCATGACAAAAGATTGATGGACCAGATTCCTAGCTAATAGTTTATTCGTTCACTTTATTTTGCAGTGTAAATAGAAATCAATTGTTTTGGATTTGAATATTCATGGTAGATTATTTTTGTATTTTTTATGCTTTTTTGAATGGTTTCAGCAAGTCGCAGTAACTTTGTTCCATTAAATTAGAAGTATGGTTATAAACGCAGGCAAAATTGTTGTTAACCTACCATTGTCTCCTACACTCAGGCTTCTTTTTACTCTATTGTCTTCTGTTGTTTCTTCCATTGCACTAGTCAGTTGAAATTGATTAAGTATGATAGGATTTATTGAAATATTGTTTGATTTCATAAAATCTACAACATCGCTTTTGGTCACTGGTTATTCTTATATAAAAGTTCAAACTTTGATGAAATCGATTCAAAATCCGATTCCTGGACAGTTTCAGTCCCTCTCTGATTACGTGTGGAACTTGAATTCGATGTTGATAATGTCGAAAAGTTACGTATCTGTGCAGATTGTTTACGTGACCACGTGTTCAAATCCTCTAATAACTTTGCCTTAGTAACTGCGTTGTCTATTAAAGGGTTAAACTGCAAGGTATCGTTAAGCAGGTTTGCCTGTCAAATAAATATTTCATTGTTAACTATATATAAAAAGTTGAAGCTAAACACAAACATCTTAATACCTAAAGTTCTGTGATGCCGGGCTTGTTTTTACCGATCCATTTTTAAATCACAATCTCCGAAGCAAAGTAAAACTTAAAACTGAAAAATTAAGTTAAACAGCTGAACTTCTATCTAGGATATTAAAGACAGTTGCTCCTGAGAAGCGTAAGCACTCCCTGGCTAGCTAAGGTACACCCGCCACATGCGAAATTAAAAATAAGAAGGAAAGAATATGCAAAAACCTATAAACGTCAAATATATCAAAGACGATTTTGGATACAGAAACATCATACTTATTAACACTATTGTGATGACGGACTTTTGAGTGGCTTGAAATATTCCTTTCGTCAACAATTTGTTTGTGAGCAGCTTGCTTCGTTTTATCATGTTCCCGCTGTGGGAACAAGCTCTATCATAAAGCATTAAACATGGAACAAATACAAAATTAGAAAGAGAGTATACAATAGTTGTAACTTCATTTTTTTCTTTGAATACAAATAACTATTAAACCGCCAGTCGGTACTGTTTCTTCTGGCTGGTTCTCGGGTCCCCGCGTCACCATAGAACTCATAGCTGTCTTGACTGATGCATATCCCGAACCCAAGTCTACCCTAATACTTACCTCAACACTGTCCATATCTGCTAAAGGTAACAAGTTCGGAAAATTAGCAGCCGTTGCTTCGTCTGCAGCCATGAAACTAGGCATAAATCTCCCGCCTTTTTCATTTAGCGTTTTCACCATCAGCTGTGGTATTGCTGCTTGTCTCGCCACCATACTAGGTGGACATATTGGTTTTACTTGAACTATAGGTGTAGGTGGAGTTGCATAAATCTGTTTAACTATTTCAAAGAAATAAATCAGAATAATAGAATACAATAAAATTTTGAAAAAAAAGAAAAACTCATGTTGTATGGAAGAAAATATGTAACTTGCAAGTCCACTTAACATTATGAAATATTATGCCTGTTTCATATACATTGTATATATAGTAATCAGAATGCTTGTTTCATATTTAACTTTTTTGTAAACCTTGTTATGCATTTTGCTAAACAAAGTATTAAATGGCACTTTTTACCGGCTCTGCACAACAAATACTCAAATTTTCAAAATGTACTGAAGCAGCTTCATCATCAATGTACAACTGTACCCATCGTTACAATGGTCTCATAATGTCACATTAATGAAGCGTAATTTGGCTTTTTTTTTTTTTTTTTTTTTTTTTTTTTTTTTTTTTTTTTTAATTCCTGTCATGTGCTAATATTTTAGTTATTTGTTTTAACAACATGCCGGCAAAAATTAGATTAGTGCATACAAACAGCACCAAACTGTCTTTATTCTAGTCATTTAAAACAAGACAACTAAAATTGATTAAGGAACCCTCCAATAGCCCTCACAACTTGACATTAAATGGTCAAGGAGATGGATGTGATGTGCTATCGCTCAACAAAACCCCCCAAAACACTACAAATGCGGAGAAAATTTGTGCTATTTTTCGGGATAAGGGCTATATAACAATGGAAATGGCAAAGACAGAGCTAGAAAAAAACGCACAAGGAGTGACAATCTGGTCAGTCATAAGCACATAACCAAATTAAAAAAATTAGACGAACACAAACACAGTAAGATGGCGAATTCATCTGAGACAGAAAAATAAAATATTGACTTTCAAAAAACTGACAATGTTGACAAGCTATTGAATGCTTTTTTATCTACACAGCAAACAGTCAATAATTAATTTAAAAAAAAATGATTAACAAAATGCACATCACTGGTCATTTATTACAATGTCGAGAGTTTAATAATCAGTGCTTCCAAATATGTTTTTCTTATCTTATATTTATTACTGGCTACTACCAATTAAATAATTTTCAGCATTTTTTTTAAAAAGTTAATTGCTGTTAACGACTGTAAACATTTACAAACACAAAAAAAAAACATTGTTTAAAGCACATTTTATACCAGTGTTAATTTTACAACACTGGAAAGTCCGTATCGGAATACAATTACTAATCAGTAGTGCAAATACCAAAATCTTTTATGGTAATAGAAAAATATCCAAATGACCAAATTATATATTTAACCAAATTTAAGGAAGGGAATAAATACTTTGCATGAGGGAGTATACCTTAGGTTTTTTTAGGATTTTCAGGTTTAACTAGCAGCGATTTAAGACAATAGTTTGTTAAATAATTAATAATTGATGAATTAAATTCACTTACCTGGGACTGAAGTTGCAGAATCTATGGCTACATATACAATATAAATGGTCATCAACAACTCCGAGATATTCATTTTTCTGAAAAATCCATGGAAAACAGCTTCATTTATATAGCATTTTTATCACAAAGTAACGTAGTCATTCTTTAAGACAACATAAATATTGCATAAGTTTTAGTGCGGATAAAATAACCATAGAAGATATTAAACACACTTCTCTCTATCAGAGCTACCTGTGGTGGTAAAACCCTGACAAACATAGCATTTCAGACACACGTGGCTGGGGGTATTTCATTGGTTAAGATAACATTCAAATTTTATTCGTTGATTAAATAACATTTAAACGTTGAAGGATAAAGTTATTATCAATCCGGTGGTGGTCACTTCCTCTAGAAAGTATAGCAAGGTCGTCGAATTGATATTTATTTGTTTGTTTGTATATACCAAATTATCCGAGTTTGATATACACGTATGTAAGAACATCGGGATATTATCCACATATATGTCTATGTCCCCTACACAAGTTCACCAGTTCACCAAGTCTAAGAGATTGCCATTTGTTATTCGGAAAAAAGGAAATAAAAAAAATTCTATATACTAGTAAAGAAAATATAGTAGATCCTGTCTCCAAAATTGATAATCAAATGCCTATAAATTCACCATATATGTCTTATCTTCAAACACACCTTGAATCAATCCAAAAAGCAAAGTAAAAAGAAAAAAACGTGAATTACCACCAGGGATGTGCTGTGGAAGGACAAGCACCTGTCTTGAAAATGTACTGGCCCCGGTTTCACAATTATTCCTTTGCTTAGATTTTCCTTAACTTAAATATTGCATATCAAATCTTTATGATTTTTAATTTTAAAGATATTCAGGAACCTAAGGTGTCAATTTTAGGATATTTTTAGAATTAAACATTTGAATTCGTTTTGACAAAAATATTCATCAGCAGTTCCAAAAAGAGATTACCAAAATTTGCTAAATTTAAGTTCAGGAAAAACTTAGCTAAGGAACGATTGTGAAACCGGGGCCAGGTAATATAAGCATACACTTTTATAAATAGGGAAATTCAAATATTCCCGTAAACTGTTTTAGTATATAAGACACCTCAATCATCCACAGTGGGTTTTGATAGGTTTTGCTTTATTACACTGTTATCATGCTACTGAAACTTAAATGGCATTTCACATAACCATATGGAACCAATGTTTAGGTAAAATCAAAAAGTAAGGTTCAGAAAAGCTTCTGAACGTTTATAACCACATGTATGTTTATGCTTACAATAATGCGACCGTGCACAATACAAATCAAAATCAAACATACCAATCAATGTCTAAATCACAATCCCAAAGCTAAGTAAAATCAAACATACCAATCAATGTCTAAACCACAATCCCAAAGCTAAGTAAAATCAAACATACCAATCAATGTCTAAATCACAATCCCAAAGCTAAGTAAAATCAAACATACCAATCAATGTCTAAATCACAATCCTAAAGCTAAGTAAAACAAACATACCAATCAATGTCTAAATCACAATCCTAAAGCTAAGTAAAACAAACATACCAATCAATGTCCAAATCACAATCCTAAAGCTAAGTAAAACAAACATACCAATCAATGTCTAAATCACAATCCTAAAGCTAAGTAAAACAAACATACCAATCAATGTCCAAATCACAATCCTAAAGCTAAGTAAAACAAACATACCAATCAATGTCTAAATCACAATCCTAAAGCTAAGTAAAACAAACATACCAATCAATGTCTAAATCACAATCCTAAAGCTAAGTAAAACAAACATACCAATCAATGTCCAAATCACAATCCTAAAGCTAAGTAAAACAAACATACCAATCAATGTCTAAATCACAATCCTAAAGCTAAGTAAAATCAAACATACCAAACCGTGTCTAAATCACAATCCCAAAGCTAAGTAAAACAAACATACCAATCAATGTCTAAATCACAATCCTAAAGCTAAGTAAAATCAAACATACGAATCTATGTCTAAATCACAATCCCAAAGCTAAGTAAAACAAACATACGAATCCATGTCCAAACCACAATCCTAAAGCTAAGTAAAACAAACATACCAAACCATGTCTAAATCACAATCCTAAAGCTAAGTAAAATCAAACATACCAATCATGTCCAAACCACAATCCTAAAGCTAAGTAAAACAAACATACCAAACCATGTCTAAATCACAATCCTAAAGCTAAGTAAAATCAAACATACCAATCAATGTCCAAACCACAATCCTAAAGCTAAGTAAAACAAACATACCAAACCATGTCTAAACCACAATCCTAAAGCTAAGTAAAATCAAACATACCAATCAATGTCCAAACCACAATCCTAAAGCTAAGTAAAACAAACATACCAAACCATGTCTAAACCACAATCCTAAAGCTAAGTAAAATCAAACATACCAATCAATGTCCAAACCACAATCCTAAAGCTAAGTAAAATCAAACATACCAATCCGTTTCCAAACCACAATCCTAAAGCTAAGTAAAATCAAACATACCAATCAATGTCAAAACCACAATCCTAAAGCTAAGTAAAACAAACATACCAAACCATGTCTAAACCACAATCCTAAAGCTAAGTAAATCAAACATACCAATCAATGTCCAAACCACAATCCTAAAGCTAAGTAAAACAAACATACCAAACCATGTCTAAACCACAATCCTAAAGCTAAGTAAAATCAAACATACCAATCAATGTCCAAACCACAATCCTAAAGCTAAGTAAAACAAACATACCAAACCATGTCTAAACCACAATCCTAAAGCTAAGTAAAATCAAACATACCAATCAATGTCCAAACCACAATCCTAAAGCTAAGTAAAATCAAACATACCAATCCGTGTCCAAACCACAATCCTAAAGCTAAGTAAAATCAAACATACCAATCAATGTCCAAACCACAATCCTAAAGCTAAGTAAAACAAACATACCAAACCATGTCTAAACCACAATCCTAAAGCTAAGTAAAATCAAACATACCAATCAATGTCCAAACCACAATCCTAAAGCTAAGTAAAATCAAACATACCAATCAATGTCCAAACCACAATCCTAAAGCTAAGTAAAATCAAACATACCAATCAATGTCCAAACCACAATCCTAAAGCTAAGTAAAATCAAACATACCAATCAATGTCCAAACCACAATCCTAAAGCTAAGTAAAATCAAACATACCAATCAATGTCCAAACCACAATCCTAAAGCTAAGTAAAATCAAACATACCAATCCGTGTCCAAATCACAATCCTAAAGCTAAGTAAAATCAAACATACCAATCAATGTCCAAACCACAATCCTAAAGCTAAGTAAAATCAAACATACCAATCCGTGTCCAAATCACAATCCTAAAGCTAAGTAAAATCAAACATACCAATCAATGTCCAAATCACAATCCTAAAGCTAAGTAAAATCAAACATACCAATCAATGTCCAAACCACAATCCTAAAGCTAAGTAAAATCAAACATACCAATCAATGTCCAAACCACAATCCTAAAGCTAAGTAAAATCAAACATACCAATCCGTGTCCAAATCACAATCCTAAAGCTAAGTAAAATCAAACATACCAATCAATGTCCAAACCACAATCCTAAAGCTAAGTAAAATCAAACATACCAATCCGTGTCCAAATCACAATCCTAAAGCTAAGTAAAATCAAACATACCAATCAATGTCCAAATCACAATCCTAAAGCTAAGAAAAATCAAACATACCAATCAATGTCCAAACCACAATCCTAAAGCTAAGTAAAATCAAACATACCAATCAATGTCCAAACCACAATCCTAAAGCTAAGTAAAATCAAACATACCAATCCGTGTCCAAATCACAATCCTAAAGCTAAGTAAAATCAAACATACCAATCAATGTCCAAACCACAATCCTAAAGCTAAGTAAAATCAAACATACCAATCCGTGTCCAAATCACAATCCTAAAGCTAAGTAAAATCAAACATACCAATCAATGTCCAAATCACAATCCTAAAGCTAAGTAAAATCAAACATACCAATCAATGTCCAAACCACAATCCTAAAGCTAAGTAAAATCAAACATACCAATCCGTGTCCAAATCACAATCCTAAAGCTAAGTAAAATCAAACATACCAATCAATGTCCAAACCACAATCCTAAAGCTAAGTAAAATCAAACATACCAATCAATGTCCAAACCACAATCCTAAAGCTAAGTAAAATCAAACATACCAATCCGTGTCCAAATCACAATCCTAAAGCTAAGTAAAATCAAACATACCAATCAATGTCCAAATCACAATCCTAAAGCTAAGTAAAATCAAACATACCAATCAATGTCCAAATCACAATCCTAAAGCTAAGTAAAATCAAACATACCAATCAATGTCCAAACCACAATCCTAAAGCTACGTAAAATCAAACATACCAATCCGTGTCCAAATCACAATCCTAAAGCTAAGTAAAACAAACATACCAATCCGTGTCCAAATCACAATCCTAAAGCTAAGTAAAACAAACATACCAATCCGTGTCCAAATCACAATCCTAAAGCTAAGTAAAACAAACATACGAATCTATGTCTAAATCACAATCCCAAAGCAAAGTAAAAACAAACATACCAATCCGTGTCCAAATCACAATCCTAAAGCTAAGTAAAACAAACATACGAATCTATGTCTAAATCACAATCCCAAAGCAAAGTAAAACAAACATACGAATCTATGTCTAAATCGCAATCCCAAAGCAAAGTAAAACAAACATACGAATCTATGTCCAAATCACAATCCCATAGCAAAGTAACTTGAATCAAACATACCAATCCGTGTCTAAACCACAATCCCAAAGCAAAGTAAAAACTTTGAAAACTGGCGAATTAAGCTAAAGAAGTGAACTTCCATCAGGGAAGTTAGACCGGTTGTCTTGGAAGGGTAACCATCTTCTGCTTAGCTAGATATACACGCACCATGTGTGGAATCAAAATTTAGAATGAAAGAACCATGGAACTATGGAACGTCAAATATAACAAAATGAATTTTTCAGCTGAAACTTTCTAAATATCATAATACATAATGAAAATGAAACGTACAGAGTTGTCAATATATAAAATGTATGAAATGTTAGAAATATTAACAATAGTTATCATTTTAAAGTTAACACAGAAAATGTGATACTTGTTTGTAATATTTTCAACAAAAATCACAAAATTTATCCATCTAGCACTCTGTCAATTAGGGAAAATCGGAGTAAGCCTCGGCCGATCAAATCGGAGCACTGTTAAGAAAACCCCGAGATGGTAAACTCTCTAATTTTAGATGTGGTTCAACGTTTTGTGTCATTTACTCTTTCCTTCATTATTAATACATTTTGATAGTCTTAGAGTTCCAGTCATCTCATTTCGAAAAATTAAGCAAAAAACGTTAAGGTCCTTTCAAAATTTGAAATTAAAATTCATATAATCAGCCGTGGAACCAAAGTGTTTTAAGGAAATATTAATACGGCAAACAAGTTGATTGCAATCAAGAAGTTTTTGAGTAAAAAATGCTTAAAGGTAATGAAGATTTTAAATCAATTAGATTTAAGTTGATTTAGCCCATAATTGGAATTGAATAAACAAAAAGCAAATCAAAACCCGACGAACAAACTAAGACAAACACCCTAACCTCCAACCAGGAAGCAAGGCTGTGTGCCCGGAATGACAAGCTTCCCCGTCCAGCCAGCCACATCCACCACGTGTGAAATCACAATTGAAAATGAAAGCAACATGGAACCATGAGACGCCAAATACATCCAGTATCTGAGTTGGCAGAAAAAATAAAGGCCGGCATTATACTGGATCATCATTGTTATGGAACATATGGTTGTGCGAGATTAACTGCGACACTGTGTGACTGCAATCCGTAAATCACTTGACCACCTTGGTCAGAAGCATAAATGGCAATAAATTTGACCATCCATATGCAAAAGGGCCTTTAGGACAAAATTATGATATTTACACTTTTTTGTTATATTTTGTTGATTGTACCAACATTGTGTTATACAGAAATAGTAATAACATGGAATCACCGAAATATTTGTGGAGAAATTGTGAAAAAAAACCACAAAGCTATGTTTTTGTAACAAACTATAATTGTTGCATTCAAAATCTGTTTTCTGAATTACAATTGGATTGTTCTAAAAGACTTTTTCGATAACGAAACACCATTGCAGTAAACTAAAATAAAACATTTAGTCTTAGTGAGAAAAAATACCGAAACGTAATTATATATACATTTTGTTTATGGTGATATTCAACCAATAAAAAATTCTGTTTTATACTTTAAATTTTTATGTGATGAAAAATGAATAATTTTAAGTCGAATTATTTTTTTTTAATTATTACATTCCAAAAAAAAAACTATTTCAAGTGTTTGCAAATGAGTATATTGATTCATATAATATTTAAATATTATTTTTATCCAATATTGGTTTAAGTAAAATATAAAATACGAATAAATCAAATTACTTACATACTCCTGATGTTCAGTTCGTCCGGGTATGATTTGTTACCGACTATTATCACGATTTTAGTTAAATACGATAGACCATTTCTATTGGTCTGTTAATTTGGACCCACATAAACTGATTTATACAGAGAAACGCCAATAGCAAACAAATGTTAGAATTAATACTTTCCAAAATGCCTATGAGAAAATGTTAATTTATATCATTAACGAACGTGCATCACTTCTTTAAGCATTTCATGTTAAAATCTACAACCTCTATAGATCTTAACGATCACCTCTGATTGAACAATGTTAGAGGTTTTAAAAATGCATGCTGGATACCAACTAAAGTCTTTGTGTTTTTTTTTCATTTAACGACTAAAGACAAATGTTTAACAATGAATCATTTGCAAACAAATTGCATAGTTAACTATTACAATATTATTGTTTAATTGTGTGTGTATGTTCGTTTCAAAACGATGTTTTCTTTCATATTTTACAGGGTTTTTAAACGCATAATTACTTCTTGCATACATATGCATATTAACTAATTATTTGTAACATTTGGTTCCGGAGTAAAAAAAAAAAACATGTTACAATTAAGTCTAAAACAAAAACATATCAAAATAGCTTTTGATGTATAAGTTTTGCGTGGCAATACCGTATAGCAATTGGTGCTTAACCTTCCGCAACACCCGGCCTCACTTCCATGACGTTTTACTAAATTTGCGTTTTCAAAGTTGTTTATTTTGTTCTTTGATTTGCGATTTGAACATGGACTGATATGTTTGGTTATTTTAAAGAGCGTGACAAGTTAAGCAGCATTATAAGCAAAAAATTAGAATTATTATGCGTGTGTCTAGAATGGTTATCAGAAAACTCCCGTATAACTGCAGACAACGTGGAAACGAAGCAGTGGTGCAATTACTGTGATTGTATATGGCCAAGTGAAGTGAAACGTTTTCTAACACCAAAAACGGGCTAAAATACAGCCCGATTTCCTACTATAGATGAACACTCACCCTTACTGCAATGTTTCCGATGTTAAACTGAAAATACCAATTTTACTTTTGAATATAATTTGTTTAAGGGTATTTATATATACATTATGCATAAAAATTTATTCTTAACAACAAAAATTATGTATTATTTGTTTGTGATGCTCGGTGAACTTCCTGACATGAAAAATATACAAATACTCCTCTGCAATTTATTTTCAATTTGTTAAAACAACCACTTAGAATAAGTATCAAGTCTACCATTACATATAGACATGTTACAAACAAATGGATTTACAGAAGAGCGATTCCGCGCCCGTAGTGGCTTAAGATATGAGAAAAATTTTACACTTAAATTAAACCATGTATAAACTTTAAGATTAATACCGTAATCATAATGTAGTCTACGCCCTCAACATTTATAAATTTACGTCAACTTGGATTTGCTACTTCACATCTACATTAGAATTTGGTTCGTGACAACAAATGGCGTATGGTATGCTCTATTGCCTAAATGTTTATAAAACTTGGTTATTTCTTTCGAGTTAATAATGTCTTTAATATACCTTTGATATTTATAGTTATCCGGTATTTACAGAATAAAGATATCAACCAAATGTCAATGTTACAAAACGTGTTAAATGACCACATTGTTTGTACCACAAAGTCATAAAGTGTCGTCGGCGTTAGTGTCCAGGTGCATGCTGGGAATGTCGAGTGCTATATGGAGTGGATTGTGCTTTATCAAAAAGCATTGTTTTGATGAAGATGCCATGGCGTCGTGGAAATGTTTTGGATAAATATTACGTGTTACATTATAACAATTGTACATAACAAGTATACTCGAGATTAAATTCGGTTTAATGAGCTTAAACCTCCCACTCAAGAATCCATCAATTAAAAGAGGCGCCATTAGCTTTTGGTGACGTTGTAAAAATTCCTACCAATGCTATCCACTGTTTATAATTCTAGGAGTGTTGTTTATACCGTTGTTGTATTGAGCACTTGTCTCCATACAACCAGTAACAACATTCTTCTTCCTCAAATATTTGGTGCATCGATACATGCAAATGTATGTACCTAATTTTGTATGGGGCGCCGTTTTACTATGTGTGTGTGTGTGTATGTGTGTGTGTGTTCCAAAAAGGCGTTTGTTTGTCTCCTCTTGTTTGCTGTTAATGTTTAATCGTGTCCTATGTTGTGATGACTGTTGTCAGGTCATGTTGTCAATTACAATTGTCTTCTATTGCAATTGTCATATACCATTTTTTGAATTTAATCAAAAAATACATTTAAAAAATGGTATATGAATTTTATAATTAAATTTTAAAAAATGGTATATGACACAATGATATGTGGTTTTTACACTATTAAAGTACACGTTACATCTACAATTATGGTAGCCCATACATTCCGGCACCAACAAGAACATTTTCTTGGTGACTAATTGATTATTAGTAGCCACTTACAAATGACCTTCTGACTACAAAACCCCCAAGGTTTAAAAAATTATAATTCTATTTGCTGTATCGACATTTAAGGGTAATTTATTTATAAATATACAATTCTAGCTAATTCTGTCTTTGATTCCTATCTTAATATTCTGATTCCAAATTCTAGATTTGAGATTTGATTCACCGACAGTTGCCATTATATGCCAATGGTTGTCCACATTTAGGTACATATTTCATCTTAGTTTTTCCCGCTTTATTTTATGTCAAAGAGTTCTTTTCAAGACGTATGTCATCATACATCTTATAGACGATCGATTACCTTATAAATAGGACCACCAAGAGTTATAATCACGTCGTACTTTAAGACTTTTTAGCTCACCTGAGCCAAAGGCTCAAGTGAGCTTTTCTGATCACAATTTGTCCGTTGTCTGTCGTCGTCGTCGTCGTCGTCGTTGTCGTCGTAAACTTTTCACATTTTCATCTTCTTCTCACGAACCACTGGGCAGATTTCAACCAAATTTGGCACAAAGCACCACTAGGTGAAGGGGATTCAAGTTTGTTCAAATGAAGGGCCACACCCTCTTTAAAGGGGAGATAATTGAGAATTATTGAAACTTTGTTGGTATTTTTCAAAAATCTTCTTCTCAAAAACTATTCGGCCTGTAAAGCTTAAACTTTTGT
Organism: Anadara kagoshimensis; assembly: GCA_021292105.1. Classification (NCBI taxonomy): domain Eukaryota; kingdom Metazoa; phylum Mollusca; class Bivalvia; order Arcoida; family Arcidae; genus Anadara; species Anadara kagoshimensis. The sequence continues at coordinate 45,485,622 of CM037857.1, forward strand.
GGAGGCATCCTTAGGAAGTGTAGATTCAAGTTTGTTCAAATCATGGTCCCCGGGGGTAGGGAGGGGCCACAAGAGGGGGATCAAGTTTTACATAGGAGTATATAGAGAAAATCTTTAAAAATCTTCTTCTCAAAAACTATTAGGCCTGAAAAGCTCAAATTAAAATGGAAGCATCCTGAGGTAGTGTAGATTCAAGTTTGTTCAAATCATGGTCCCCGGGGGTAGGGAGGGGTCACAAGAGGGGGATCAAGTTTTACATAGGAATATATAAAGAAAATTTTTAAAAATCTTTTTCTCAAAAACTATTAGGCCAGAAAAGCTCAAATTAAAATGGAAGCATCCTCAGGTAGTGTAGATTCAAGTTTGTTCAAATCATAGTCCCTGGGGGTAGGGTGGGGCCACAAGAGGGGGGGTCAAGTTTTACACAGGAATATATAGAGAGAATCTTTAAAAATCTTCTCCTCAAAAACTATTAGGCCAGGAAAGCTCAAATTAAAATGGAAGCATCCTCAGGTAGTGTAGATTCAAGTTTGTTCAAATCATGGTCCCCGGGGGTAGGGAGGGGCCACAAGAGGGGATCAAGTTTTACATAGGAGTATATAGAGAAAATCTTTAAAAATCTATTTCTCAAAAACTATTAGGCCTGAAAAGCTCAAATTAAAATGGAAGCATCCTCAGGTAGTGTAGATTCAAGTTTGTTCAAATCATGGTCCCCGGGGGTAGAGAGGGGTCACAAGAGGGGGATCAAGTTTTACATAGGAATATATAAGAAAATTTTTTAAAATCTTTTTCTCAAAAACTATTAGGCCAGAAAAGCTCAAATTAAAATGGAAGCATCCTCAGGTAGTGTAGATTCAAGTTTGTTCAAATCATAGTCCCTGGGGGTAGGGTGGGGCCACAAGAGGGGGGTCAAGTTTTACACAGGAATATATAGAGAGAATCTTTAAAAATCTTCTCCTCAAAAACTATTAGGCCAGGAAAGCTCAAATTAAAATGGAAGCATCCTCAGGTAGTGTAGATTCAAGTTTGTTCAAATCATGGTTAAATAATAGTGTATTTTCCATGCTGTATTCTTTTATATAAGTATTTTGATATAAAGTTAAATATATTGTTCATGAGAAATATATTAATTGTACTTGTATTTAAAAGCTAATTTTTAATGTAAATCCTGCTGTATTCTATAATTTCTATTTGCCATTTCCCGATTACAGTATTCGGCCTATGCATTTTCTCTCTTTTGAGATTGGTAGATTGCATGATGAAAATTTTTTTTAAAATTATTTCATTGGTTGAAATGCTGTAAGAAAAAGGTAACGGAATAAGCCGAGGCTTGTCGAAACATCAACCTTTTACGGTACATAGAAATACTTACAATTGTTTAGTGAAAAGCATCGGTAGGAAGTATAGATTTCAGTTTGTACAAAACCTCCCTCCCCTGCACTCACTTCAATACTGAACTCATTTCGGCTTCTACCTAGCAAGTTGCTCAGGTGAGCGATGTGGCCCCTGGGCCTCTTGTTTAATTTGTTTTTTATTTTATTTTATTTTATTTTATTTATTTATTTATTTTGTTATGTTATGTTGATTCGACATATTTCAAGCTAAGACTTACCAAACCCTCGTGAAATTTATGGCCGTCATTGTTGATAAGTATAATGTGCCTGTATCCAAAATTATCCTGAGTATAATTGACGTCCTATAGTCCCATGTTCTTTTCATTTCCAATTTTAATGAAACATGTGGCGGGTAAAGCCAGCTAAACATGAGGTGCTTAACCTTCCGAAACCTCCGGTCTAGTTTCCCTGGTTTAAGTTCAGTTTAGGTGTTAAACGTGCAAGTTTCAAAAGTTTTTACTTTGCTTTTGAAGTTTGATTTGGACATGGATTGGTATGTTTGTTATAATGATTGTATGTAGCTTAATGCTTTATTGAAACAAAACATTTTGATTGTAAATAATGATTCCTTGATGGTTAGTAAAAGTAGACGTTCAAACATTACCAAACATGCTTATATAAAACTCGCCTTTTCAAACATTAACGTTATTTTTTAAGACTAGATGACTATTAGCATATAGCTTGATGAAAATCTCCAATAAAGCATTACCACTGCAGTAGCTCAGTTGATAAAGTGGTCGCTCCGTAGGTATGAGGCCATTGGTTTGAACCTCGACCTGGTCTCGGAAACAAGACTTGAAAGTTGGCAGTAATTTTTTTCCAAGCTCTCGGTATTACGAAATGAAAGTCACGGTTCTTTCGCATGTTAACTTAAAATAATTGAGGCCCCGTGTCAAGGTAGACGTGGCTCGATACAAAACAACCCTGCTGTATAATGCAATCAGAGTAAAGCGCAGGCAAAATTTCTGCAACTTCGTATATAGCTGGCGACGTCTCGATAATATTCTTGTAATATTCTTGACTGGGATGTTAATCACAAAATTGATTGCTTCTTACAACCTGCTTTTGGTCAATTCAACATTTTCAAAAGCAGTTTCAGAAGCAATTATAAAACGAACGATAAAATTCTACAATGTTTATCATTTAAATCTGGATATATTTGACGTCCTATAGTTCCTTGTTCCTTTTACTCAATTCTGATTACACACGTGGCGGGTGTAGCTAACTAACAGGAAGTGATTACCCTTCCGGAGCATCCGGTCTCCCTTCTCTGGTGGAGGTTCACATGTGTCACTTATTTGTCAGTTCTCAAGTTTTTACTTTGCTTTTGGATTTTGATTCGGACATGCATTAGTATGTTTGTTGTTTTTTTCTAATAATTTATAATAATAATATAATATAATATTTATTGGACATGAAACAGTATGTTTGTGTTTGATCTATATGTAGATACATACGCAAAATGGGGTGAAAACACGAAAGGCAAAAAAATGTTAAAAATACCTCAACAACACAAAATCCTTTCATTACGCAGTTTTAAAAATTAATGCTTGCCCAATATGTTTTTTCTGGGCATTTATTAAGGCTAATTCTTATTACCAACATTTGCTTGAAGATGCTAAAATATTCTGTCAATTTTGGAAATAAAAATTCACAAACCAGTTTCCGATCTGTGCATTGGCCGAAAGGTCATACGAGGATATTTAACAACCAGCTGGCTAATTAGGGTTTGTAATTTTGTAAAACCTATTTTTTAAATTGAAATACAAGAAATGCGTCAATATTTTAACTAATAACTAATACACAGATTATTTTAAGTGGTTGTAATTTTTCATTGAAATTTTTTCATTTTGAAGTATATCTAACAGTGCATTAAAGCATAGATATGTCTCTTAATCCTTACAAATACCAGGCGTAAATACATTTTATCAGGGTTAACAATTTAATTCATATTGACACGAGATTTCAAAAATTGATCTTAAATTAAGATTTATGTTTCTTTAATGTCAAGCCAAAAGTAAATAATCCAGCTCGATACTTGGTACTCCAATGATTAAACGTAAAATTAATTACGTGATTTTGTTTTGTTTGTACAGTTCAAGCAAATTTCAGAAATTCTGTAAATGACTTGATTTTTTATCTATTCTTAAAAATATGCATATGAATACGCGCACTTTAAAATTGTATTAACTTACATGATCTGGTACACGAGTTTTTTTCACTGGGACTACATCGTGTCGTGTATGCAACTTTTAAAAGTACATCAAGATTAAGATTTAGTTTTTAAAAAATGTTTTACTCTAGCGCCACGCAAATTTTAAAAGTACATAAAAATTATCACCGATTTTAAGTATCCTTCGAATCGATATAATATAAACATGGCCTAATGTTTTACAAATTTAGAATTTAAAAACAAATATACCAATCTACATGTATGTCTAACCCCCAAAGCAAAGTGAAAACTGGCATATTTTGTTCAAAACATGAACTTGCACCAGGGAAGTAAGGCCGGGTGTTCCAAAGAATAACTTGAGCACCTCCTGTTTAGCTAGCTACAACCGCCATGTGTGTAATCAAAATTGAGAATGAAAGGAACACCAAACAATGGAACGTCAAACAATGGAACGTCAAACATATCAAGGATAATTTTGGACACTGAGACTTCTTACTTATCAACAATATTTTGATGACGGTCATAAAACTTTGTTTCAGGGACTTAATAAGCCTAAGCTTACAATAACCCCGAGTTTATAATTTACTTGTAAGCAGCTTGGTTCGTTGTATAAAATTTCCGCAGTATGAACAAGCTCTACTACCAAAGCGTATTATATAATTAACTGTGAAACAAATACACCAAAACCAGGGGAAAATGCAAGCAGGTATATATTGCTGAAATAAAAAAGGAAAGTATTAGTGGACATCAACGTTAGCGTGTACAACGTATATAGGATCTTTATTATTCAGTATATATATATATATATATATGTGCCATGTGCTACTTTTGAATTTTTATGAAATAATACATTTGTAAAAATTCAAAAGTAGCACATGACTCATGCTAACTATGTGTAGCTAGCTAAACAGGCAGTGCTTACCCTTCCGAAACACCCGGCCTCACTTCCCTGATGGAAGTTCACATGTCAGTTCCAAAGTTTTTACTTTTTACCACTGAGTTGTGATTTGGACATAGATTAGTATGTTTGTTTTTGTTTAATAGCTGTATTCTATTTTGACAAGTAATGTATTTTACAAATTTGACACTAATCAATTTGGAAAAACATTAAAAACAATTACCCCAGTGACATAGTTTCCGATTTTAAGAGTTACAAAAGCGTGTGAAGGATGGTTAGAAAATCCAAATAATAGCCATATCGGGTTTTATAACCCATGTTCATTTAGTCAGTCAATATAGAATCTTCAATTGACAAAAGTTCAATTTTTAGAAAGCACACTATGCCATGCAATGCACCATTAAATAAAACCCAGTAGAGATTTTATTTTTCTAACCCGTTCCATTCTAACTTCGTTTGAAAAACAATCTAAACGCTACCATTTTTTGTATATTAAAACACACAGATGATCGCCTGGCCATTTTTATTAACCTCCACTCTCTGTTATTTATAATTCCACATTTGATATTTATTATTTAAATGTTATATTCGGAACAAAAAAGAGACAAATTATCAGACCAATTGGCTCTAGCAGGAAGTTATAACAAAAGGATATATCTATCAACACAGGAACTTATACCATCGCGAAGTCTAGTCATCACCGATATGAAAAAAAATACTGACCCCCGGGTAAGTGTAATAAACAAGCTTATCACTCATACTTAACAGGAACTATTAAATCATATGAACTATTAAATCATATGGACAGCGTTAGTATCTATATTGGGAAATGAATTGCCCACCAATTTGGCAGATAGGTCTTGTAAAAGCTTATCAAAAAGTAAATATCGCCACTTGGGATTAATACTATAGTAGATGATTTTGCAATTTTTGTGTAAGAAATCAACGCAAACAGCAAGTCTCGTATTTCAAATAGAAAAAAATAAAGGAAACTGGAAACAATAACAAGAGGCCCAAGGGCTTTAACGCTCACCTGAGGATATGTCATTAATATACAGAACAATACAGAACAGCAATGCCTGCTGTCCAATCCTTTTCAGCATTTTTTTCTGAATAAAATATTGTTTAAATTAAATTAATTAATATACAGAAGTTAAATGGTCCATTACATTAATTACAGGAACTGTTAAAATTTTTAGCAGTTAGGACCCAAAGCAAGGATATTACTTATTATCACTTGTCCTAAAATGCTACCCTACATCTAAAATGTCTAAGGTCAAATATGTAAAAAAAAAGTACAAAGATCAAAACCGAGTTCATTTCAGTATTCTTACACACCTGTAAACTTGACCTTTGAACTCATGACCTTCATCTATATATCAAATAATTGTTAAACCAATGTCTACAATATTTGTGCTTATACAAAAAGTTTGTAGTTTTTCAGATAATTAACAATTTGGGTATTCATTTGCATCTGTGACCTTGACATTTGAACCTATGACCTTCATCTAGATATCAAAATGATCGTTGTATAAATACCTACAATATTGTAACTAACATGCCTATACAAAAAGTTTATAGTTTTCCACATAATTAAAAATTTCGAATTTGTTTCCATCTGTGACCTTGACCTTTAAACCTATGAGCTTCATCTATATATCAAAATGACGGTTAGGCCAACACCTACAATATCCAAATATACATGCCTATATAAAAAGTTTATAGGGTTTTAGATAATTAACAATTTCGATATGTGTTTGCATCTGTGACCTTTGCCTTTTGAATCCATGACCTTTACAATGATCCTTGTGCCAATACCTATGTACAATATTCTTATACCCATGTCTTTACAAAAAGTGTATAGTTTTTCAGACAATGAACAATTTCGGTATTTGTACGCACCTGTGACCTTGACCTTTGAACCAATGACCTTCATCTATATACTAAAATGACCATTAGACCAATACGTACAATATTCTAAGTACATTACTGTACAAAAATTTTATAGGTTTTAAAATAATTAGTAATTTTGGTATTCATTTGCATCCATGACCTTGACTTTTGAACCAATAACCTTCATCTACATGATCTATATAATATCAAAATCATTGTAAGGCCAATACCTACAATATTTCAATATTTCAATATATACATGCTAATACAAAAAGTTTATAGTTTCCAGATATATTGACATATATAGTAATTTTTCCAATGCCCTCCTTAATAACATTGTCATTTCCCCATTTTGAGCCCTACAGCTACAATTCCTGCAAATCTGAAACTAAGTGTCCTAAGTATGCTATAGATGAAATAACTTTATCTTTGATAAGTTCAGAGGAGAAGAATTTTAAAGATTTTCACTATTTCCTTTTTATTGTACCCCAAGACATAACTCCTTCATTTGTGTATCACCTAAACATGATAGTCAGCAAGTTTCATCAAATTCAGCTGGTAGTTTTAGAGGAGATGACTAAATTGTGAAATAATAACGGACAATGGACAACGCACAACATACAACGCTTATTTGGTTGATCGATTGATTGAGTGAGGTTTAACCTCCCAGTCAAGAATATTTCACTTATATCCACAGTAGCTGTACAGTAGGTGAAATGACAGAAATTGTTACCTGTGCAGTGCACTTAGGGCAATGTGCAGGGAGGTTTTTAACGCACCATGCCTGCCCTGACTCGGGCATCAATTTTCAAGATCTCTTCTGAAAGACCCTATAAATTTCATTTCTAAATGCTGAGAGCAGGGGAAAAAACAGTCACTACTATTCGAATTGCCTACTTCTACTACTACACCATCACATGCATGATGATTTTTAAGGCCTCACAAAAAAATGTCAATATTACTAATCAATTGGTTTAGATATTAATCTGAAGCCTATACCTGTATTTAATGAATACCAATATTATTAATTTATCCCCTGTTGCAAAAGAAAATACATTGGTGATGTTAAGTAAAAAATCTGTACTTTACTACTAGGTTTTGAAATTTCTAATTCAGATATGCCATTGATGATAGCTTTCTCCCCACATTCTTCCGCCAGAGTTTCAGAACTGACAATCTCAATAAGTGGAAAAAAGAATCTTGACGGGGCTTAAAACACCATTATTACATTCTCTGGTACTTTCTTACCAAACAGTTTTATTGGAAATGGTCATCTTGTCCTTGGCTATGAGTCTTCAATGCATGCAAGTGTTTTTCATAGTATTGTGTGACTAGGGCATCCTAGCCTTTGCAAGACAAACATAATATTAACTGAAGCAAAAGATCAGTAGATTGTTTTGCTAAAGCAACTAAAATATTTTATTGTCAGGTTTCTTTCATACTTTGTATTATAATTATGCTACAATAATTTAGATAATTTTGTTTACCCCTTTTCATTTCTTCACAGATAGCATAATGGTCTATAAGGTCTTTGACAAAGATAACAGTAAATAAATAAACAATTTCTTAAGTTTTAAATATATATGATTATTCTTTTAATAAAAATTAACTTGCATAAAACTAGAGTAACATTTATCATGCATATCTTAGTAAAAAAGATGAAAGACAGCATATATAATATAGCATGCATAGTGTTAAGCATATTATGTGTAATTTCTGTCAAAATATATATCAATACAATACTTAATAGATTTTGAAGACCAATATACAGTTGAACCTGCCTTAAAGGCCTCCTCTATAATAAGTGTCACCTACTTTTGAAGGCCAGTCAAATTTTATCTTGAATGTTCTTTATTCATGTTATTTCAACCTTTATATAAGGGTCGCCTGCCCATTGAGACCACTTGGACTGGCCCTTTAGGTGGTCTTTATAGTAAAAATTATTATACTGGAAAACTGATAATATCATGATAATACCATTTTCTCTTTGTCATATCTCTTAGACTGGGTACAAGATGGGGGCAATTTTATTACTTTTTTCTACCATGAGGATAAGAATGGTGCAAATTTAATGAAAGTGGAGAAAAAAGTAAAATTTCATTTTTTATATTTACAATCTTTCAAAGACATGAAAAACTTGAGCATTTTTGTCAGGATGACATATAAAAACTTGTTTATCAAATGCTGGCGGTTGGAGAATTCATTTTGTTGTAACAACTTTGGCTTTGACAGACTACTTAACCAGTCACCTTTGACATGATGTGAAGCTCGCCCACATCCATTTACACTAGTGTATGAAATCCAAAATTGTCATACTTCAGAAGAGTTGTCACCCTTTAACAACAACTTTTGACTAAAAACAAACAGCAGCTCCACTTAATATTGCAAATCAGCAGTAAAACAAGCCAGCAGATATACCTAGTGTTCAATCTAGAAGGGGTCCTTGTGCAATATACCCCAAAATAAAAAAATTTGCCCACAAGAATATTGTCAGTGGGCCAACCGTGGCTCATCTTTTTCAGTCTTACTTGAGTTTTTGACCAAACCGTATACATGTATACCTCTTTCTTATTTATGTTTTTCCTTTGACTTAATACTTATCTTTTCAAATAAAATGCATCAAGTTTCATTATAATGCTGTCCCAATTTTGAAAAAAATGGCCGTTGTTTTTTCAAGGCCTGGGCCAGGATGACTTCACTAACTATATTTCAGGATTGAACATTGTACCTATCATACTGCCAGTCTAAACTTAACCTCACAGGGATTGTTTGATATTTCTGTAAGATCAATTTCTTTCACTAGATTCTCCATCTTCATACGACACATATTGGATTCATCACAGAACATTATCCTACACTTTAAGTATAATTTAACTTTACTACAACTGTCCGCTGGAACAGGCACTTCTGTTAAAACTTGTTCCTTCTCACCAGTTATCTCCCCTTTATTTACCATTATGCTAGTGTCATCTTCATCTGTAAATTAATTAATTACATAGTAATTAAAAGTAAAGTAAATCCTACTTTAACAAGTATCAATATTCTCATTTTTATCAACATATATTGTCAGAATACAAAGAATCTTATCAACCTTTAGCAGAGAATGATTGATTGATTGAATTGGGTTTAACTTCCAAGTAAAAATATTTCACTCATATCAAGATGTCACCAGCTATTAGTAAAGTGGCTGAAATTGTTACTTTTGCAGTGTGCTCAGACCAATATGCAGGTAGGGTTCTTTAACATGCCACACCCGTCGTGACAAGAGGCATAAGTTTTTGAGGTCTCTTCCAAATAAAGAGTGCTTGGCGATAGAACATTCACTACCTATTTTTAAGTCTTGGCAGACCTGGCCAGGGTTCAAACCCATGACCAACAAAATATGAAGCGAGCACTCTACCACTGAGTTAACATAGTGATTTAGTAGAGAGAGAACTGGGATTAGTGATGTTGGAAACCATTTTCAAAATATAACTGAGGTTACAAAAACTTATCAGCAGATAGGACAAGACAGGGAAGGGCCAATGGGATACTGTTATCCAATATATAGAGTAAAATATCTCGTATATTAAGAGATGTTATATCACATCAACTTGATATAGTAGTTATCCATATGCAAATTAAAAATGAAACGTCAATAACATCAAGTAACTAAGAATTCAATTCAAACATCTGAGTTATCCACAAGTTTCCGAATTTGAAATAACCAGATATAAACTAGCTATATATAATGATTTGAGCATGATTCAAGTAATGGTTTTTATGCCAAGTCAAGTCTTTCACTTTTGGGTATTGGAGAAAAATAAGTCTACCTAAAGAAAAACAACTGGCTTTTAGCAAACAAACACTAGAATCTACTAAATTTCCTTCTCAACAATCATAAGTTTTCTTGCAAAATTAAGATTTACTTTCTAAGTCAATGTTAAATGTAATATATCATGAGCGTTATTTTGAAACTGCTAAATTAGCTAAAAATAAACCCCAAAGCAAAAATACCCATGTTTAGAAATACTTACTTTTAATGTTCAATGTCCAAGAACAAGGTGCATCTTCAGTCAGGTGTGTACCATCTGGGAATTCCAAACAGAGAATTACTTTCACTTTAAAACCTAAAGAAGTAGTTGGAACATCACCTGTTTTTGATGGACTGGCAGGCCCTGAATCGTCTATTGTTGTTTCCTTTGGGAATATAATATTCAGCTGAAATAAGTAAAAAAGAACAAGTTATAACTGAAATGGGATGTCATTTCAAAATTGTTCCCCAAACGATCCCCCAATGAGAAATTGAAGTTTTCCCAACCATGTACATGATCAAAATAGACTGTACAAATAAACAATGGGACATCTACTCCACCCAAAGATTGATGTTTCATAAACATCTGTTAAATAGTTTATGAGAAAAATAGCAGACAAAATTAATACATGTAGTTGTTTAAAAACAATACTGTAAACATATTCATTTCCGTGAAGTACTAATTTTTGCTTATTTTGCAGATGTTTGTTTTGCCGGAAAGTTAATACCGAGCAAAAATTATATCATGCTTATTGTGTTATATTGCATATTTCAAAAACACAAAAATTTAACCAAGCAGATATGTCTAAATTTCCTATACTGCGAAAATTAATGTATGCAAAATTAAATACGCTTACAGTATCTCCTAAATGTGATAAATGTATATGTCATGCACTTTTACAGAAAAGTATTGTTGTTTATATGTCCGAGGAACAATGTCTGTTACTTAGAATCATATGCACTTTGATAAGTTTCAAAAATGGTATGAAACGGCTTGAAGTACATGACATGATATGATTTGTGAGCTCACATGCTGAAAGTCAATGGTTTTCCACAGGCACCATCTTCACTGAAAAAAACACCTACATACATGTATTAGTGAAGAAAAATTAACTGTGGCATGAAACACCCATTATTAAACTCCTCTCTATTTCTCTATATTTTCTGAATTATTGTATAACTGTTACCATGACTACTTACTGTTTCATTTGTTTTCCTCTGTAAGTTGATAATTCTGATCACATGATTATTCGTATCAGCTATATATACATTTTCCGATCTTCTGTCTACCCACAATCCACCTGGCTCATTTAAATCTACCTCTATATAGTCGCTTCTTTTCATGGTATTTAATGGACCAGCAACTGTTGTACACATTTTACTTTTCAAATCTACAGACTTGATCTTTAACAAAATAAAATAAAATAATAATTAATAATAATTATAATAATAAACTTTGTACAAACTCAATAAATTTGGTTATGGCATTTTAATCAATACATACTAGACATTTAAACAAACAAGTTAAATATTCAAGCAAGGCCTCAGAAAACATGAAATTATCATGAAACCTGTCTTAACTGAACAAAGTCTGGGTAATAGTTTTTGTTTTCTTTGAATTAGTCTGGCTTTCAGTTGACAAAGGTTAATATTTCAAAGCATACCATTGTTATGTTTTAATAAAGCCAACTCTGTGTTTGGTTTTCACACATTCCACTGTTAAATCTAAGTCTTGTCATACATATCACGGATTAAGACTAGCAAGGGGCCCATTAGCCTATGGCTCCTAAAAATCAGTCTAGGCCCTTAACTTTTTATACATTTTAGCTATCTATTAATATTAAATCTTCCTTTTTCTGAAGTGAATTGGGCCCCCAACTGGAAATAGTAAAGCTTTATCAATGCATATTTAGTAAAACCTTGGTTCATTGCCACCATTTGTTAAGTCAAATTTAGCATTATAAAGGGGCTTTGTGATAAGTTTGAAGTGGTTTACCAAAAAAAATCCAAAAGAGATGGAATTTGGGACTTCAAAATAGTGAGGTGGTAATCGAGGTGGCAAAGTTATCAAGGGGGCATTATAATGAGGTTTAATTGTAGTACATGTACCTATAGTCAACGTGGGAGATCTTAAGTTCAGGAATTTTTATTTAACCAGTTTCAATTTATTTTCAAATCATGCATTTGACAATGTGTTCAAGATTGACTTACTTTATGATTGTAAGAGTCAGCTACAAGTAATGGCCCAACATTCTCCGTAACCAAGGCAACAGCCAATGGGTGCTGTAACTTAGCTTGTACACCAATGCCATCTTCATCGCCATATGCAAAAAGATTCTACAAAAAAAATATTGTTAGAGAGATAGAGTAATGTAAAATAGCAGAGAGTACCTGACAAACATGATCTTCAAAAAAGCCAAAGCAACCAAAAACACAATATGTTACAGCTATTTAATTTGTATTTCCCGCAATTATGTGACGTCACTGGTTTTTGTGTAATATCACTTATATTAAAGCGAGGCTCCGCCATGCAGACCAGTGTTTTTTAGTTTTGAAAGTTTGCTTGTACTGATTTAATCTCAATGTTATGTACTGAAAGTACGAATGCATATGCTAATTTGTAAATCGTCTCATATCGTAAAATATGTTGAGTCAACAGTGTTACCATGCCATAAATACGCATTTACAATGGTTTGCATTCATAGTCATTTGTCTTCGGCCAGTACACAATATAATACAAGTTAATGATAGAAACAAGGCAAGAAAAGACAAACAAATATCAAAATCACTGTTTATAACATTCCCTGACTATGGATGGGCACTGGAGTTAATGTCCAGCAATGAACTATTTGTTGCACTGATGACATTATATAGCAGGATTCTTTATTGTGCCACAACTACTGTGACATGAAACTTCCTTTATTTTAAGTTCCCCTCCAAAAGAACGGCGCCTTTCATTAAAGAAATGCCAATTGCTTGACAAAGGAACAGTCACTACCCTTTTTCAAGTCTAGGGTCAGACCCAACTGGGGATGAAACCCACCACCCACCACCTCCCACTTACCTGCTTACAGAGCCTGCACTCTACCAACTTAGCTATCGCAATGGTATATAAGAAGGAAACTGGAGTATCCAGAGAAAACCACCAACAGTTAAAAAGCAAACTAACAAACTTTCTCATAATAGAATCTGTCCTAAGTGGTATTTGAACCTAGGCAGAGACGCACACAGACTGGTGAAGTACTTACCACAGGGTCTCTTTCTCCACCAACTAGTCCTTTAACAGCACCATCTTTTAGAGACATTTGCCTGATACTAGAACTTTCACTGTCAGCTATATAAATAGTGTTTATATCTTCATCCATGGACAATGCTAGCCCCGATGGCTGAGCGAACGCAGCTTTATCGGGATAACTGTTGTTTCTATTCTCCTCATTACCACTCCCAGCAATCTTCACACAAGTTCCACATTTGAATTCCCTGTATAAATAATCAAAGGAAAATTCATTTCAGTCCATAATTGACCATCAATATGCAAAAATATCCCTTAGGTAAAAAATTTGATTATTTCACTTTTTCTTTTATTTAAGAAGCACCAACACTAGGTTATGCAAAAATAATAATTAAAGTGAAATCAAAACAGTAGTTGTGAAGAAACTGTCAAAGAACACAAAGCCCTGTTTCTATAACAGACTGTATTTATTTTCTTTATTTGTTGTTTTTTGCATTAAGATTTGGTTCACCTAAGGGTCATTTTCGCTTGCGGAACGTCATATATTTGTTTCAGATAAGAGAGAAGTAATGGTTCAAGTTCAAGCTGATTGAACATTTTCTAGTTCAAGTTAAAGAAAGTTATATTCTTGAATTATAATTTATTGAACTTGAAATTCATTTGACTTATCCAAAAATTTGAATATCAAAGTCAAGGTTACAGAATTTAATTTGGTTACCAGGTAATGGAGTTTGCCAAAGTACTATGTGATCAATACTCGTAAATGTGTGGAAAGTTTTGGGAAATGTTTACACAGAAATTTCCCGTAGTAATGACATATTATAGGAAAACATGAACTGAAGTGATTGTATCTCCAATGGAAATAATTGTTTCACAGAAACGTTCAGTGATATATCATATGGTACACTGGTAAACCCCATTAGGAGGAACTTGTTCCAGACTTCCAAAAAATCTAAGTTTGTATTTCTGGTAGCCAAAATCATCATTGGCTACTGATTTCAGAGAAATGCTTTTAAAATATATAATATATTTTCGCAAAAAATATGTTAAAAAGAAGTTTTAGAAATTTGGCTACTAATAATTTTAAATTTGTGAAAACCTAGAAAAATGTTTGACTTATCCAGAAATTTGAGATAACAAGATTCATGTGTAGTATAATCTGAAATCAATTAATTAAATCTAACCAACACTAGTTTTATTGGAGTTGTTCATCTTATCTAATCATATCAAGGGCTTTACTTGTTAAGAACAACCTATTGTACCCACCTTCCTCTGAACCATTTATAGTCACTCAGAAAGTGCGCCCAGATCTGATGTGTCCCTGCCATTGCTATAAACAACACTTCATTGTTTTTTCCTCCTGTAAGTGAAATATTTGTTTTAAGTCTAAACAGCACTGGATTCGTCTTTATAATGTTAAGAGTTGTCTCTGTACATAACACAATCACATTCAAAGAACATCTCTAGACAAAGTTATCATCAGTTTATCAGCTCACCTAACAAAGGTTAGTGGTTTAAAAAAAACTTTTTCCAGGCATTCAAGTTTCCTCTACCATTTCTAGTTATAAGTGAAAAAATTTTGACAGGGACATAAAACACCATTCAAAACAAACTGGCGTCATTGCTAGGCTTTTTTTTAACATTTGATTAAATAATTTGCTTACTTTCTTCGTAGTGGAAGCGTGTGGCCTAGTGGTTAAGGCGTTGGACTCATGATTCGAAGGTCGTGGGTTCGATCCCTGGACCGGGCGATGTGTTGTGTCCTTGAGCAAGACACTTAATTTCACGTTGTTCCAGTTCACTCGGCTGAAAAATAAATGAGTACCAGCAAAATGCTGGGGGTTAACCCTGCGATGGACCGGCGTCCCATTCAGGGGAGAGTCTTGTACTCTCAGTCGCTTAACGCCACCGAAACCGGGATAAGCTCTGGCCTGATGGGCCTAATGGCTCGGGACAGACTTTAACTTACTTTCTTCGTGGAATTTCACAGGCCAGATAATCTACAATTGCTCAAATTTAAAATTTATGAATCTAAAAAAATACCTTTTGGCTAATATTTTTGTTCCTAAATGGGGTTCGCCGCTGTACCACGTGATACCCTCTAATGTTTGTACGGAACACTTATTTCCAATGGATATGGAATAACATGAAACGATGTTTTCCCGCGAAAAAACGTTATTCCGGAAATCTGTGACATTGACGTTTTCCAAAACGTTTCGCACAAAGGTTAAGAGGTATTGATCATGTGGTACAACCCCATTCTTATCAATTTCATTATGAGACAGATGAATAACACTGATTTTTTCTTTATTTTTTCCATGAAAAAAAGAAGATATATACAGCAGATATTTCTGCTGCTTTTCTTAGTTTACTGGCTCCTTATCATATAAATAGGGTCCTAAATCTTAAAATTGGTAAATGTTTTGGCTCAAACATTTTAACAGCCAGAGCTAACCCTGTCTGCATATATAAAGCACAATAATAACAGGTAGATTAATCATGACTAAACAATTTATCTCAATGTTAGTGCCAGTACAGTGCTCCCTCAGTACTTTCCTGTGTTCTTACTAGAAATAGGATCATGTTAAAATCAAACTTGTGTACTAAAAAATCATCACTAAGTAAAACATACCCACTGCAACATCCCACGGAGATGATATTTCTTGTTCTGTTCCGTAATTCCCTCCTTCTTTGTCCTGACCCTGCTTACCGATTCCTGCTACTGTATTTACAACTTTATTGCTTAGATCTATCTTAAATAATAATAAATCAAACATTATGCGGATATATCACATATGAAATAAAATAAATCTCACTTAGCTACCCCTATCAGTTCAAACCAAGCCTATTCTGATCAAGATTGATTCATTGATTGATTGATGACACTTAGGAGTTGGCACGCGAAATATGATACTTGTACTCAGGAATTTAAAGTAAGCTACAGTAGCATGTGAATTCACTTTGGTTCTTTCTAAAAAAAATTCATCTTAATCTCTTTTAGGATTTTCAATGGCAAAGTTATCATTCTCACACCCTTTTTTTATTCTTACCTTTCTTATGGCATGGTTTTCAGTATCTGCAACATAAATTGTATGTTCATCTAACATAACTACCCCCTGGGGGGAATTGAATTTTGCTTCTATAAAACTACCATCTTTAAATCCCCTTTCTGGGCCTCCAATACAATGCTACAAAATATTAGAGTAATTTTCCATTAATATAGACCTTTTTTCTATATATATCTTCCATTTAATATTCCAGAATTTAGTCATTAGTTTTCTCAAAATTTGTAAACATGTATTAGTACATTTGTATATGAACAAAAATGTGAATTTCATTTTTTTAAACTTGCATTTTAATTATTATTATATTGCGGCTTATGTGAATTAATATACTAGTATACAAAATAAAAATCTGACACTGCTATTTTACAAAAGACAACTTTTTGCCTGTTTTTATGTCTGATAAAATAAAAAAAATACAATGTATCAGATTTTTCAAAAAGAAATTAAAATCAAAACATTCAGTTTGTTTTTGGTTTACACAGGTTCTGATGTACTGGTACTTCAGTACAGACAGATAGCCAGTTTACAGTTTTACACAGGGTCCATTTTTCACATGTTTACTGTATGAACACAAACACCATGAAAGATAAATATTCTAAAAAACATTATTATACTTATACTAGGTTTCCAAAATTTAAAATTGTTATTATCCACATTTCCAAAGTCCTTAAAAAGTATTTTTTCACAAATTCCTAAAATTGGTTACTTTTTGATAGAATTACTCAGAAATTAGTAGCCAATGACAATTTTTGTTACCTAGTATGGAAACATATAACTTACCTGAACAATTCCGTCTAATCCAGTAACAATAATTCTGTTATGTCCTGTGTCTGATATAACTAACATTTTCCTATTTTGACTTCCGGTAATTTTCCCGGGAAATCTTAACGGAGTAGATGGAAGTCTTGTACTTTCCAATAATAATGGTAGATCATGACTTTGTATGTCAGCTTTAAAATAATCCCGGGCAACATCAACAAAGTCTAACAGGTGCTCTTTGTGACCTTCACCCACAAAACTATAAAGATATTGCCCTGAAGGTCCAACAAGAACAAATGTTGGCCAGCACTGAATTAACAAACTCTGCCAAAGTACAGCCTTATCATCGTTAACTACTGCATGTTTGATATTATATCGTAAAATTGCACTTAAAATATTAGCAGAAACTTTTTCGTTGGTAAATTTCGCCGAGTGAACACCTATAATGACAACTCCATCTGTTACTTTGTGTTTATTTTCTAAAGCTTCAAGATCTGGTAAAACATGCATACAGTTTATACAACAGTAAGTGAAAAAGTCTAACACAACTATCTTCCCTCGGAGGTTGTCATGGAAACTTAACTTGGAAGCTGTATTCATCCATTCTAAGTCTGTAAAATAAAAATAAATTTAATATTAATTTAATTATTGTATATTCGTGCACCCCAAATAGCAAAATCCATAAAAAGAAAGGTGCATCTTGCAGGCATGGGGTAATGCTAATTTGTAATTGTAACGCCCTGTAATGCATTACATTTTCTCAAAGTAATGCATGTAATGTGTAATGCCCTAATTTTTGCATTACATGTAATTGTAATGTAATGCATTACATAGACAAAAATGCATGTAATTTAAGCATTACATGGCATTACATAGCATTACTTCTCTGTATTAAATGTTAGATATTATTACCATTACAATTCAGGGCTAGTAAGTACCTACATGCTACTTTTTTCCCTAATATAAAATATGAAAATCGATGTCTAGAAAAATTGTAACTGTGAACTGTTGTCAAACTAATGATTTATTTCATTCAACCTTAATACTAAAACTATATAAAATGCTAAAAAGTTAGTATACTTCAGATCATTTTGAATTTTCAACAAATGAATGTAAAGGATGAAAATACATTTTAAAGCAAAATGCAAATGCTGTTTTTAGTACTATCGGGAATTCGAAGTCTAAAGATCACATCAAAATTTAAAACATATCTAAATATAAGTTTCAGTAACTACAATAATTTGTCATTTTGCTTTAACTGATAACCTGTGATGAAAACAATTTATTTTTACCAGAAATTGTTTTTTTTTTTTTTGTAATCCTTTTTATATGCTATTAAGGGGGAAAGCTCATTACCGCGACATTGTCAAAATTTACCGTTCATTACCGCGACATTTTGTTAAAAAATAAAGTATACATTACCGCGACATTTTTTCATCTATATAGTATACGTTACCGCGACATATGTATAAAATTTACGATTGGTTTTAAAGAGTTCTACATGTACATGTATAAAATCAATACAACACATAATATACTCACTATCTACTCACCCTGAACTGAAATCAGTTATTGACAAAATGGCAACGATAGAGAAGTTTGTCACAAAGATCCAAAGCCTTGGTCTAGCGTCTGAATATAAGAGTCAGGACTCAGCAGTTGGACAGTGGCTGAAAACTTTTTTCGGAATCAGCTTTCTAGATCCTGCTGTAGTTGAGGAGTGTTTCGTCTTTGACATATTTTCTGAGGCTCCCGATTCAGAAAAAGCTGTTGACTTTGCAGATTATGTAGTCAATAACTACATTGATCAGTCGTCGTCTTTTCCTCCTATTATATGGGCAGACTCCGATGTTGAAGGCAAAAGGACAACGAACGGGTGTGAAAGTTTTCACAAGGAGTTTAGTACGATGTTCTACAGTTCTCATCCAAATATCTTTGACTTCTTAGCCAAGATTCAATGTGTACAAACAAAAACCTACCTAAAAATTCGTGCTGCAAATGGTAGATTTCCTTCAGGACGGAAAGAGAGTGATAATACTAAACAGAAAAAAGAACTAAAAGCCAGATTTGAAAATGGTGAACTCACACGAATTGAGTATGTTAGAAGGATGGCCTTTAAAGCGTTGCCGGTTGTCTGATTCAGAAGTGTACAATCATGAATACTCTCAATTTTAACATTGACTTTTAAACTTTTAAATATGTATGTTTTGTAATAAATTATAAAGATATATATCCTGCTCAAAGTCCTACTTCCACCTCCTCGTGGTGAGCAGGGGAAACAGGTCTTATGCATCAAATGTATAAGGCGCTGGCTGACGGAAGAGGCACTATTTATTTAAATAAAATAAATCAATCTATATAATATATCTAACATATAAGGTCGCGGTAAGGTATATTTAGAATGTCGCGGTAGCGTATACAATTTTGTCGCGGTAATGGATGGGTCGCGGTTATGAAAATTTCTAAAATGTCGCGGTAATGTAATGTACCCCTATTAAGGTAACCTATCTTTAATGATTAAAGAAGTTATTTGTTAAGTATGGTTTATAAATTACACCTGACAATACCACTAATTAGTTTGTATACCTATCAACTCCTTTTACTGTTTTGATTGAATGTTAATTAAGAAACACTCAGTGAATAAAATAAAGAAAAACGAGTATTAATGTAATGATGGATGCACCATTACAAATAAGGCGCCCAAACGAATAAAAATCAAACCCTCTACTTAGAACTCATATTAGGAGGACTTGTACTTTTGCCGCTTTTTTCCATGTCCATGGCAACGGCTGCCATTTTGAAAATTTTAAACCTTTAATTACGATCTACATCACTAAAAAATCTGCAGGGAAACCAAATTACTTTTTGCCATTTTTAAAAGGACAACAAAAATATGATCACTTTGCATAATTACAAAATATATCATTTTTTCATTTACATGGTATTACATTATTGTAAACATGTACTTAGTGAACTTTTTTTTATCAAATACCAGGTTTCCAAACTTAAAAATCCCTAATCAAATAGTAACACTTATTTTAATCCCAACATGGATTATTAGAAATTTTAAACTTGTATTATTCTTTTCATTTTAAGATTTGATTTTATATATAGAAGTAGTACATGAATCCAATTGGTTGAAATTCAAACAATAGGCAAAGTTGATTGACATCGCCTATACCCAATATCACAACCTGTTGTTTTGATGAGCTAATGATGTGTTGATTTTAAATTAATCCAAGCATTTACCCATATAATGTCATATTGATAACTAAATGCAGCTACTCTATCAAATTGAATCATAAATCATGCCCCAGGGATAACTGACCATTGGTGCTGCTTATAAAAACAGATTTAGCTTGAGAGCTTTTAGACATGGATCAGTGATTACTTAAGTATCCTTTACAATGAAAATTCATGCTTATGGTTTTAATTCTTAAACAAAATGATAGCAACCATCCCACGAAGAAAACTATAGTTTGAGGGTGGGGATCTCAAAGTTAGTACCTAGACCTACCTGTCCCCACCCTCCTATTGAATAACCATATGGGTTTACTTAAGTATCAATCTATTCAACTTTTCATAAAGAATAAGAGAATATATATGTTAGGGGTGGGGATCTCAACTGTTCAAAAGTTAGTACCCAGCCCCGCCTGTCCCCGTCCTCCTCTGGAAAACGCCATGGGCATTTCTTCAGTATCACTCTATTCAACTTTTAAAACAGAACTGGAAAATATATAGTTTCAGGATGGGGATATCAACCATTTAAAAGTTAGTACCAAGCCCCGCCCATCCCCACCCTCCATCAGGAATGACCCCATAGGACTTTCTTTAGTATCACTCAATTAAACTTTTCATGCAGAACCAGAAAATATATAGTTTATGGGTGGGGATCTTAACCGTTTAAAAGTTAGCACACTGCCCCACCCATCCCCACCCTCCCTGATACCCCCGGGAAAATCTTGTGATACAGACTTGTACATCTTGAGACACTGATCATGAATATATATGGTTTTATAGTACAAAATATAGTATAAATAGCAAAATTGAGCATTATTGTTTTTAAGACCCCGCCCTCCTGCCCCTCCCCTAATGACCCCATGGGCATTTTACCTCGGCCTCTGGGGAAGGAGATGGGGATCAACCTTCCTGTGAAGTTTGGTTAAGATTGGACCAACAGTCTTTGAGAAATTGGTTGGACAAGTTCATGGCCGGAAGAAGAAGAAGAGGAAGAATAATAAAATAATAATAATAATAATAAGAAACGGTGCAAAAACAATAAGTCGCCAAACTTCGTTTGGGCGCCTTAAATAAAAACATATAATATGAAAAAATTCCTTACAGCATCTCTGTTTTTTTTTCTTCTTAATTTTTAGAGTAAATCAGAAATGTATATTTGGATAATAAAAAACCTGACATAGATGAACAATCAACTTTGACAAATTTTGTAAACCCTACTGGTAAACAGCAGAAATATCAGTGAATGACACAAAGCAAAAAGAATCTATACATGCACTTATTGACTATATATACTCCTGTTTTCAACAGTTGAAAATCAAAACATAAGAATTTTATAGAAAAAGAACCCAAAATTTAAATGTCAAATTTTGAATCCGAAACATATCGTATTTATATGTTTGGATTCTTTATGAAATGTAATGTGTAATATAATGCATTACTTTGGTAAAGTAATTGTAATGTAATGCATTACTTTCCAAAATACATGTAATTGTAATTGTAATATAATGCTACTTTTTTCAAAGTAATTGTAATGTAATGCATTACATTGCAATGTAATTCGCCCCATGCCTGGCATCTTGTACTCCCCTGTGCAAGATAGCCTACACACTGTTTTTCTCCCAAAATTTTATCAACAAAATCAGAGGTGTATTGATAAGTTGAAATTGATTTTAAATTGAAAAATTGTACTTTCTGATGCAAGAAATAGAATCAATCACTACTTGTAGTGCCAGATAAGAAAATCTCAACCCTTGTTCTAATATATTTGGTCCAGAATGAGGTTTGCCAAATATATTAGAGCTCTCATTGAGATTTCCCTATCTGGCATCACAGGACAAGTGATGACAGCATAATACACTAGTGTAACCATGGTAACATTTCTCTGGTTTCCTAGGTTCCTGATGTCATACTATTTTTGTAACATAAAATGACATTATCTTTTGTGTAGTGCAATTTGTGTTTATTGCTGACATTTTTACCATTTTATCATAGCATTAGATGTATGTATGTGTAAAATGGTTTTGATAATGCCTGACAATTCTGTTTGTCGGTCTACAAATCCAGGGTCTCTCACCGCTTTGAGTCGAGAACTGCTCAGACCATGTGGGACAGTAAATTTTCCTTGGTTGGCCTTTACTGGTTAACATGGTATCAGTATAATGGACTGGGGGAGTGGTACACTTGTCTGCGGCATACTGACTCAGTAAGCTAGCACCTAAGACTTGCCCTGAATGTGCGCTAGTACAAGGCAGACCATACAACACACCCGCACTTCACATGCATACACAAAATTGTTCATAGATTCATAGATTAATCCACAGAATTAAATAAAATAGTTCTCATCGCCAATAGCTGAAAAATTGCTGATGCGACATTAAGCAACATTGAACCAACCTGACAATTCTGTTCTGTGACATATATATAGTATTGTAATAAAAAATTTTAAAACAAAAAAAGGATATTTTGACTGTTACAGTACAAAAATCAAATTGTATTGGTTTATAATAATAATCTTTCATTTGAAATTAGATTGTATCAAACTCAAGTAATAAATTCAATGAACACTCCTGTGACATTCTATATACATCAGCAACCCATCAATGATTATAGCCATTGTAAATTGCGATAACATAATATTGAAAATGGGTATAAACAATATTTTTTTATTTTTGTGTCCAACATTACAAAATACCTGTAGTTATATTAATATATATCAAGATAGTTGGTTCTGGGATGGCGGAGAAACCCAGAGTGTAAGTTGAAAAAACCACAAACTTTCACAAGCAAACTGACAAACTTTTTCACACAAGGTATGCCCAGAGCGGAAATCAACCCAAGTGATGGAATTGAATCACAAGCTTACCACAAAATAAACCATTAAATTTACAAGTGTAACTTTGTAAAATATTCTGTCAATTTGACCTACTGCATCAAAGTGAAAATTGAAGAGTCAAATACCTGAACTCCTTGGTTATTCAAAAATGGTACGCTAGGCAATACATGAACGTAAAGTAAAATACAAAATCAACATACCTTTACTGAAATCTGGTATTGGAAACTTAAGTTTCCTGGTCATCAGACCAATATGGTCATGGATTATTTCCCTGCGTTTTTCACGATCAGTTTCATTACATAATTTCTCTTCCGTCTCGGAACACAGAACTAAAACATCATTCAAATCTGCCATAACTCATCAAACAATGTAAAACCTGAAAAATTTAATGAAATTTTATAAATCATCAAGTGTCAAGAAAAAAAATGAGAAAATACTATTCATACCATACTTCACAAAGTTAGCTCTGGAGCCAAAACATTAGCCACATTTAAAATTTAAATGCAATTTATACTTAAACACTGTTAACGAGCTAATAAAATTTAAATGCAATTTATACTTAAACACTGTTAACGAGCTAATAAAATTTAAATGCAATTTATACTTAAACACTGTTAACGAGCTAATAAAATTTAAATGCAATTTATACTTAAACACTGTTAACGAGCTAATAAAATTTAAATGCAATTTATACTTAAACACTGTTAACGAGCTAATAAAATTTAAATCCAATTTATACTTAAACACTGTTAACGAGCTAATAAAATTTAAATGCAATTTATACTTAAACACTGTTAACGAGCTAATAAAATTTAAATGCAATTTATACTTAAACACTGTTAACGAGCTAATAAAATTTAAATGCAATTTATACTTAAACACTGTTAACGAGCTAATAAAATTTAAATGCAATTTATACTTAAACACTGTTAACGAGCTAATAAAATTTAAATGCAATTTATACTTAAACACTGTTAACGAGCTAATAAAAAGTAACAAAACACGTTTTATCAAGTGTCAAGAAAAAATATGAGAAAATACTATTCATACCATACTCCACAAGGTTAGCTCTGGAGTCAAACCATTAGCCACATTAGTAAGTATATGAATTATTATAAAATATTTATTAACATGAGCTGAATTGCTGCTTATAACTGCATTTTTGGCTCTATATTTGTCTTATAATTGTTTACAGCTACTTTTATGCAACAAAATTAAATTTGGATCAGTGTTTACAACAGTAAAAGTTTTAGATACCATAGGTTTAGGGATTCTTGAGAAAAATTAAAAGTCATTTAAATGAAAAGTTTACAGACTACAGTAGTACAGACAATGTATGGTGGAAAAAGAACAACTGAATAGCTCACCCTAAGCATTTGCTCAGGTTAGCTAAAGACGTTGACAAAATTTGTACAAAAATCAGATTTCTGCCCCAGGATATACACTACCTGGTATACATAAATTAAATACTTAATGCAGTGTAATTTACACTCCATAGAGCTGTAGGCCTGGATAGCTCAGTGGTAGAGCATCTGACTCCGGAGCAGAAGGTCGCGGGTTCAATCCCCGTCCTGGGTATAAAGGTTTTTCAGCTCCTGTCACTTCAATGGCGACGAGGATAAACTTAAGATTAAAAGGAGCATACAGATTACGGGCTATACATTGTTGTATGACTGTAGGAACAATTGATGCCCGGCTCCTTAAAGGATAAAGGGGCAGTGCTTCAGATTGTTTTTACAGATAGTGGGCCCTTGGGGCCCACCAGGTCCAATAACAAGGGGTCATTTTTGTTATAGTGGGTCATGTTTTGACGGGTGCAGGACAAAACGTACCTTTGCCATAACGTACCCTACCAGAACGTACCCATTTTTGGACGAAACGTACCCACATTTTTACCAAAATGTACCCATACCAGAACGTACCCACCAAAACGTACATGCCAAAACGTACCCACCAAAAAACTTGTATAACTTATATTGTTTGTTGATTTTAAACCAAAATTATGTCAAAACGTACCCATACCAGGATTAGCAAACAGCAAGTATATAGTAGTAAGTTCAATTTACTACCATCTACTAGACATATGCCATTCATCTTTGTTATAATTCTTAGACATGCTTACTTTATATTTTTCTTTTTTTCTTTTTCTTTTTTTTTTTTTTTGCATTAAAAAAAACAATTAAGATAATAAAAGGCTGCAGAATAGTAACATGTTGTACTACACAACTAACTAATGACCTTTAAAGGAAAATTGAAGAAAAAACAATAGGCAGATTAAGTCGAAAAGTCATTAATCTACATCATTCCTTTGTTTTGTTTTTTGTTCTTCTTCAAACACACTACCATTCTTTTCTTGTATGAAGCCGTTCATTGTTTTCATTTTATAACGATATCAAAGCATTTGATACCTGTGTGATTACTTACGTATCAAAGGTCACTATGGCTTCACTAACAGGATTTTTATTCTGTCTTGTGTTGGTTTTTATATTCCATTCAAATTTGACCCATAAACTGATTAAGTTTAAAACCTGATAAATTTTGGAATTAGAATATATCTTGTAAAATTAGAATATAAATTCTAATCGGGGAGTAAAGCCAAAGTTTCCTTTTTAATTATAATTGTCCTTTATTGAATTTCAGAAACAATGAAGCAAAGTTTGTTGTTAAATGCTGAAAAACATTATTCAAAGACTGAGTACATAGGTCACATGTATGAAAGTCTGAATTAGGTGGGGTTGTCCAAAGTTTAGAAACAAATTTCGCTGTATAAGATCCTCTGCGTTTTTTGCTGTTTCCCATATAAGGACCGATTGGTGAGCTCACGATATAATTTAAAATCTTGGTCATTTATTGTATGATGTAACCAGTTTTCTGATTCTGTAGCGTTACATGTAGGTTGACTATTTGAGTTGGCCGGACAATTTATTTCGATTTTTATTCCCGTTGATTCTCCAGGAAAACACCTGAACACAGCACGGTGGAGCAGGATTTGCGGGTGTCTTATCAAAACAATAAATATTTACAATTTATTCTTTAACTTTTCAAAATTTCAACATTAAATATTATTTATTAAGACACGGAAGATTTCTATCTTTTAACCTCTGTGTTTCAAAATATATTATCGAATTAAAAGAATAATTTACACCTCAGAATGTCTGTTAAGTGGAACACAGAGTGTCAATATTCTAATTGTTAAAATAATATTACACCCTATACCTTATTTCGAAGTTCAAAGAAATTAATAAACACAATAGATTTATATCAATTATATGATTTTAAGACAACTTTCTTTATATATCGGATTTAAAGAAAATCATTAAAACTATAGCTAATTAGAACCTAATTTTAAACATTGAAATTAGTTTTTCTTTTAATATCTCATATTTAACCACTATTTCTCTTAACAAATTCCACCATTGATATGAAAGGATTACCCCTTGATGTGAAATGATATAAGTTATAATTAATCGTTTTCAATTTTCATTTTTTTAAATAAATGGTATACATTTGTACATAGACGCTATATAAGAACATAAACTATGGAAATGTGTGTGGGTATGTTTTGGTAAATATATGACACATAAAACTGAGCTATTATTCTGAGTGCAGCTTTTAATTCTTCTCTCCGTTGGTTTTTTTTTTATTTGTTACAAAAATACATCTTTTTAAAAATAAAGGAAGATGTAAAGGAAACATTTTGTCATAAAAAATCAAAGCTTTATCATACAAATATAAGATATATATTGATGTTATGGTGGGTACGTTTTTGCGGGTACGTTCTGGTGGGTACGTTCTGGTATGGGTACGTTATGGTAAAAATGTGAGTACGTTTCGTCCAAATATGGGTACGTTATGGTAGGGTACGTTTTGGCATGGGTACGTTTTGTCTATAACCCGTTTTGACACATAATTACATGTTATGCCATGTGACTGAAAGTGAAAGTCAGCACTTGACATCTTGATATAATGCACCAAAAACGATCTTGTCATCTGCTGATTTATATTGTGTTAACCTTTACGATATGTTTTACTCTCTACCTCGATGATTCATTTTATGTGCATCTACTTGCCTGCGCTTTGTATTGTTTTAAAAAATGTGAATAGAGTCTGCATCTTGTAGCAATGGTTGACGCAAGTATATTAAATGAACGACAACCTCCGAGGTCATAACAAGTTTTATTACCAGTTCTCCCCCTTTAATATTAATGTTAATAACCGACGCATAGAGCGAAGAGAAGGGGGTTGTCGGGAGTCCTGTCTATATGCTGATTATGAGATAAACAAAGACGCTAGAGATGTTCCGATAGTTTAACGAAAACAGAAAGTCAAATCAGGAAACCCAATGAAATCAAATATGTAGTTTTGGAAAGAAATTATTAACGATCAATTTGTCTAAGAAAAACCATGCGCCACGTGGACCCATTAGAAGCAAATGTTATGCGCCGTTTTTTTAAAATCCTGCGAGAATGACGCGGGCCCACTGTAAATCTGAAGCTCTGAAGGGGAGGGGAGTGTAGTGTAATTTACACTCCATAGAGCTGTAGGCCTGAGTAGCTCAGTGGTAGAACATCTGGCTCTGGAGCAGAAGGTCGCGGGTTCAATCCCCGTCCTGGGTATAAAGGTTTTCAGCTCTTGTCACTTCATTAATGGTAAAGGTAAATGGGTGTATATGGGTTGAGGAAGATGTGATCAGGTTTGGAGTCTCATCTCAAACGTGAAAAATTCACTCATGCTGATATTTTCTATTATTATGAGGCTACCTGATGATCAACAGATCAAGATGACAAGAATATTATCAAGTTGTCTTGAACTAGGCTGATTGAGTCTTTGGCCAACCAACAGCAGTCCAGTTGAGCTCTTATTGATCATACAGAATATATAACATGACAAACGTTACCTTTTAACATGTAGTTATATGTCAATTCTTCATGACTCAAGTGAATTGCTGGATAGTTCTATTCACATGTTCCACTGTTTTTATTGAACCGGAAGTATTTTCGAAAAAATAAAATCTTGTTCGGAAACCGGTTCCTAGAATTACCGGAACGTAAATACCTGCTGATGATGAAAACCGATGTGGTTTTAAAAAGATCGTGGATTACTTACCTCAAATTTCATTAATGCTATATGTAGATCTGTTTTTTTTATAAGATGTGCTTGAATAATTTGATTAAATTTTTTATATTAAGTTTAAAAATCAAATAAAACCCGTTTTTATCAGACGCGCATCTGAATTCAGACGATGCGTATCACGTAGTAAAATGCATTATCGCCAAAAACTACAAGTTTTGAGACAAAAATCGCGGCTTTGTTAGATTAGCTTGAAGGTTTTGTAGTTTTAGAACATTGAATTAAAAATTGTGTCGTTCTAGGCCAAAAATGTGTAATAAATGAATATTATTCATTTTTTTATGTTTGTGCTGTTTTACCTGTTGTCTATTCATAATCAAGTGCAATGGATTAGTCCGTGACGTATACTAGTAAGGAATAGAAACACCTGTATAAACCCGTATCGCGTGAATTCGTATTAGCCAATTAGATCCCAATTATGAATGACTTACATGAATGAAACTGTCGAATATGCCATATCAAAATATCAAAGGGACAACAGCTACCTTTCAATTAATTGCTAAATTTTGACTCCCAAAAACTCAAAAACTACAGTGAATATAAAAAATTTAACCATGCAGATAGAAAAATAGTGTTTTTAAATACTTATCTTTAAAACAAGACTGCAAACGAACAAGTATTAAGTTTGCAACAAACTTTTATCGAAAAAGTTTATTAAAATTTATTTATATAAATTAAAAGCAAAAAATTGAAAAAGCTAAAAATATTTGAAAAAAATATTCAAAATATGAAAAAATATGTTCTAATAACACATGTGGAATTTCACGTCTATTAAAGTTATATCAAGTGAGATATCTAAGTTTGAATCACTCCACCCATTCAAAACATGTTTTTTCATCACTGAAAATGTGATCGGACTATAACTGTAGTAGCATCATGCAAGACGCAAGAAATGGTGATAACCCGTGACTATCATAAGATTTATTATATATGTCGCCCGGGTTGTGACAACAGAACAGAAAAACACAGGGGTCTGGAATCAGGATATTTATCACTCGTCGGAAAAAAATTCATGATCATCATTGGTTCGGATGCGAATTCCCGGAATAACTTCGTTTTAACGACAAAACGTCAATTGATATCATCGAATTCCATACCCGATGAAAATAATTGATCCACCCAAAAAGGAAGGAGTATCACGTGGTACTGCGAGCGGCGAACCCTATTCCAGTGATGAATTTTTTTCCGAGTGATAAAATCCCGACTTCCAGACCCCCGTGTGCATAAAAAACACATACCAAACAATATCGTTAATGGCACTGGTTTGGACTTATAAACAATGTAGGTATCCTCAAAAATCGCGGATTCTTCTATGAATCCCATCTTGTAAGTCACATCATTTGACACTGTTGCTGTTACTACAGGGGCGGATCCAGGATTTTTTTAAAGGGGGGGGGGGGTGAGGATTATCCAGGGATTTTTTTAAAGGGGGGTTGAGAATTATCCAGGATTTTTTTTAAAGGGAGGGTGAGAATTTTATCAATGCCCTAGTAGGTGCGAGCGCCGAAGGCACGAGCTCCAGAGACGAGGGGTACAGGGCAGAGCCACGATGGGGACCAACAAAATAATTTTAATCAGTCAATATCTCTCAGGCTCTCTCTCTCTCTTTTAAATTTTTCAAAGGGGGGGGGGGGTTGCAACCCCCCCCCCCCCCCTTAAATCCGCCACTGTACTATTACCCAATGTCAGGATAATAGGCCGGTGGAGATCTAGAGGCGAGTCTCGGAATGCACGCAGACGCATGCATGGCTCGGGTTCACGGTTACAATTTGTCAGGTCTCTTTTCTGGGGTAAATTCACAATCAACCCTGTGTGGCAAAATGATATTATTTGTTCTGTGTTCCATATTTTCCGTAGTTCCTCTGTTTTAATAGCTTCGTCGTGTTTACTTGATCTATTCTTACAGACAATGCTTTGTTTTCACTTCCCGGATGTCAGGTTGTTCTATGCTGATATCTAACATGTTTTCGGTCGGTTGTTATTACTACCTCTGTTTCTGAATCTTCCATGTTAAAAACTCGCTGAAAGTGCACTTACTTTGACAGGATGTTACAGTGCAATTACAATCAGAAATAGATTGCTGCACTGCACCAACCCGATAAAGCACTTGCCGCATTAACCCACCCGTGATTATCAATTCAACGTGTCTTTTTGGGACTCGTCTTATTCTCACCATATCAGTCACTTGTTAGTGGACGTCCCATAGTTCCATGTCCTTTTCAACAGTTCAAATTCAACTTTGATTACTCACGTAGCGAATGCAGCTAGATATACAGAACTGCTTACCCGTCCTCACTTCACTGGTAGAAGTTCATATTTCCAGTTATCAATGTTTTTACTTTGCTTTGGTACTCTGACTCGGGACGTTGATTAGCGTGTTTGTTTTTGATTAGTTTTGATTTTTAAGATAAGTAAAAATAAGTCTGAAATGAAATTTTAATGATTTGTTTCATTATAGAAACCATTTTTTTTATTTTCCACATAAAACGCAGGTTAGCGGCACACTTTCATTATAAGGTGGACAAGGAAGTGATCCACAGGTGGAAATAATTCCATAGAAAAGTCTTCCATTGTCATTGGCTTTTCCGCCAAAAATAAACTCTGGATGTTCACTCATGCATATATATCCCTCGCGACCACCGCTGTTATAGTAATTTCCCGCCAAATAACCTCTGTATATTTCATCCCAGTCGTTGTAACATTGGTTTCGTCCAGGAATCATTAGTTTCGTATTATGCTGCTTACTTATGCACACGGAACATGGAACATCTTCATCTGCTGATTGTGGACCAAAGAAGTTAGTTTCGTATTCGGCCCCATACACTATGCCATGTGATGCAGGGGAAGGTCGATCGCCGCCTATAGGGTCTTTAGGCAGACAAAGGGTTTGTCCTGATCCCCCAGCGTGACTGTAATAGGAACCTGCAGCATATCCTTAAATGAAACAAAAAAGTAGTTTTATCAGATTAATACGAAGGCTGAGAAGCATCATTATTATGATATACGTGTATAATCAATGTTTATTTTAATTTGTATTTACGAAATTTTACGAAATACTTAATTCGTTATTTTGGTGACGGGTTTTCATGTTCTTCCTAACTTGGACCAAAACGGTCCTTATAATTAATTGGTATGCTGTGGGTGTGTGTATGAGTGAGTTTGTTTTGTATATACATGTATATTTTATACTCAAATTTCTGTACTTATTTTGAAAAAAAAACTTAGACCAAAAAGTGCATACCGACCATAGTTTTATAAAAATAAGTTCTTTGGTCTTCTGATGCCGGAGAGTATTGTAATGGGGTGTGGGGTACGGGAGTTTTACGCCCACTCGCGGATATCCAGGCGGTCAGTTCAGAGTGTTCAAAGAAAGCTACTGACACTCAGCTAGCGAACTTGCAAACCTTCTCATTATGAGGATCGTGCGAACCCCTACCGAGTCTGATCCAAGACTTTACAGTGTGTTGTGACTGTTCTTTCGCCAATCACTCGGCATTGCGAAATGAAAGTAAGTCACGGTTCTTTCGAATGGGAACTTAAAATAAACAAGGCCCAGTGTCGCGATAGGCATGGCGCGATAAGGAACCCTGTTGCATTATGTCATCAGCGCAAAGCACAGACAAATATCTGCACCTTCTCCTATAGATAGCGAAGTCTCGATATAAGTGAAATGTTCTTGACCGAGACGTTAAACAACATTACTCAACTCAACTCATACCGAGAATCTGTCCCGAAATAGATTTGACTGTGATCTAGATGTCGAGAGGCGGCGATGTGATCGGTAAAATCACACAGTGTACGATGTTGTTTGTGTGTTTTTCTGGTTGACAAGAACCATACACACGAAGAAGCTCCAAAAACGGTTACCATTTCATCTCTGGTTTTATTGGAGATGTTCATCTAGTCGGACACAATAAAACATTAAATGTTCATGGAAAATATCCTCATTTAATGATGATAATGATGGTGGTGGTGGTGGTAATGGTGTTGATGACCGATGACGATTATTTATTATTATTGTTATTATTATTATTTAACCTGTCCTATTTATCTCACCTGAGTACACGAATGTAGAAGTTGGCGGACACGTTTCTCTCTCCCCAGTGCTCAAACAATACCCCGCCACAACCACCTGCAATAGTATATAAATAATAATGCATAAAAATTGTAAATTTACGTTTTTAAACAAAATAATGGACAATAAGGATCGATATAGACGTCTTATAACCTAACGCCCTTTTTATGAATAATAAACAAATAGTTACCGAGCTGTTTAGATGTGTTCAAATCCATCTGCTACTTAAAAAATGTCTTGCAGTTAGTAACTAAAAAACCACCAAAGGATAAACACTAGTATATATGAAAACAATTTGTCAGAAAATAGATGATTTTCTATTACCATTCTGGGTTTCTCTGCTACACAAGAACTGACTACCTCTATACTAGTTATAAATTTTTGTCTTGGGCGTAAAACTACTAAACTCAATTTTATATTTCTGTTGCTTTTTATACACGGTACATAGTTTTACTAACCAAGTTGTTAGGCAACGGAGCTTTGAACAGCCGGACCCCGATATACACTTACCTATAGTGTATTTCAGTAAATCATCAGAGAGTTTACTGAGTATCAGGCGTCTTTGTATCTCCTCCGCCTGTAGCTGTTTAACCTTTTCTTCTAGTCGTAATATAGAGTACTGCGACCCAATCTGGTCATCTACAATAGATCTATCCTCGATTTGTTCAGACAAACCTAACACCAAAGTCAGAATTAAAGCCAATATGCAAAACATTTTGTCTTTTCGAAATGGAGATTATATGTGGCTATTACCTTTAAGTTAGACAAAAATAAAGATAATTCATATTATGAGTTGCAGACTGAGATAAGGAATTCCAGATAGAAAGGTCAGATATTAGAATTCCTTATCTTGATCTGAAACGAATAACTGGTGATCTGTATTATTTTTCTGTACCATCTATCCTATGATTGATTGATTTATATATTTATTGAATGAATGGTGGTGTACGTCCAAGTCAAATTTATTTCACTGATATCGAGACGTCACCAGCTATAGGTGAAATGGTAGAAATTTTGGCCTTTGCCGTGCGCTTATGACAATATGCATAGAGGGTAACGCCTGCCGTGGCACGAGACATGTCTTAATGTCTTATCTAAAGGACTCCTTGACTTCCATTAGCGCTTGGCGAAAAAACAACCCCTACCTATTTCAAAATCTTAGTCATGTGCCCTAAATGTCAGATTAATACCGTTCCTTGTTATTTTGATAAGAATTTAAAGTATGTCAAATCGATTTCTATAATTATATAATTAGAGAAGGTTATGAAAATCCTTGATAAATCAGAATTATAACTAACATCACAAAGTCAAACCGTGACGGGATAGTTCGCGATAAATCAGAATAATAACCTCACAAAGTCAAACCGTGACGGGATAGTTCGCGATAAATCAGAATAATAACCTCACAAAGTCAAACCGCCATGACCACAGGCGCGCATCCCTAAAATTTTCGGGTATTCATAATTTTTTTTTGGGGGGGGGGGGGGGGGTGCCGTAAGCACCGTACTTACCATATACACACCTTTATCTCTTATACCTATATGAACGTAATACTTACGTACTTGACCTCGTCATTAGATATCACAAAATAATTTTAGTTTATAAAAGAATTCTCTCGGTGTTCACATGCCACATTCGATTTATATCCAGTGGATTTACAAGGCCAAAGATCACTATACATAAATAATGGTGGTATAGTGATTATGAGGCTTCGGTGTTTTTGTTTTTTCCAAAACGGAAAAGAATTAAGTTTCGAAAAGGGCATATTTACAAAACAGATTTGAGTGATCAGACACATAGCCTCCCCCGTCCCCTCAGCAATTAAAGACAGATTCAAGCAGGTTGTTTTTATTTCATTTTTTCTACTGATTTGGTTACATATTCACAATTTTCAGATTAAAGGCACATGTAGTTTTATCGAATTGGCATAAAAATTAATGTAATGAATACTTAACGCTTTACCAATTTGAAGATACATCCGCCAAAACAGCGGTTTGCTTTACACGACAATGGACGTTATTGTGCTATAAACGTCGGGACCTCGTTTGTTTTAAGTTTCCACCCGAAAGAACCGTGACTTTGATTTTGTAATGCAGAGTGCTTGGCGACAGAACAGTCACTACAAACTTTCAAGACCTGGGTCAGACCCAGTTGGTGTCCGACCCCACGGCCTCTCACTTACGTATGGAGCGCACACTCTATCAACAAAACTACCGCAGTGGCCATGTACATAAAGTAGTTAGATCTAAGTAATAAAGTCAAAATCCACTGATACTATTGCTTCTTTTACATTTTTTACTCGCAAATAACTAATAATGCGGGCGTGGCTTCAAAAATAATTCTCTCACTCAAAATCGTACATAAGAGATTAATTTTTATAGGAATTACCATGCCTGTATGGCCGTCCATGTAAATCGTGTCCGGACAATATTTCATAACTGCTTTGGACGACTTTCATAAAACTTCATATGAATACTTTTCATGGTCCAAAGATGTGTCATGACCTTGAACCAAGGTCATATCGGAAAGGTCAAGGTAGCAGAAAAAGTATGATTAAAATCGTACCTGTGTCATATCTCATAGCTGATTTGGACAGCTGTCTTAAAACTTCACATAAATAATCTTATGGTCCAAGGGTGTGTCATGTCTTTCAACTCAGGTCATATCGAAAAGGTCAAGGTCGCTGGAAAACATTAAATGTTAGGGCGGGGGTATTTGGTTCTAGTTGCTTCTGTTTTAAGCGACTTTTAGATGCTTGTCACAAATGACAAGGTGAACATGTTTTAGGCCCCCACTAACTTGGTGAATATTTCTAATAAAATCAACGAATTTGAAAAAACGTCAACAGTCAAATCGTAACTACATAGCAATACAAAATTATCAACTGATCATTCACATAATCTGACGATTGAGGGGCATTGTGTCAGATGTGGTCAGAACCTCTGTCATAGTGAAATCAAAAAGAGAGAGGCAAAATGACATGTATGACAAGGACTGATCTGTTTAACTGACTACTGTGGAATAGATGTTGTAGTTAAGTTACAAATAGTGTGACCGGAACATTATTTTGTACTGCTTTTGTATACCTATAAACAATTCTGGCCTACTTGTTAAGATATGTGACATACAAAAAATGTATAGCGATATAGCTAAAACTAGTCATTGGATTTGTCGGTTGGTGGATGGGTTGCGTAGTGGTTAAACTGGTTGTTTTAGTGATTGGACACTTAATTGCCTGTTGTTTAACGTCACATTGATTAATAATTTAATGAATTCATTACACCAATCTGTGTTTGTTTCTGACATTTCTCGTACTAAAGACTAATCACAACTACACTGACATTAATGTTGTCACGGTAAACAACCGTGCTGCCATGGTAAATAACCGTCAACAAACGCAAAGTACCAATGCAAAAGCAAAACACTTCCCCATCGGAATGAAACAATTGCAAACAAAACATAAACAAAGATTTATTTTATTAATACATGTATTTATTACTTTGTACACAAGACACACGTGAGAGGAGCACTTTCGTTATATGGCGGACACCGTAATGACCCACAAGATGTGATCACTCCGTAAAACCCTCTGCCGTCAGTATTTGCTAATCCGCCAAAAATAAAATCCGGATTTTCCTCCATACAAATATAATCTCCGGCCCCAGCTGCATTGTAAACATTTCCAGCAAGATACCCATGGTACAATTCATTCCAGCCATGGTAACATTTGTTCCGTCCTGGAAGCATCATTTTTAATGAGACATCCGGGGCTACACATACAGCACAAGGGACGTCCTCGTTCTTAGCATACGTTCCGAAGAAAGTTGTTTCGAATTCGGCACCATAAACATACCCGTATGTGGACGGTTTTGGTCTGTTCCCTGCAATTGGATCTCTAGGCATACATAAGGGGTTTGCAGCTGCGCCAGACTGACCGGAAGCGGAACCTCCAGCAAAACCTGAAAAAAAGTTGTCAAAAGATAAAAATGTTCACACGTAAAATTGTTCTATCAAAAACTTGATGACCTTGACAACCAACAGAACTTGAATGAGATAGAACAAAGTAATTTTTTTACTCGAAAAAAAACATGTTCTTACGAAAGCCTATTAAGCTCATGAATAAAAAAAATTTAAAAGGCGTTATAACGCGAAATAAAGGCGTTATAATGCGAAAAAGGCGTTATAACGCGAATTGAAAGACGTTATAACGCGAAATAAAGGCGTATTTACCCGAAATAAAGGCGTAATAACGCGAATTGAAAGGCGTTATAACGCGAAATAAAGGCTTATTAACGCGAAGTGAAAATGCCTTCCATAATGATGTGGGGGTCCTGGGGTTTAATCTCTAACCCCCCCTTACATATATATTAAAAATGTGCGTGTGTGTGTGTGTGTGTGTGTGTGTGTGTGTGTGTGTGTGTGTTTCCTGCACAACTATAATGAAATGACCATACTATTTCAGTAAAACAGAAAGAAAGGTTTCTTTTCAATGTTAAAGTGTTGTTTTTTTCCATAAAGAGTATCATTTTATATACGGGGATGGAAATCTTTTAAGTAATCTGAAATATAAACATTGATAAACATTTGCAATATACACATGGCTATTTATTAAAAAATCCCTGTCCAATTGTCAATCGCTAACTTTTAACAATGATTAAATGACATTTGTGAGATCTTAGTATGTATAGATCTGCAGTTGCCTTAAGCTATTCAAACTAAAACCAATCTGTTTGTGGTGAGGGTTGTTAATATTCTCCAGGGAAGTGACTGCAAAAAGGCATTATAACGACTTTCACTTCGCGTTATTACGCCTTTTAATTCGCGTTATAATGCCTTTCAATTCACATTATAACGCCTTTATAAATGCATTATAACGCCTTTCAATTCGCGTTATTACGCCTTTATTTCGCGTTATAACGCCCTTCATTTCGCGTTATTACGCCTTTTTTTCGCATTATAACGCCTTTATTTCGCGTTATTACGCCTTTTAAATTTTTTATTCATGAGCTTAATAGGCTTTCGTATGTTCTTAGCAATGGTCAACGAAATTAATAACAAGGGCGTATTACAATGCTAAAAGCGGCATACAAGACAAGACAAGACTAATAGAATCTGTCACCTGTTTGTGACCGATACTAATAGAATCTGTCACCTGTTTGTGACCGATACCGGTTGGTCTCAGTCGAGGTGATGTGATGTAACATATATCCCAATCGAGGCTTTGTCGGGATTGGGATATGTTACATCACATCACCCTCGACTGAGACCAACCGGTATCGGTCACAAACAGGTGACAGATTCTATTTCTCGTACCATTAACTGCGATACGTACAAAACAAAACACGTTCCCTCATTGGGTACCTAATGCATTGTACAAATCCGCCCTTTGAAAATAATCCCATCGAAAACTCTTTAAAATCTTAAAGTATCAATGATTTGTATTCAATGCAAATATAAAACAACTCTGACAATGAAATATTTTGAATAAAAAGTAAAATAAAACACATATGTGAAAAATAAAAAAGACACGCTTTGACGGTTTTGATGACGTCAAGCACAATGATTGGATACGTCATCTGATTGTTCAATTGATATGTCGCGTGAGGCAGTACCAGACAAACTGGACAAGACTAATAGAATCTGTCACCTGTTTATGACCGATACCGGTTGATCTCAGTCGAGGGTGATGTGATGTAACATATATCCCAATCGAGGCTTTGCCGAGATTGGGATATGTTACATCACAGCACCCGAGACTGAGATCAACCGGTATCGGTCACAAACAAGTGATAGATTCTATTTCTCGTACCATTTAAAGGCATTTTCGGGTTTATTCATTGCGCACCGAATCCGCGCATCTAGGGGCTACAACTCTTGTTTACGTTATTGTCTGCGCAAGTGGTGCGACATTTCAAATGAAGGGATATACTAGCAGTAGACGAAGATCGACCGTAGCAACTGTAAACATCCGGCTTTCTTTTAATCAGTATTCGGCAATAATAAATAGTATAAATCGTAAAATTAGTGATCAAAATGCCTCTTAGAAGAAGAGGTGGTTTATTAAAGTATCGGATAAGAAAAGGCAAGAAGTATGTAATGCCCGCATGTTTCAAATGAACAAATCTGGTCCAACTGTTGTCGAACCCGAACGTACTTCTCAACCACTAGCTTCGAAAAATGATTAAATGATATCTATTACAGTAAACATAAACAAATGGAAACCATACAACGGTGAATTGTCCAAATTTCATCACAACGTTGTACATAGCAATTAGGTTCTATCTTTCTTGTGTAATCCAAAACGAAAAACGGTACGGCTTATAATGCGAGTATTACTAGCACAGATGCACAAAATGTAAACTTACCATGGTATAGAGTTTTCTCTCTTTGACCATACCACAAAGTAATGGAAATTTATGTAAGTTCCCAGATATATGAGAATGTTAATATAGTTGAACAAAACTGTTCTATTTTGTTCTTTTTATTGAAGTTTTTAAGAAATCTTAAAGATTCGCAGATATTTTTTACGATAATTATGAATCTATTTTTAATATCCAGATTATAAAACAAAGATTAATGTTGTAAATTATATGTAAAAATATACTTTGTTTTGCTTTGTTTTGTGTATTATCTTGAATCTGATGCTAATATTTGAATTAAATGAAGAGAGAAAACCTTTTGGGGATTTTTTCCCC
Source organism: Anadara kagoshimensis (assembly GCA_021292105.1). Taxonomy (NCBI): domain Eukaryota; kingdom Metazoa; phylum Mollusca; class Bivalvia; order Arcoida; family Arcidae; genus Anadara; species Anadara kagoshimensis. The sequence continues at coordinate 45,524,802 of CM037857.1, forward strand.
ATTTTTTTCAATGGAAAATTTGAAAGAATCATGGGGGTAGGGATAATTTTTTATTTTTAAATCCTAAAATATCCCGGTGACCTATCAATTTTTCTTTGTTTTTGTGAAGTATATAGTCTGGTTTAACTTTTGGCAGATTTTGATAAGATTTCGAATGGTAGATTTTTTTTTGTACATGAAAATGTATGGAATTTTTGTGAAAAAGGCGGTAAAATGAGCACTTTCTCCGATGCATTTATTACCAATTATTTTAATAAATGTGTATTGAACTGCCAACTTTGACATTTTTTAACATGTTAAATATGGGTATGATGTATTTTTGCTGTTTAAAACATTTTAATGACTTTCTTGAGTTTGTTTGAGGTTGATTTTTCAAATTATACCGATTTTTGGGTAAACATGCAAAATCCTCGAAATACTGCATACATTGAACAAGAGTTGTTGAAAAACTACATGCGGTGACCTACCATTATTTTTGCATATTTTTGTTTGCATGTTCATATAGAACAAACAGTGAAAAAATTAGCTTGTTTTGAATGGTGGTTCTATTTCATAGCATATGCCTTTAAGTGTTTATAACTGCGTATACAAAACAAAACACGTACCCTCATAGGGCCTCTTGCATTCCTTTGGGCACCTAATGCATTGTACAAATCCGCCCTTTGAAAATAATCCCATCGACAACTCTTCAAAATTTTAAAATATCAACGATTTGTATTCAATGCAAATATAAAAAACTTTGACAATGAAATATTTTGAATAAAAAGTAAAATAAACCACATAATTATGTAAAAATAAATAAAGAAACGCTTTGTTTTGATGACGTCAAGCGCAATGATCGGATACGTCATCCTGATTGTTCAATTGTCGCGTGAGGCAGTACCAGACAAACTGGACAAGACAGAAAAATCTAGCACTGGTGTGCGCGTGAGATATATCTGTCCGAGGTACGAGAAAGAAAAATCTAGCACTGGTGTGCGCGTGAGATTTTTCTGTCCGAGATACGAGAAAGAAAAATCTAGCACTGGTTTGCGCGTGAGATTTTTCTGACTGAGGTACGAGAAAAACACATATTAGGTCCACTGATTATAGAACATCATACTTTTACAGACACTAGCGTGAATGTCCATTGGTGTTTGGATGGGCCACAACCATTCCACTTATTTTGCAACAAGGCGTGAACGCACAATTCTTAATTCCGGTATGAAGTTGTCAAAACAAAAGGAGTACGCTCTGCTACGCCAATTAAAAGAAATTTTCTTTCTCTTTCACTTTAATATACCTGTGTTCTAGCCCTGTAAAAATGATTATTTCACCGTACCATTGCCTAATTTAAGAAAAACCTTGAAGAATTTTGAAACTAGTGTCTGATTTTAAATTTTTGTGTTTACTTGTAAATAACATATGAATATGTATATTTTTGTACAGTTTATAGGGTATTTAATCAACCTGATTGACACAACTTAAGTTGCACACAACCATTCTTAAATGGTGTATATTAGAAACAAGAAAGGCTCCTAATGCAGAATCATGACCACTTCTCCCGGATCACCGCCTCGGTGGCTCAAGATTACAGTATCCGCTCTGACAGTGGGAAGTTGTGTGGCTGATCCTTGACCGGGTCATACAGACGTAAGAATTTTAAAATCTGGGATGCTGCTTCCTTATCTTATGATTAGCATATAGAGGATAGCGTATTAACTGGTTCATACAGTAGCTTGGAAAACTGACAAAATTGAAAACTTCAGAGAGCCTTAACGCTGAAAAACCAACATGTAATTGAAATTGAATTTTAGTCAAATTTGACATGTAGGTCAACTATATAAAGATACATATCAAATATCAATACACTAGCTCAACAAATACAGGGTGAAGGTGTGGAAAGAGACGGACAGACAGATAGACGGAGGGAAAACCTATAGTTCCCTTCCAGTTTTAATGGTAGTAGACCATCTCCCCAACCAGGATGTATGTACTTTATGTACTAACCCGAGTACACTTGGGTAATATTGATTGGATATGTCTTTTTACCCCATCTTGTAAACACAATACCTCCACAAGCACCTGTTAATGTGTTGAGTACTTACCCGGGTACACTTGGTTACTATTGGATGGACATGTCTTTTTACCCCATCTTGTAAACACAATACCTCCACAACCACCTGTTAATGTGTTGAGTACTTACCCGGGTACACTTGGTTACTATTGGATGGACATGTCTTTTTACCCTATCTTGTAAACACAATACCTCCACAACCACCTGTTAATGTGTTGAGTACTTACCCGGGTACACTTGGTTACTATTGGATGGACATGTCTTTTTACCCTATCTTGTAAACACAATGCCGCCACAATCACCTGTTAATGTGTTGAGAACTTACCCGGATACACTTGGGTACTGTTGATTGGACAAGTCTTTTCACCCCATCTTGTAAACACAATACCTCCACAACCACCTGTTAATATGTTGAGTACTTACCCGAGTATACTTGGGTACTATTAGTTGGACAAGTCTTTTTACCCCATCTTGTAAACATGACACCTCCACAACCACCTGTTAAGAATATTTTTTCAAAGTTTTAAAATCATAAACTTGACAGAATGGAAGTTAATGGCAGAAACAGTCTATCAAGTCAAACAGATATATTAGGACCACTGATTATTGTTTACTATAATGCCCTAAACCGTGTCACTTATTTACACGTTCATAATCATCTTTGATTTTGAATTACAAAAATTAGATATCAAATGAAAATGTGTCAACATGACACATTGATTTTTATTTAAGTACATGTGTATTGCTTATTTGTGAAATGGGATGGGCTATCGTTCTTAAACTGTCGTATCTGGTATATAAATGTGGCTTAGGCTGTCGTATCTGGTATATACATGTGGCTTAGGCTAACTATATATAGGAAGTAAATTGAGAGAAAAAAATTCTTATAAAATGATAATTACCTGCTGCTACCTGTACTAATTGGTCAGCTAAGGTGTTAAGCATTGATTTCTGCAGGGATGCATCGGCAATTAATTGGTTGACATTAGCTTCGAGTTGGCTTATCTGTTGTTGAGTGGCAGCAAACTGGTTGTCACCTACCAGCATTCTTTTGTTCAAATCCGTTTCCGAAAAACATATTTGAAAATAGACATAAATTGCCAAAATAAATAAACATTTTGTCTTCATTTTGAAGAAGTCAATTAGGTTTTAAAAGTATTATAAACACGATAAATGGCTATGTCATAACCGTCAGCTGCAAAGATTTCAAGAAAAGATAACCTTTAATATCTAGACATAATTCTACATACCGGACCTGACCTAAATTATTGCCGTCTTATACATGATATCTTAAGGAAAGGTACTATCCTTTTGGTTGTGAAACGAAAATCCGATTAAGTAAATGGTGTTTTGCGTCCCAATATAACATTATTTCACTTACCAGTTATGAGAATGATTAAAGAAACCGGAATATCGCCTAACTTTGGCAAACGAACTAACAAACTAACTCAAACTAGAATATGTTCGAGTGAACTTCTAACTTAGACGCTAAGTGAGAAGCTTCTTTAAATACGCAAAAGGCTTAGTCCATCAAGTCTGCGATTGAAATAACAGTAGAAAAAAAATCGACATCTTGTCAGTCGTACAATTCAACCAGTTCTCCCGTGTATTACGTTCTGTACATAATGTGTTCTTGGATTCAATATGGCTATTGCCAATAAAATTACTATTTTAGCTACAAATTGCTTTATTCAATTAAAACATGTGGTTTTCAGTATAATATACGCATTTGTACAAGTATTAGACAGGTACATGTACTTGTTGTATCCAGACGGTATTATGAACCAGTCCACGGAACAAGATTGTTGCAGTCAAACGTTTTTGCAATAAAAGGCCAATCATATGCCCTTTTATTGTGCGACATCGTATGTAGGATATAAAGAAGATTAATAGTAATATTTTTTAAATTCTAAGTTATATTTAAAACAAGCGCGAGTTAAGACAACAATGGTTAGAAACCAAGTGGGATGTTGAAGCGAAATATCAGTTTGGTAATTTTATTTAGTGTACGTCCAAAGTCGGGATTTCACACAATAGTGGTATGATTTTGTTTTTGTTTTCTTGCTGTTTGTTTTTGTTGCAAATGATTTAGATATTGTGCATTTTAACAGTATTTTCGAGCACGTCGATTTTTTCTTTGCAAAACTGTATTAACATTTTGATGATATTATAAATTTTATTCTCCTCTCCTTATAGCACTGCTGATGTGCAAAGTAAAAAACCATGACAACGTCAACAAAAGATCTCCATCCTAAAAGTTCATTTTATAGATCATTTTCGCCTTGACTGTATTTACTTAAGTCAAACACAACATGTGTTATAGTTCCCATCGTAGTTATACCAAGTTGTCTATCCCGTCAGCTAAATCAGACGTCCTCGTAAGACAACGACACAAAATGAAAACATATATAATATATTTTTTAATTTATTTAGATTTATTTATTTACATGTGCTATGCTGACACTGAGAAGAGATTTATCTTGAATCAGATCAAAACAACGTCGGATAGGCTATCTGAGTTAGAAACCAAAATAGGACAGATTTCAACAGACTCTGCAAATTTTCAACATTTACTGAACACTTTTTCTGGTCAACTTCAAGGAACAGCGCCAGGTATGTATATATGTAGAATAGTTTTACTTGTCATTTGTGCAATGACTACCAAAGAATTATATCAATAATTGGACCTGGTAGACTCTTGGTTACTTTCTGCTTTTGAAATATAAAAAAAATATGGCAATTAAACTCAAAGTTCTTATTTTTCGAACAAAAAATCATGAAAATCTAGATTTAAATTCCCTTTCATTTCTCTTTTGCCAAACCACTCAAAGTTTGCAGTAAAATTACATACTTAAGTTACATTACATTCAGTTTGATTAATACATGTACATGTACACATATAAACCATATAGATACATTTAAAAAAAAGAATCTTGGTCACCATTTAACAGTGTCCTGGAATCTGCAAAATAATGGCATACGTTTTATCTACCGGTTAACAGAGCCAATACATTTACATACATGTAGACCTGTATAACAAGATTAGGGTAGACATTGGCCAAATCGGATTGCAAATCCATGACCCTCCTCTGACCAACATTACGTACACAGTCTAGTATTTTGTCCCTTTACCAATTACATAGTAAAGACCACAGGGGCAAGTTTCATAATAAATTTTTAAAAAATACCCAAAAGTATATAAAAAGAGTACTATTTTTTATACTTATGGGTATTTTTAAAAGTTTATTATTACTTTGGCCCCTGTGGTAAAGACACTCAACACGACCAAAAAATCGTAAAAACGAGAACATTGAAAGTACGTGTATTTAATACTATTAGTATTAGTATTGTGATTATATACTACGCCAATGACATTATAAATATGTAATTTTTTACCTATAATTCCAGTCGTTTGCATTGCAATGTATATCTTTTATAAATTAATAAATCCTGCCAGACATTTAAAAATCTACCATGTTGGGACTTATACGGATACCAATCATTTTCTTACGCTTGTTTAAGCGGCAATTTTAATAGGTTGTTTTATTGGTCCGGTTTTATTACGCCATCAAACAAAATAGTTGATATAATGGTTTTGCTGCATTTGTTCTCCGTCCGCATCAACCCTTGTCCTGAGTATTTTTCAACCGAAATTTGAACCTTGAAATTTGGCCATTTGGACCTAAACGGTTCTCTTTTGGGTGGTTTAGCAATGGCAATTTCACACTTTTCATGAACATGTTTAATCAAACCAGACAAGGTTTTCTTTCTGTTTGGTTTACATTATAAACTATATTTCTGGTCTACCAAACATTTTAGAATCTTCGTTATTATTATTATCTTCTTCCTCTTCATTATTATTTTTTTATTATAACTATTATTATTATTCCTTTTCATCGTTATTATTATCTAGTTACTACTGGAGTATCTGGAGCTGTTTTTACAAGATGGGGGAAATCATCATGTCCTAATAATGACACTATGGTATATGCAGGTATGTGGACCGTCAGTTAGTTGATACAGGTTCAAAGTGCTGGGCGGTGTATACTAGTTTATAACTTAAGCTTTAAGTTAAGGAAAATCTTAGTTAAGTAAAGGAATGAGTTGAGTAATGGTGTTTAACGTCCCAGTCAAGTAATTTTCACTTATATCGAGACGTTGCCAGCTGTAGGCGAAGGTGCAGAAATTATGCCTGTGCGTTGCGCTGACGGCATTATACAGCAGGGTTTTTATACCCCCTGCAAACGAAGTTTGGAGGGTATATAGGAATCACCTTGTCCGTCTGTCTGTCTGTCCGTCTGTCCCGCTTCGTGTCCGGAACAGAACTTTTGTACCGTAGCACCTAGGATTATCAAACTTGGTATGTGGATGCATCATGGGAAGGCGATGTGTCATGTACCAAATTTAGGCCACTGTGACCTTGACTTTGACCTTTGATCTCTATGATAGTAAAACCTTGTGCTATTCGTGTCCGGAACAGAACTTTTGTACCATAGCACCTAGAATTATCAAACTTGGTATGTAGATGCATCATGGGAAGGCGATGTGTCATGTACCAAATTTAGGTCACTGTGACCTTGACTTTGACCTTTGACCTCTATGATATGAGGGATACTCAATTTGTGTAATCAACTCCTCTTACAGCTTTTAACCAAGAAGTCTGACACTTTGCAGGATGTTTCTATATACATTGAACATATGCACCTCCTATTTTGGTTGGATTATATTTTTTTCAGATTTTACGGGTAGTTGAACTTAGTCATTTTTCATCAATATCCCATATGAGGGGTACCCATTTTGTGTAATCAACTCCTCTTACAGCTTTTAACCAATAAGTCTGAAACTTTACAGGATGTTTCCATATACATTGAACATGTGCACCTCCTTTTTTGGTTGGATTATATTATTTTGTTCATATTTTATGGGTAGTTTAACTTAGTAATTTTTCAACAATATTCCATATGAGGGATACCCATTTTGGGTAATCAACTCCTCTTACAGCTTTTAACAAACAAGTCTAAAACTTTACAGGATGTTTCTATATACATTGAACATGTGCACCTCCTTTTTTGGCTGGATTATATATTACTTAATTATATATGATCCAATTTTTTAAAACTATGCATAGATATTGAGCATCATAAGAACATGTGCACCGCCATTATCGGTTTCATCACATGTATTTTGCCGAATTATTAACATTTCCATACACAGAATACATACAATTTGTCCCCAGATCAAAAGTTGGGAGCGGGGGTATTAGCCTCTTTCAGAGACAGTTCTAGTTTGTCTTGTCATGTCTACTGCGACACGGGACCTCGTTTATTATAAGTTACCACCCGAAAGAACCGCGACTTTCATTGCGTAATGCAGAGTGCTTGGCGAAAGAACAGTCACTACCCACTTTCAAGTCTTGGGTCAGACCTGGCCGGGGATAGAACCCACGACGTCATACTTACGGGGCAAGCACTCTACCAACTGAGCTACCGCAGTAGTCTTAGTTAAAGAATGATTGTAAACCCGGGGCGTGGTTTGTGGTATGGTGATTTAAGGTCAATGGATACACTTGGAACTTTTGTTATCAATAAAACTTCCAGATTTCGTTTAAATATAGACTGAATTATTGGATTTTACGCCCTAGTCCAGAATCGGGACATTACAACACCTGCGCAAGGTATAGGTGAAGTGACAGAACTCTGTTACCTTTGCGGCAATGTGCAAGGGGCGTTTTTAGCTTTTCTCGTGTTTCATATAAAGAAAAGTCACGTTAGAATTAAGAAATAACCAACCTCATCCGTATTAGCCATTATATTGTCGATTTACACACAGGCTCAGCTTGAGTCCACATACGGAAAACATATAACAAGGTGGCGAGATACCCGCTTTGGGTTTATTTTGTCAGTTGTGCGTACACTGCTGCAAAAACCAGTAATTAGGACACGTACGCTTAATTCTATTTCAATATATTTTTATATAATCTGATATCCTGTTGGGCGATTTAAAAATTACCGCTACACTTTTTTACTTTGAGCTAAACTTTAAAAGAGATAAAACGAAATAGCGATACAGAACTAAGTACAACTTTGTCATCAAAAGTTCTTCCTCCGTGTTATCCCAGCTTTGTTCGCTCTATGTTGTCTTTGCAGTATTTTGACCGTGTGAATTGAACTTAAAATTTGTCGTAACCACACAAATGAACTGAAATACATTTTTCTGTTATTTTAGGATATATTGGTGGTTCATACTTTAATCACCCAGGCGCCGCCCCTAACGTTCTGTGCTTTCCAAAAGACCCAATCATGGGCGATATTACTACACGTCCATCATCATACGGGTTTGTTTACGGATCTGAATACGAGACTACTTTCTTCGGCTCAAGTTTACCCGATGAGAACGTTCCTTGCGCAGTTTGTATCAGTCAACATCACTACTTATTGCATATGTTACCGGGCCGTAATAAATGTTACGACGGGTGGACCGAGCAATATCACGGGTATATGGCGGGAAATTATTACGGTTATAAAGCACCTACAGAATACATATGTATGGACGAAAACCCAGATGTTTTAAACGGTGGACAAGCCAACCAGGATGGCGTGAGGTTTTACGGTGTTTTATCAAATTGCGTAACACTACCATGCCCGCCCTATAACCAAAGTGTCCCATTAACATGTGCAGTATGTACTAAATAAAGACAGTGTTAACAGCACTCTTAATGCATTTTTTTTTAAATTTTTTGATTGTCATTCACTAGGGAAGGTGTGGATAAGTAGTGTTTAATCACCTCCAAGATTTTTCACTTATATTCTGTTCTGTGTCGTGGGGGTAGATCTTCCATTAGTGAACTGGCAAATTTTCTCAAACTAGGAGTTCAGGATGGGATTCGAACCTAGGCTTTAGGATTAGTTGTAAACTTTAAGGCCTGTGTTTTATACCTCTTTGCTACAAGAGAAACTCACTCAGCAACCAAATTAACAAAGATGTATTAATACTCCCGGTAAACAAAGTTTTGAGGATACAGTCAAACGTGTTTTAAGGTCATCCCTATATAAAGACCACCTGCTCTTAAAAACAAGTAAATTCTATCCTAATTGCTCTTTATTCATGTTGTTTGAACATGTAATCATGGACCACCTGTCCATAAAGGTAACTTTTACTGTTTGTTGCACAACCTTTATAGACAGATTTGACTGTATGTTATATAGCCTTTATCTTTTGCTTCATATCTTCTATATCTATGGGTGTATTTTGAACAAACTCAATTTGCACAAATGTAAACAAAACCAGAGCATGTGTAAGGTACTATTAAAGTAGGTCAAATGTCAAGGTCAGAGGAGGAATGTCTGGGAGATTTGTCTCAATATTTATTATGGTTGAATATGGGTTTATACCAGTTTATAATCTTATGACTAGACAAACATCTCCAATACAACTTGAGATTATTAAAACACTCTATGGTTCAGTGACATTTATATAAAAGTGATGACATTGGCAAGTTAAGCAACTAAGACATTGTCAAAACACTAGTCTCTATGGACAACTGATGTTTATTCAGATGATATTACCAGGCTCCAGTTTCACAATCATTCTTTAACTTAAATCTGGCAAATTTTAACAAATTTTAATGTATTGCAAATACAAAATTTTAATTAAATGAAAATGAAGGTATATTAGGCTTAGACTGATCTTTAAAATGACATCTTAAATTCCTGAATATCTTGAAAACTAACAAAATTGTTCAGATTTCAAATTTGCCCAATTGAAGTTAAGGAAAATCTTAGTTAAGAAATGATTGTAACCTGGTACCAGGTAACATAACCAAGCCATTATAAAACCCCCAGATCACAGAATTTAAATCCTTGAATAACATGCACACTCCATGGAATATAGCTTTGGGTTAAAAGTTGTGACAAAGCTTGGACCACAGGCATACTTTGTGTGAAATTTCATTGAATTCCTCTGAAGCATTAATAAGCCATGGCCCCATTTTCAAACATAAATCGTCTGTGCACTTGAATACAAGGATTTGCAGACAGACAGACTTACATCTTCAATTCTATATTACCTGCAAATTCATTTTTGTACCATAATATTTCAAAAAAACTGTAAACATATTTAGTTTCCTGGTGTATTAATTTTCCCTTATTTCGCAGTCGCCGTTCGTTTTACATTAAAAATAATACCCAGGGAAAATTACATTATGCTTAATGTGTTACAGTGCATATTTCAGAACATGGAAATTCTACTAGGTGAATATGTCTAAATTTTTAATACTGCGAAAATAAATACACACAAAATTAAATATGTTCACAATATTGGCCAAAACAAAAATTTTCACCCATCACATGGTTCAACTAAGGAAGCCCTGAACAACATGCCTCTTTAAAGGTCACCGGTCACCAAAAACAAATTTTTTTTAGTACTATTTTCCAAAAGATTACATCATAAAAAGTTGATTTAGCCACAAATAACATTTTTTAATCATTTCTGTCATTTTCTACAGCATAAATTAAAGTCCTGAAACTGTTAAAAAACAGTGTTATCTCCCTTTGGTAGTAAAAGGGCACAAAACCGGAAGTGACGCAGAAGGTGTTATCCCAGCTATTTAGTAAATGAAGCTTGTATAGTGAACTGCATTTATTACCCAGATTTATCGGTAATAACTTCTAGTGTTTTTATATATTTATTTATTTTTTAGCATTGGGTATTTCAGTTTCCTTCAGCAGAAAAAAATAAATAAAAAATAAACATAATAATAAGAAACAAATAAAGAAAAAAACTATATTTGTGTTTGCTCTAAGTATGATATACTATTTACTAATACTTGTTACAAAACATAATTTTACATTATTTATTTATTTATTTTTATCTATTTATCACAACGAATTAATAAAAAGAACAAAATTTTTTGTTTTTTGTTTAAAATATTATTCATATTTATTTTCATTAATATTTAATATCATTCTAATTATCCTTATATCTCTTTTAAATTTGTTTATTTATTTATTTTATTTATCACAACAAATAATAAAAGAACCCAAATTTCCGTTTTTTATTTAAAATATTGTTCACATTAATTTTTATTAATATTTAATATCATTTTAATTATCTATACCTATCTCTGATTAATTAATTTATTAATTAATTTTTTTTTTTTTTTTACCTATTTATCATAAGGAACAATAAAAAGAACCCAATTTTTGGTTTTTTTATTTTAAAAACAATCTTTTCTTCTCTCTAGTACAGCTATGTTATGACCTTAAATTGATTTTAATTCATATTTGTTTTAGAAATTGTCCCATTTTTAATTCCTTTTTAAATTAGAATCAAAGATTTATTATTACTATTATTATTATTATTATTATTTACCCATGTAATGAATAAAAAAACACGTTTTCGGGTAGAATCTGGGTCCAAGACCTGTAGTTTTTGTACAACAAAAATATCAAAATAAAGGTTTAAAAAATAATTTCTTATTGTCTCCAAATAAAATATTTCACCCCAGTATTACTAAATATGAAAACAATTTCAATTCAGTAGCTTCCTATTCTTATTTGCAGTAAGTTTAATCATCATCATCATCATCATCATCATCATCATTACTGTTTCCATGATAAAATAAAAAATAAATAATAATTTTCATATAATAACTTAATTACACTTAATTTTGATGGGATGAAAAGAACGTCATCAAAATGTGATACCAGTGGGATTATGCTCGACTAACTAAGGACTCAAAACTCGAGTGAAACTTTCTTTCATTTATTCACAATAAATTAATATCGTTCAAAGTGTGATTTACACCCCTTACATACTAGTAATTAAGAGATTATCAATATGCTACATTGGGAAACATCCTGTTTAGAAGTAGACATCTACCACCTGTAATTAACAGTTTACCTTACAATATGCAACATTAATTGGCACGTGCGTATATCTATATAATATACCCGGTAAATGTTATTTGTCATTTTTGCTGGATTCTGAAAATCAAATAAATTAAAGTTAAATTAGATTAGTTAATTTGAACAAGACATACGTCTCTGTTTGAACGTGTGATTGGTGAACTGATTGAATAACGGAATTAAATTAATTCTGAAAATTAAAATTGTTTAAAATGTATATATTTGACTGAATTCATTCATAATAATTTGAATTGTCTTCAATGATTATACATTTCTTATTTCCCTGACTTATCTCGTAATGTTTAATCTGAATACATTCAAAACAATTAAAAAGCTGCATGAAGGACTTGTGTAAATCTGGCTTTAATTTGTTCTGAATTTTGTGGAAAAAACATGTTCATCGGTCATTGTGATTTTATTATATCCAAACTTTACAAAATATATCATTTTGACTTGATATCAAACTTTAAAACCCTTCAAAACACCACACAAACCCACATGTAATATATGGATACATATATAGGTAATGTGTCTTTTCTCAGCAGCTTAACACCATGTACGTCATCAATTAGGTCGCCGGAAAGTTATGAGCGGTGTCGGAAACTACCGAGTATTAGCAGTTCGTTTAGGTAAGGTTTTAGTGTATTACAGGTAAATGTAAGGCATGGGAAACGGTCAGACACATCAATATTGACTATTCTACCCATAGGAATGCAAAATACAAAATTTATAAATTTGGTGACCGGTGACCTTTAAGCTATAAATTACGAGACAAATAAACACATTTATCAACCAACAAAAATTTATTGTATCAAAGAAAGAAAATAATTAACTTGGACCCTGATAGCATCCTTTTGTTCAGTAATTTGACATCTGTTTAAGGAGGCATGCAGCAACAACACTGATGATGTATAATAATACAATAGTACATGAACTACAACATTTAAATCAGAAAATATGAGACCAAACATACATTCTGTGGATATATTTTTTTAGTCGTCGTAAATTATATTTAACAACAAAATATTGCTACTTAAATCACATGATCATGTTGGGGCCTGATAGCATCTTTTCAATGAATCCTGTAGCAACAACACTGATGCATAATCATATTACAACATTTAAACTAGAGAATATGAGATAAAACATCACCATTATCTTATACACAACTTGTTGATGCATTTTTCAGTTCTTGTACATTGTTAATTATATTTTGCAAAAATGTTGCTACTTAAAATACAAGAACATCTTGGACCCCGATATCATCCTTGTTCAGTTATCTGGCATCTGATCAAGGAGTAGAAACATCCATGCTACTAAAGCACTGCAATATTTAAACTAAAACAAGAGTTGTTGTCTTGCATACAGCTGCTGATATAGGGCAAACAGTGCTAACCTGTCTGTTTGACCTTTTATTTAATATAGATATAAATCATGGACAGGTCCATTTATACATGAATATGAGGAACACATGTTAGTGTTTATTTTGTCTACGTCATGTGAAAACAATTTCAAACAAACATCTGTATGTAGAATCAATAGTCGAGGATTTTAGACAGTAATAATTCAATTCTTCTTTGTTTAAGCATTTTGATTGGTCATATTTTTTCTGCTATGTTTGCATGAATGGATTGGCTCTCAGTGATGTCCAGACGCATTTGAATTAATACCCCATTGCCATTGCGATGTTATTTTTTACTTGCTACAGCAACATTGTTATTTAAGTTGTTGAAAAAAGTCTATAAATTAAATTATAAGAATGAAGTCAATTTTTCTTTTTGTTATGGAAGTATGAAAGAATTGACATTGTGCACGTAACATTATTTGCTACACAAATTATTCAGTGTGCAAAATGTCCAATTCTTTCATACTTTCATAACAATAAGAAACATTAACTTCATTCCTATAATGAAAATATAAACAAACCTCAAATTAGATGCAATAGATGCAAGTTCATGCATCCTGTATGTTTTAACTGCAAATCCCAACACTACCAAAATATTGAGTGCATACCACTATATGGATATGGATATTTCTAATAAAAGGTCAAGCGGACAGGTCACTGTTGTTAGTGTATATATATTTCTGTTGTTGTGCATTGTGACTTTAATATTTGACAAATATATTGCTGCTTAAAAAACAAATATGAACAACCACAATGTGACTTAAGATTTAACTGGAACTACTACTGATACTTACATATAAAATTATATAAACATCTAAGCAGTATTTTAATCACTAAATAATTTCCTAGGGCTTTCCAAATTTTCACAAGCACTGTCAGTTTTCATAAACATATATAAATGGCAATATTGGCTTGCTGTAAAAGTTTTTTTCTGAAAAATTGTGCATGCTATATATCCTGCAAACAGGATATGGGACAGTGTGCACAAAACAAAAAAAGTTTTTACAATGGCTGTTTGCGAAAGATCTGTAAAATATTTTGGCCTCAGAAAATATCAAACGTTGAACTCCTAAACAAGACCAATTGCAGAAAGATCAGCACAGAAATAAAAGAAAGGAGGTTAAAAAGGCTAGGCCATGTCTTCAGGATGGAGCAATAACGACACCCGAAGGTTGCTTTAAGATGGACTCCGCCTGGCAAGAGAAGACCTGGCAGGCCTAAAACAACATGGAGAAGGACGGTGGCGGAAGAACTACAGGATGGTGGTATGACATGGGGAGAAGCGCAGAAACTGGCCAAAGACAGACCCAAATGGAGGCAGAAAGTTGCAGCCTTATGTCTCATCCGAGACGAAGAGGATTAAGTAAGTAAGTTATGCACAAAACAATATTGTTTACTTTTGTTTAGAGAGATTTTTTGCCAGACAATTTTATAATGATATCAAACACATTAAAAAACTGATTTATTTCCTTGTAAAAATGCTTTAACACATGTGTTTTCTATGGAACAAGATAATACCATTTAATTTCTAATTTCACAATTGTATATATTCAATACTGGCTGAGTATGATAATAAGGAATTTTAGCTACATGGATATGGTTTAAATCTTATAACAAATTAAAAAAATGGCTTTATGCAAAATTTAATTATTACGAACAGTATTCAGTTTAATGTAGCACTTAATTATTTCATAAAATGATCACAAAAAACGGATCTAGAATAACTGAATATAAATACTCCGTAACTTAAACCATTTAAAAATTATAACACTGAATAAATCATGTTATGACTGTTCATTCATACAAATTCATACACAACTTCAATGTTTTAGCAGCAGATTATTAGCGTTTTTTCAAAAACTGTCCAACTCTCTCGGATTCTCGACTCAACCATGCTGCATTCAGGCGTATATTTTCACAAGATTGCTGAACTGTTCTCTCAGCAGCTGGAGCTGGATGTGCTTTGAAAAATTCCTAAATAAAAAGTAAGCAACATGATCAAATTTTGAGTAGAGAAATTTACACAAAAGTTACTTATTCTATAATAATATAGCAGGCAGAGGTTAAAAACAAACATTAATTTATCAAGTTGACAAACTTTATCATGCTAAGATCTGTCCTGAGTGGGATTTGAACCTAAATGTTGAGAGGTACTGTATTCTTTAAGTCGAGAGATTGAGATTGTTTTATATGGAAATGTGTGAAGCATATGACCTAAAACATTTGATATTGTATCCTGTTATTTGTAAATCTTTATTTTCCCCATCTTTATAAGCAATTTCTTAAAATACAGATAGTTTTATATAAATAAATACAACAATGTAACTTACCTCTAACTCTTTAGCTTTTTCTTCTGATGCAAAGTTTTCTAAAGACTATAAGTATAAAAAATAAAATGATGTAGTACATACTATCAGCATCAATGTGTTTGTAACATCATATGTTGGAATATGTTTATTAAAAATCTAAAGAGATTAAAAAATCAATAGGCACCAGGGTGCACAAGTTGAGTTTCAATTTCATATTTTATATGATGTGTGATTCACATACCATATATAAATTCAATATCTACAAGCGTTTAGAAACAAAGTGCAGAAAACTGTTATTTCAAAAAAAAAAAAATTTAAGTCCACATCCCAAAATTTCACCTTAATCCGTGAACCAGAAAGAAACTCAAACTTGATCTGTAACTCATGATGGTAGACTCACATACAATTTATTCAGCACTTAGAAAAAAGTCTGGAAAACTGCTATTTTAAGGAGTCCACATTCTATCATTTCTCCAAAAATCACTGAACTGAAATGAAACTAAAGCTCAATCTGTAACTCATGATGGTTGACTCACATACAAATATTAGTTCAATATCTGCAGGCTTTTGGATAAAAGTCATAACCACCCATCTACTCACTAGCATCACTATATTAATAGTCGAAATTAACTTAGTAATTTTATGATCAAAGTTGACAAATCAGTCGGGTGAAATCTGATTGAATGTACCTGAACAAGTATGACTTCTAGAAGCGTCAGAGGTTGAATGGTTAGGTGTTTAAAAGTACCTGAACAATTATGACTTCTAGAGGTGTCAGAGATTGAGTGGTCAGAGACAATAGATTTCCAACTGAATCACATCTAAAGAGCATTGGGTTGAAACTGGACAACAGCAATTGAGAAGGGTCATTTTTCTATTTTCTGTCTCTATTGATTAGCTTTGTACAGTTTACTTCATTGAGTGTTAATCTGTATCAACTTGTAAAAGGGCAGATCAGAAACACTTGTACTAACTTTATTCTCTAAGATCCATAAAATTCTGTCTTATTGTGAAGAGCTGGAACTTTGTTGATGCCATTTTATACAATATACATATACATATAACCAATGAATTAGACTTTCTTAAATAAAAAAGAGACAAGTTGAGTAATAGTGTTTTTAAACATCAGTCAAGATTCAGTCCCTTATAGCCAAGTGGTCAGTTCAGGAATGGTGAAGGAAACTGGAGTACCCTGAGAAAACTATTGACCTTTGGCAATTACCCTGAAAACTTTCTCACCCTAGGATCTGTCCCAAGTGAGATTGGAACCTAGGCCGCATAAGCATCTGTGACAAATCAAGTAGAGATAGTAAGAGAGAGGTATATTACCTTGACAAGCCTGGACAGTAAAAACCCTCCTTTGTATCTTGTAAACAGCTCTTCCCATCTTTTCTGTGTGAATTTCCAGAACATTTCTCTTCCTAAGAGAGATCCTGTAACACTAGCCATTACAAACACTGTATCTTGAGATCTCACTTTATCCTGCAAACACAAATGCACAAAGCATTATCTATTTATTTTGTTCTGGGCATAACCCAGATATGGATTAGAATAATTGTGTAATTGAGTTATTTCAGTGCATCAGGACTCAAAATAAATGCTAATCCATGTGTCTGAAACAAGAGAAACTTGAACTGTCTCTCGAGAGCCAAATACCATACCACCACCACCCCACATCTACTAGGATTTAATGTTTTCCCCAACCTGGACCTTTCCAATATGACCTTGATTGAACGTCATGACACACCTTTGGACCATGAAGATTATTCATGTGAAGTTTTATGACAGTTGTCTGAAGCAATTATGAGATATGGCCCGGACACGATTTTACACAGACAGACATACATGGTGATTCCTGTATACCCCGTCACAAGTTAGTTTTTGGGGGATATAAATACCTGTCAGGAAAGTAAAAAAATTGATACTTTACCCAGAAGGTAAAGTTAAAAATAAGTAAATCATATGACATTCAACCTCACTCCCAGAGATCTAGCTACCAGTATTCTATATCCATATACAGATATATATACATGTATATAAACACACTTACAGACATAGAGAATTCCAGAACTTTTTCTATTAAATTTTCTGTCTTTACAGCTCCCAGAGATCTAGCAATTCTGACTTTTTCTTCTTGCATGTCAGCATCATCATATAACTGTATAATAAATTCAAAATGTAATTAATTAACAAAGCAACATAAAATCTACCCAAAAATGTTCCAAATCTAGTCAATATATATATATACAAAGTGTCCACCTCAAAAACAGCTTTTATCTTTCCACCTAAGTAGTTTTACAAGATAAATAGTCTGTTTTTGTAAACAGCAGAACAGACAAATTTACGTCCAATAAAAGCTGCTTGTGAAGTAGTGTATATATACAGTTTCTATTCTGATGGCATAGATAAAGGACCAGTCAAATGCAAAAATATTAAACCCATTTTCCAACCAAATTTCAAATAATGAATGAATTGTGAGTCTAAGACTATAGAAAAGCCAAATATCACATCAGATTTTGGCTCCAGTCATACCTTTTAGAAAATTTAACTGTTTAAGGTTTTAAGGTGTTTTTCAGTCAAAAGGCCACAACTCCAGGGAAAATAAACAAACCAACTCTGGTTAATGATATGTGCTTCTCCTATTAATGTTGATGCTTTGCACCAAGTTTCAAGAAATAGTGCTTCATAGTTTTGGGAAATCTGCACAGACAAAAATTTTAGATGAAAGGACGAGCGGAAACTCAAATTTAATATCCCCCTTTGACTTCAAAAGGCGATGGTAATAAAAGACAATAAAACAACTTATAATCACTACAATACCTTTAACATTTTGTTGAATGTTTCCTCTCCACCGTTTGATAATACTGTCAGATATACCTGAAATATATACATACAATATAATAAATATGTAACATTTTATTTCCAATTTCTTTCTCTTTACATTACCAGTAAAGTCTTGAAAACTTGAACAAAACTGACTACCATGATAACTGTCCATAATGGTCCTGAAATGATTTAATCCCAGATGCAAAACTTTCTACAAGAATTCCAGATATTTGTTCAAGGCTATGGCACATTATTGGACTTAAGGATCATCCAACACAAAATTCAAAACATTGCATTTTTCCCAAACAAGATTTTTAAATATACATTCTAAAACCTTGACATTACAAGACATGACCTCAGTTCATGGTCAGGATACAGGATTCATACAGTCAATTCCTGACAGAATTCAAGGACTTTTCAAGGACTCTAAAATTGGTATTTTTGACCACTGAAATCAAATTGTGCATTTTATTCTCTGTAGTTTCCTTCTTGTATTGAAACACCACCCAGAATTCTTCTGTTACAAGTCGTAGACTCACAAATGATATTGACTGAGACAAAAGGGATAACTTAATATTTTTATTTCATTCATTATAAACATTGGAGCTGCGTTTTTACTGCAAGTTTCAGGTTGATTAGTTCAAAATTCCAGGACTTTTCAAGACAAACTGACAGAATTCCAGGACTTTTCAAGGACTCTGCTTGTTTTTACTCATTTCAAGGAATTTTCCAGTCAGGGCTCATATTTCAAGCACTTTTCAAGACTGTGCGAACCCTGGGATATACCTTTGGATCACAAAGGTTATTAGTTAATTTTATTGAGTTTCATGAAATCACTACAAACACAACAGTAATAAGTTATGACCCACACATGACAATCAAATATAAAACCTTTGATCTTGACCTTGAAGACAATGTATATGACCTACAATCAAGGTCATGATACAACATTACACACCACAGGGATCATTTGAAGTTATAATTTCTTGTCTTTGTAGCTTCTTACCGGAGTTCTTAGGTCAGCAGGTAATGGTTTTGTCCCTGATACATGTTCTTCAAATCTTCTTTGAGCTTCTGCAACAGTAGCTTCGTCACCATTTCTTCCCATCTTGGTTAATACTAAATCACGTAGCATCGCCGTCAAGTGTCCTAGTAAAAACAAATAAGGAAACAAGTTACACATGAACATGATGCCCCATCCAAGAGGAAGTCTCATACTGTCACTTTATTTCTAAATAGCAACATATCACACACTAGCACCTCATAATTTATCATTTAATTTCTATGCGAAACATACATGTAAATTGCTGCTGTATAATAAAATATAATATTTAACTCATGTAATGAATTTAATATTACATGAACCTAAATAATCTTCTATTAATTACTATAATGCCTTTACCTTCTCCATCCTTTGCTTCCCAGCCAAGTTCTGTAGCGATCGGACGGAATAAATCACGGGTATATCTCTTAAAATCATTACATGAATCTGTATACTGTAGTGGTATAGAGACACCCGACATGTTCAGAGACAGATCATTCCATACTGTGTAGTCTTTTTCATTCAGATAAGCCTCTGCTACTTTTAATACATCTACTGCTGACACAGATCCAGCTCTCGACTGAAAATATTTATAGTCATATTGAAACAAATGATTTCTTGTACTATTTCAAATTAGAGAAGATTCAGAAAAATAAAAGATAAACAATATTTAAATTCAAATTCAGCATTTAATCAGCATTTAAATTCAAATTCATTTAAATTCATTTAAACTCAATTTTAAACTTTATATTTACTGTATGCATTATAAAGTTGACAGACAATTACTGGATGGTGTAAAATATAATATAATGTAGAGCATCACATTTCGCATGCCAACCTCTAAGCGTCTTTTTTTTATTGTTTCTGATATTTTTATTTCTATTATCATTCGATAATACTATAATATATATATATAATAAGTCTTTTTCACTAATCCGCACTTTAAACTAGCTTACCAGTGCAAATAGGTCACTCTGTAAGCCGAGTCTATCTCTAGGTGGTAAGGATGTGTCTTTGATGGCAGGGATGAGTTTATCTAACATATCTGATGTGTACTGGACTCTGTATACACCCACAGTACCTGCATTCACCTGTAATACAAAACAATCATTGAAAATAATTATATAATTATTTTGATGTGAATATACAAGATTCCACTAAACTGAATGCTTGTTAATATCATATTTTGGTTAATTGCATGATTTTTCTGTGCAACAATTTTTCTCCATTTCCTATTAAAGTAATGTTTTAAAAATGGGTCAAAGATTCAATGGGCCGGGTTGATTTTTAAATTTCTATTGAATAGGTGTAAAGTGTGGAAGAAATTTTAAATAAATGCACAAAGCAAGTGTACAGTACAAAGTAACTAAGTTTCAAAGTCTGGAAAAATGGGGGAAAAATCCTGAAATATTTCCAAAATGTCAATATTTATAGAAACATTCTGTGAAGTTTAAACGTTTTTGATTGAAAACTGTAGAAGGAGTTGAGTTCACAAAGTAGGTGCCCCCAGTTTAAATACTTGCTAAAAAGTGAATAAGTTTCAAAGTCTGGAAAAATGGGAAAAAGTTCTTGAAATATTTCCATAAAGTCAGGTGCACATCTTCAATATATATAGAAACATTCTGTGAAGTTTCAAGGTTTTTGATTGAAACTGTAAGAGGAGTTGAGTTCACAAAGTAGGTACCCCCAGTTCAAATACTTGCTAAAAAGTAACTAAGTTTCAAAGTCTGAAAAAAAATGGGGAAAAAATCTTGAAATATTATCAAGTTCACAAAGTTGGAACCCTATTTTCCCCGCCAACCTGCCCGACATTCACCATACTATAAACCGCATTTGCACTCCATGTAACCAGGCCAAAAATGGTTATTTGCATGAGAGAGAGAGAGAGAGAGAGAGAGAGAGAGAGAGAGAGAGAGAGACATGCATCTTTTCACCTTTATCTTACCTTAATCCAATCTGAAGGCTTTACATTTTCTACTGTAACTGAGACAACTGGTTTATCAAGAAGTATAATTTTGGCTGGATTTGTTGGAGAACTAGTTGTACATATAGAGATTGGTACCATCCACTGAGATTTATCACCTGAAAGTAAGATAAAAGTCATACCTGTATTAATCAATAAAATAGACTTTGTTCACCATGTCACTTTTCTATAACATCTGAATTTAGTATAAAAGAGTGATGAAGTTTTACGCCAAATTCAAGATTCTTTAACTTATATAAAACACAGTTCAGGGATAGTGAAAGAAAACAAAGTGCCCAGAGAAAATCCTGTACTATGCTATGTCCTGAGTGGGATTCAAATCCAGGCAGTGGAGAGGAGTTGTTATCTGTAGGCATGCACATTTGACAACTCTGCCACCAAACCTCCCGAAAATTTGTGATGAACTATTGTTTAAAATTTAAAGGTAACTAGAGTAGAAATCCCCGAAATTTAAGTATTTTCAATTAAAAATTTTGAGGGATTTTATAACAATCCCCTTTTTGACATCCAGTTTATCAAAGCTAACTTTTTTAAAAGAAAAAAATCATTTGATAAGTATATGTATTTGATTGAAGAGTAGGGAAATAGTGTTTTATGAGAGTCAATATTTTTTTTACTAAAATCAATCAAGCAGTCAACTTTCAAATAGCTGAGAATCAGAGTACCCAGATAAAACAAACTAGAACTGTCTCTTGAGAGACAAATACCCCTGTTCCTCACATTTAAATGTTTTCCTGGACCTTTCCAATATGACCTTGGTTCAAGGTTCATGGCACACCTTTGGACCATGAAGATTATTCATGCAGTCTTCCAAAACAATTTTGAGATATGACTTGGAAATGATTTGACATGGATAGAAGGATGGACAGACAGACATGGTGATTCCTATATATAACCACCTGAAGTGTTGTTTGAGGGGCTATAAAAATATGACTATCCACTAATGAAGTAATAGGAAAATTCAGATCTTCAATGAATTTAACTCAAAAACAAAAACATCTTACCTTCTTGTAATTTTCCATCAGCACAGAACTTTTCCTGTGATAACTTTAACACTCGATTACTGCCCTCCTGTTTCTCTTCCACCTGTTGTTAAGAAATATTTGCCCATTTTTAAAAAAAATATTTGTAAAGATATATTTGGTATTTTGCCAGCTGGTCATTTGTAAATGCTCAATCTGTTGATAGTAAAAGTAAATGTGTTATTTGTAGCAGCCACAAGTGGTCTACTAAATGGGATGTCTATAATGAGGAAGTATACACACTGAACCTTCATTTCAAGGTCGGTCTCGCCCAAAAACAAGTACACTAGTATCAAGATTTTTACATATAAGATTCGACAGAAGATGAATTATATATTTCAAATTTGAAAAAGATAAGAGAATCCCATTTATAACATGTAAAAAATGGTGTTTAGCTTACAGATGTTTCATCTGTATACAAAGACCACACTTGAGCAAGAAATATGGCCTTCATAAAAAATACATTGTATAGGTTGTATGCCAAGCAAAAAGAGTTTAAAACACTTGTGAAAAGGCGGAATTTATACATGTATAGTAGCTATATGTTTCCATTCCTGGAAGTCAAAATTGCCATTAGCTACCAACTTCTGAGAAATTCTTTGAAAAAATAGCTTTTAATATGCAAGTTTTGAAAAATGGCTACCGTACCAATAATTTTAAATTGTAGAGGTGTTAGTGGAAGGAGCTTTTAAACTGTGGTTCTCTGATTGAAATACAAATCAAAGCCAACTTCTATGAAAGCCAATGTGTGTGTGACAGTGAAGTATGCTTAATATCCATAGAAAATCCAACAAAATTAAATAATGGTTGATGCTGTTTACTCATTTGAGCCTGGTCGTAACTGAATCTGTGATTGTCATAAAAATATTTCTGTAGGAAAGAAAAATGTTTTTGCTGTGGGGACTCTACATGGCAAAAATGGTGATGTTTACACCAGTAGTGATGTTTTTGGTGATGTTTTATGCCACATGCGCAATAGGATCTGCAATTTCCCTGGTTTTTCAACAGGTAAAATCCCCATAGCACCAATGTTTTAATCTGTGCGGAAATATTCTATGCTAATCACAGATGTGCATACAAATTTCCTGTTACAACAAAGTGAAAAATTCCAATTTTTATTCAAGTTTATTTAATTTTCTATGAAAATATAGATTAATTCACTGTCACAAAAACACTGACTCTGATATTAATACTTGTCATAGTAAATTGATGTTTCATCAACCACACCTACAATGTTCCGACACTGGCCCCCATTACGGTACTAAAGCAGCGTCAAGGCAACTAATGACGTACTAGTGTCAGTGACGTCATAAAACAGCACAACTCAGGCCGAATTTTCATTCTTTTTGTGTGTTCTTCAAGCATGTGGACCCTTTGTCAGAACAATACGGGCTTAGTCAGCGATACGTCATTACTTGTCATAGTAAATTTGTGGCCACTATAGGAGATTTATTGTACCTTTATGACAGGGTATCCCATCTGCTTTGTCCATGTTGTCATGACTGACTGGACAGGTTTTCCACTAGCTGCTTCCAAACATTCCCATAAATTCTCTGTAAAGGCATTCTTGTATTTATACTTGGTCAAATAACTGTTCATTCCTTTCCTGAAATCCTGGAAAATAGAAGAAAGATATTTCTAACTGATAAACATGTATGTGGTAACAGCCAACATGACCAAGAACATGACACAGCTAACAAAACAAGATAAGAGTCGAGTTGAGTAATAGTGTTTAATGTCCCAGTCAAGAATATTTCACTTATAATGAGTCATCACCAGCTATAGGCAAAGGTGCAAAGTTTGCCTGTGCGTTTGCTGATGGCTTTATTGTGCCACGCCTACTGTGACACAGGACCTGGTTTGTTTTAAGTTCCCATCCAAAAGAACTGCAACTTTTATTTCCTTATGTTGAGTGCTTGGCTAAAGAACAGTCACTACCCACTTTCGAGTCTTGACTCGAACCCAGTCGGGGTTCGAACCCACAACCTCCCACTTATGAAGTGAGCACTCTACCAACCGATCTAGCGCAGTTGAAAGCAAAGCAAGACAAATGCATGGCAAATATACAAAGGAGGTTGTAATCAGGATTTATATAGCCTACCCAGGTTGTGATTCAGAGTGGGTATGTCACTGATTCCCTTTAGTATTCAGTCACTGTTCAAGGAAGAAAGAGGCTACTAGGATTGAAGGTTGGGTAGGTTTCTTCAACCTTTAGTAGGATATGCCTTAAAACATTTTTATCATACTTTCCAGGATCCCTTTATGGCCAAGAGGTCAAAAGCACATTTTAGGATCACATTCCTTTTCACCTCCTAAGTCAAATTTAGGACAGATCTTACTGAGAGAAAGTTTGTCAGTTTGCTTGCCAAAGGTTGGTGGTTTTCACCAGGCACTCTGGTTTTCTCAACCATTCCAGAACTGACCACCTCGAAGTAAAAGAATTAAAATCTACATGTACTCTTACTAAAAGAAACAGAGATAAATCATATAGTGAATAAGTTTTCCAGACTTTATGTTTTATACCACTTTGCTACACTTTAAATATTTATATACATTAAATCTGACAGAGGAAAGTTTTGTATTGCATAAATTCTCAAGACCCTAAAATAACAATATGGTCAATACAAAACATATTTAAATTTGATATAAATATCACTTAGTATGTGGTTTAATTGAAATGTTGCATCTTGCTAAACATAACTATTCTGGGATGTTCAGGACAATCCAGGACATATAATATACATATAAGCTTACAAAAGGCTTAGGATTGTGTAACTCATATGTAATTTAAGTATTTTCAATGTAAGTTAAGAAACTTGACTGTCTTCAATATATCTGAAGACATACCTCGTCACCAATGTAATTGTGTAACATTCTGATTACAGAAGCTCCTTTACTGTACGATATAGCATCAAATATTTCATCTACTTCATCAGGATGACCAACGGGTACCTGTAATATAATCAAAGCACTGAAAGTACTGAAACCCAAAACCACTGTTATATAGCAAGTTTAATGTATTCTGGGGATATGACTAACTTATTGGTTGGGTACTAAAAACTGCATAGGCCTTTGAATCTTAGATGGTAAATCAATGGGGTTCGCTGCTGTACCACGCGATACCTTCTAACGTGTCTGTAAAACGCTTGTTTCCAATGGACATGGAATCGCACACTATGACGCTTTCCCATAAAAACCTACGTTATTCCTGGAATTTGTAGCGTTGACGTTTTCCAAAATGTTCTGCACAAATGTTAAGAGGTATTGATCACGTGGTACGGCGGCGAACCCCATTGGAACCTGTGTATTTTTACCATACCTATTATAGCAATGATATATTTTGCATTTGTTACAGGTGATTATGTTCAAATTAATAAACAAAATACATAATACATATTGTGTTTGGTATTTGAGTTCCTGTTTCAAATGATTCTGTTACTCAGAATATGTGGGGATTACATGGACTGATGCCAACACCATCTACTCCAATATTAAACTAAAGTTTTTATTTTTACACTTAAGACTATAGTAGTCACTAAATTTATCACCTTGGGTAGACTTCTAGGTCCCAATTTTTATAATTTAGCACAATTGCAAACTTTTTATTTGAATTCTGGTATTTAGAGGATTAAGTGTGATATCTATATGAAATTAACCAGAACACATGTTTTATATCAGGTCAATTTTTTCAGGCAAACCACAACCATGATTAATGGATTTTTAAAAATTTTTCAATAATAATTTTCATTTATACTGGTATATCAGTAGGATAGCCAAGTCCAAAATGTGCGTTGGTTTTAAAATTTGAGACCTTCCGCGGTAAATAAAAAGGGATTATTTTTTGGCAAGTGTCTGAACACGAAAAAAAATCGCCATTTTCAGAATCGTTTTTATACCATAAAATTAACATTTTAGCTACGAATATGATGCAAGCGTGTGAGGCATTAACTAAACTTTCTACATGTATCAAAAAGTCCGAGATAAAACGCCACATTTATTTAAAATTACTGATATCCCGACGCTAACCGATTTCTCTTGAAAATCAACAGAAATTTCTTCCCCATTTTTGAAACTGGTACGTTTTTTGTGTAAAGAATACTTTTCCTAGAAATTTTAATACAATGTCAGAAAATTATTACAGTATACGCCAGTAAATTATCGTACCTGGTGCATGAGGGTTAAATATGCGAAAATCGCAAAAATCCAACAGCATGATTTCAGTACGTCTTGTTGTCAATGAAAACAAATATGGCCGCGACCTTGATAAACATTGTTCTAACGTAGTGACGTAAACAACGTTCCCCGTGTCAAATATATAGGTCAACTGTCTACTGTATACACAGTACACGCAATGTACAGTACAGACCTGTCGAAAGTTTAACACTAAGCTAACCAAAAGAAGTCAAAGCTCGACTGCCGAGTGCCTAAGGTATGGAAAGGTAGCGGTCGAAAAGCTGCCGAGAGATAGATGGCAACTGCTGTCGATATAAACACCAAACGAGGAACCAATATGGACTGTCGGCACTAATTCGTTAGCTGGGTGCTAAACTTTGTACAGGCCTGTACTGTATTTATTGATTTTTTTTTTTTTTTGCAACAGGCATCCTCATCTGGCACACCATCATATGACATGTGTTTGTTGATGGAGATACTTTAGGACCCCACACGAATACAGGAATAAATAAATAGGGCCTACATTAAAAAAAATAAATGATAAATAAATAAATAAATAAATCAGAATTTCTACAGAGAAATAAGTTAGAGCTGGGACACAGTATGTTGAGCAGGTTACAAAATGTCTAGCAGGTTAGTGATGATAATTAATAAATAAATAAATAAATAAATAAATAAATAAATAAATAAATAAATAAATAAATAAATAAATAAATAAATAAATAAATAATAAATAAATCAGAAATTGTTCAGAGAAATAATTTAGAACTGGGATACAATATGTCAGTGCTCAGTTAATAAATAAATAATTAAGAAATTAAATTGAGAAATAAGTTAGAGCTGGGACACAATATGTCAGCAGTTGTTAATAAATAAAAAATAAATAAATAAATAAATAAATAAATAAGAATTTCTACAGAGCAATAAGTTAGAGCTGGGACACAGTATGTCGAGCAGGTTACAAAATGTCTAGCAAGTTAGAGATGATAATAAATAAATAAACAAATAAATAAATCAGAAATTGTTCAGAGAAATAAGTTAGAACTGGGACACAATATGTTAGCAGTTGTTAATAAATAAATAATTAAGAAATTAAATTGAGAAATAAGTTAGAGCTGGGACACAATATGTCAGCAGTTGTTAATAAATAAAAAAATAAATAAATAAATAAATAAATAAATAAATCCAAATTTCTACAGAAAAATAAGTTAGAGCTGGGACACAGTATGTTGAGCAGGTTACAAAATGGCTAGCAGGTTAGAGATGATAATAAATAAATAAATAAATAAATAAATCAGACCTTCTACAGAGAAATAAGTTAGAGCTGGGACACAGTATGTTGAGCAGGTTAGTGATGATAAATAGGGTAAATACATTAAAAGAGATCAAAATAAGTTGCATTTTGTCTTTCCTCAAGGTACTAACATGAAATGTGGCCATAGGTACCATGGAAAGTAACCTCAGATATTTTTTGGAAAAATAAAACAAATATTTTGATATGAACAAAATTAACATTTAAAAAATAAAAGATATTGAATTACTAAAAAGTTAGAAAAATTTATGAACAGGCAGATAGTTAGAAATTTTGTCATATTGTTGTTTGTTAAATGAATGACAAGTGGGCCATAATAGCATTTAAAAGGACTAAAATTGTCTAAATCATCAAATTTAATTTAGAAACTACACAAACAGGTGATTTTTTGGGGGACAGGTACTTTCTAGTTGTTCTGGCTGTGATAAATAGATAAATCATTTACAAATAAATCAAAAACTATGGGATCATATGGCAGTGTTCATTCTAGAAAGGGGCTGTTGATCCTTTATTTTGCCAAATGGCACCATTGTAAAGGCCATAGTTGGCCACATTTGAAATTAGATTTCAAATGCAAGTTCAAAATATTTGATAGCATTGTCATATATAAAAGCTACATTATATGAAACTTTTAAATACTTCATTACAAAGGCTTTTACATCAGCCTAAAAGACTACAAGTCACATCAAACATTAGATGTATGCAAAATCATTGATGTTATTCAACTTGTTATTAAGGGAATTTTCTTAGAAATGAACCCATCTGAAAAAAATCCTAGAATGAACACTCATGCTTATTACTATTTACACATAATGGAACATTTTTCAAAGAAAAATGCATTATGTGTGTCTAAACCAACTTTGTAAATTGTAATAATGTTGAATGTCTCATTTCATGTAAAATTAAAACATAACAATATCTTTAATACACTAGGAATTAGATATCATCAGCCATTTATGAATGTTTCATTTTACATAGAATAAAAAAATCAACACATATCAATATCCTTAACATACTGGGAATTATATACCATTACACATTTATGAATTGAATGCTTCTCTTGATACTGAATACCTCTTTTTCACCACATGAAATGCTTTTCATGCACCCTTGCCTGAAGTGTAGCATACAAGTAACAGCATAGGTTAAAATCTTACTATGTCAGAAAGTTTGCCAGTTCTCTTGTTGAGGGGTGTGATTTACCTCAGGGATGAAGCTCGAATATTTTGAGTTTGGGGCCAGCTCACTTCATAAAAGAATTTGTAACAGTACTAAATGGCTTAAATGTGTTACAATTATTTTGAATTCTTACAAACTAATAATGCCCATTTGGATACACTGTGTCATGAATTTCACTGCATTTGCATCAACTTATTTCTTAATGCTATTATCAAACCAGTTCCCATGAATTTTCCCAAAAGAAGGTGATATTTATTTATTAGAATTTTACAATTTTACAGAAATTACTGAAATTCCTAGATATTTTACAGATCTGTATTTAATCATTATAATATGGAGTTAAATTTTTAACCAAGTCAAATGAAATCCACAAGATTAGTATTCACTTTTCCTATTTCCTACTTCCACATAGTCTATTTTAAATGTTATTTGTGCTATGTCAAGTTGACTTAAAACTTTTAATGAAGCAAAATAATTAACTTTTCATGTCTAAATTGTACTAAAAAAATAATGCCGGGGTTATTGGGATCAGAACAGAAACAAAACTTCAAATAATAAAGACCAATGTTGTGTTGACTCTGGCTAAACTAACATGGGAGATGTTTCCTCATTTTGGGAAATATTTCATAAAGAAAAATCCAGTCTAACCCTTTTTAATGATATTAGCTTATTTATCCAATGATATGTACTGATATGACAGACAGGTCCTGTTTATATTTTGCCAGCAAAGCAAAATCAGTTGGTAATTTTCAGTAATTCTGAGTCCCTAACTAGCCCTACATGAGCAGGTTGCACTGTACACTGTACATATTGGTACAGATCCCGAGTCCATATGGGTAAAATTTGAACACATGCATATCTAATGTGTTCGGCAGCCATGCAGATCGATCATACATGACAAATAAGGCAAAAAAGCTTGACTTTTTTGTCCAAAATACACGATAACATTTTCTGCATGCTAAAATTGTGATCGAAGCGAGACGAATGCTAATCAAATATGTCCGACTGGAAGTAGTTCCAAAAAATCGGCAGATTAGAAGAGAAATGTAGAGAAAATACAATATTTTTAAGGAAAAACTTACTTTATTTCAACAAAAATATATCCACAGCGTCTCTCGATTATCAAATTTATACATTACATACAATAAGGAAGCTGTCTTAGCATTTTTTCTGTGTCAAATTAGCCGGAAAGGGGGCGGCCCATGATCGAGAATCCGGCAATGTCATCGATTTTTTCGACATTTGAAACTGGTACGTTTTTTGTGTAAACAAAATTATTTGACAAATCATACATCAAAATAACCGTGAAAAAAAGTTCTTTCCGTTCATGTAAAAACATCTTTGGTGCATGAGGAACTGCGTACACAGAATGATATTTTTTAAAGTTTCAATTTTCAATTTTTCGCCGGTGCCTAACATTCAATTACGATTTAAATTGTTAAATTCTCACTGACTTTGATAAAAATCGTCTTTAATGACTTACTTTTGTCCTCAAAAGACGATAAAATACTACAAATAGTATTAAAAACTCGCAGTTAAATAAATATTGTGTAATTTTACCGCCTCGAGTGAATTGAAATTTTTGACAATTTTTTCACTTTGTCTGCGCGTGAAATTTTGTTTGATGAATCAATGCGCTGGCCGGGTTGGCTATCCTACTGTATACATGTATATTTCAAGCTTTTATCATCAGTCAAGATGATACAAACTAACACAAATAATTTGCTTCTAATCAAGTCCAAAGAAGGAAACAATATCTGAGAAGAAAATCTGATTTCAATGAAAAATCAGCATATGTATTTAGTGTAAAAAATTCAAAATTTTTTATGTCTCTGTAAGAACATATCATCATATGAGAAAAATTTCAAAACATTACTGGTCTGACTGGAAAGTTACAAGTCTCAGACTATCAGACCTATAAACTGACCTAATTCCGAATTCTGTGTTGAAAAACATAAACCTTCCAAACAAATAAGGGTGTACATGATGCTTAATTGTTGTCATCAATATAGCTCACAATCAGAAAAATATTGATTTACTTTATACATGTATGAATTTAAAGCCTTAGACTGCCTTGTGTTTGAAGGCTAAACTAAGTAATGTGGTTGTACCTACAACTTTTGGATGCCTTTTGTTGAAGTAACCATGGTCTCAATTTTCATTTTATAAAATTTTACCTCAATTGGATGGCTATTATTCAAGGCATCAAGTTCTAGTGCTCTGCCAAGATCGGAATTGACAAATTGTGTCCAGATATCATACTCTGGGAAACAATGATCTACACAAAGATATTCTATCCAAGAAGCAAATCCTTCATTTAACCATAGATGTGTCCACCATTCCTGTTATGGAAATTAAATAAATTATTACGGGACTCTGTAAATACACATAAACAGCTGTTAAACTATTATTTACCAACACATAAAGAGTATGTGTAGTTAGTTATAACAGACACAAATTGTGTGCATCAACATGACAATAGCTTTGTGCTTTGATCAAAAACAAACATACTGGACCGTGTTCAAATCACAATCCAACTGGCAAATGCCACCAGGTAAGTGAGACCAGGTGCTCTGAAAGGGTAAGCACTATGATTATAATGATATACATGTACAAGATTATAAATATTTCTCTAAAAATAGGAATGTTTTGTTGAAATAAATTAGATTTGAGTAAATAATTAATTTTAAAGATTGTGTTCAATATTGAAAATAAAATATATTTGTAGTACAAGAACATAATTGCTCATCTGTAAAACGGTAACATTTAATGTTTCATGGTCGGAAATGGCCGAGTGGTACTGTCACTGGCTTTAGAAGTCAATGGTTGTGGGTTCGAACCTCATTTGTAACTTGGAAATTTTCTGAGATAATTTCCATCTCTTGTCCATACTAGAGTTGTAAAAAGCTTGTTACTCAGTAGTCTTTGGGATGAGACTCAAAACAGAGATTCCGTGTCTTAGTGCACACTAAAGACACCCCTGTAGAGTTAAAATAAGAGTAGGCCACCTGTGGCCGCTATAGAGGACTCTTACAATTAGAAGTAATTGAAACAGACTGAGCTACATAAACCAAATTAAACCAATTAACTAATGTTGTGTTTACACCCACCCTAACATTAGAGGTAAGGTTTCATTGGCAGATGGTATAAAGCACTTCTCAATTTTTAGGTTTACATGTCATGACATATTCTAGTGCAAGAACTTCGTCAGTTTGTTTCCTCTATCATCCCATAACTTACGACATCTACTGTATACTGGCGACCAACTTTTATTAGCATGCGATTAACTTTTGCATGTTTTGTGAGGACAAAATAATCGAGAAAGTTAATTTCATGAATTTGTTTCAGAAAATTGTTTTATTAATAGCAAATATTCATGTAAATTCCATATCGCGGAAGTTAATAGTCACAAAATGAATTTAATACGAGAATCGTGAAAAGCTAATATTTGCGAATAAAAGTTGGTTTACAGTAAATGACAAAATCTACACTGGGGTGTAAAGCACCATTATTATTCGACTCTACTAACAACTGGGGGTATGACTTGATTTCCACTGAACTAACATTTGCTGAAAATGAAAGTTTAAATAACATGACTTATTACCATGGTAACTAGGTTTCCAAACCACTGATGTGCAAGTTCATGGCCAACTACAAGAGCTACCCACTGTTTGGTTTTAGAAGACGAGTTCTTAGGATCAATCAGTAAAGCTGTCTCTCTGTATGTTACTAATCCCCAATTTTCCATAGCACCTATATAATAACAAAGTAATAGTAACAAGTAAATTATGTGAATTAGGCAGCAGGTTCTTTTTTGTAATTTGCACTTATGTTCAATAAGGCAATCGTTCAATATGTTCCATAGGACAACTCGCAGGAATATGAGCAAACCAACCAACTTGGGTTAACAAAATGCGCATCTCTTATCAATGTTGATGCTTTGCACTAAGTTTCATGATATAGTGCTTTATATTTTTGGAGAATTTGTGCAGACAAGAATTTCGGATGGGTGGAAACTCCAATTTAATATCCCCCTCTTTTTTTTACTTGTCAAAATGATATTTATTTGTTCAAAATAGCTTCAAGACATCTATTATGGATATATTTGACATCCTATAGTTCCATGTTCCTCTCTTTCTCAATATTTTGATGTGACGGTGCAACCAGCTAGACAAGAGGTGTTTATATACTTATAAAGTTTATAAACTGAGAGAGCACTGACAACAATAAGATAATTCAAAAACCTTCTATGATTTTCAGTAACCAAAATAATTAACGGGTAATGCACATTTGATGGACCACTGGTAGTGACATACGGTAAGTGGGATGGATAAGGGCCCTCCAAAAACTCTATAACCACTCCACTGGACATTTATTCCAGTGTCCATCCAATGTCAGGGGTTTTACATAAGTGATCCCAAACAATGTTTGTCTTTTTCTTGTTGTCTTGTTTGTCTGTTTCTGTCACTAACTTTTATTACTATGTTTTTGCTGCTACAACATGAAGTACATGTTTTTTCAGTTATGAATTTCTTTCTTCCACATGTGTATTTTACAACAGGATAATGGATATTGCACAGATTATTATGATTACTCTAGAAACCTTTTTTTCAGTTAAACCACTTTTATATATAACTTTTTATAAATAATCACTAATTTAAAAAAAAAAACTTAATTGTACAAACCTGCAGCAAAATCCGCTATTGCTATAAGATCCATCTTTGGTAATGGGTAAGCTATCTGGAAATAGTCTTTGTAAAATGGAAGTGTTTTGACAGCAACCTGAAATCATATCAAATATTACTATTGTGTTAGGCTAAATATTTAATGATCCTATGAGAATATGTTGATATTGTTCAATCCAGGATTTCAGATGAAGTCATTTTTAAAAAAAAAACTTTCCTCAAAAACACCATAAAATTTAAATATTTTTTCATTCATTAAATGTTAAGTATAACCAACTAAGACCTTAACAATAGAGTCTTTTAACAAAATGAAGGATCAATCCCTCATGAGAACCTCCTTAAAAGAACAATGTTTTTTTATTTTGTTGCTATTATCTTTTTTTTTCAAGGTAAACATTGGTACTCCAAATGCAAATATTTTATCATATGAAAAACATATGTAGCAGGATATCAAAAGTCTTATTCGAGGACATATAAGTGTACAAGTTCTTTAAAAGTAGCTAGAAATGTGCACTTATACCATTCATATAAGAAACACTTGCACATAACTTATGAAGCACATAAACTTGTACAATGGCCTCATCATGCAAAGCTGTAAAATTACTGATGTGACTAAACCAACAAACCAACTTCATAATCACTTACATCTAATGCAAACTGTCCTTGTTCTTTTTTACCCACTGGAGTGTAGACTCTGACCTTTACTCCATCTTTGTCAGAGGCTTCAACATAGTCATACTCTCCAACAACAAAAGCCAGTAAATATGTAGACATAATAGGAGTCTGTTCATATGATACAACCTTCCATTGAGCATCTGTATCTAGGGCTGTCTCTGTTTTAACAGGCTACAAAAGAAGTAAAAAATGACCTACTTTGTCATGAAAGCACTTTCAGTTTCGGAGTCGAGTTGAGTAATGTTGTTTAACATTAAAAAACATTAACAGTCAAAAATATTTCACTTATATTGAGACATCGCGAGCTATAGACTAAGGTGAAGAAATTTTGCCTGTGTGTTGCACTGATGACAATATACAGCAAATTCTTTATTGTGCCAAGCCTGCAGTGACACAGGACCTCATTTTCATTGTCAATTGCTTAGCGAAAGAACAGTCACCACCCACTTTCAAGTCTTGGGCCAGACATAGTCGAAGCTCGAACTCATGACCTCCCACTTACATAGTGAGCACTAAACCAACTGATCTACCGCAGTGGTATCTTTACAGTTTCGGTATACATATCTCAATGCCTGTCACCGCATAGGTTCTAATCACATTCTAGGTAGACCCTACTGTTAAAAAGTTTGTCAGTTTACTTGCTGAAGGTTGTAGTGGTTTTCAACTCTTTATTCCAAATTCCTCAAACCTTCCTGAACTGACCTCCTCTTTATCAGTAAAACAATGTTGAATGTGATGTAAAACTCCCATTAATCCACCCCTATTTTACTATTTGTTTTAATAGTTTTGTAAATGTTGTTCTAGTATTTTGTCTAGAACTGTCACTTATGAGAATTTGAATATCAATATATCAACTGAAAAAAGTATTGATAAATCAATATATCAAAATATCAGAAAAGTGATTAAAATACATGTAGTTTATTTTTTGTTGAGTCTTTTATAGACAGT
Source organism: Anadara kagoshimensis (assembly GCA_021292105.1). Classification (NCBI taxonomy): domain Eukaryota; kingdom Metazoa; phylum Mollusca; class Bivalvia; order Arcoida; family Arcidae; genus Anadara; species Anadara kagoshimensis. Next base: position 45,560,323 of record CM037857.1, read on the forward strand.
TTTTTTCAACAATATTTGGCATGTCTGGTATCCTCCTAAATGAATCTAATATTATATGCATTCTGTTTTGTATGTCAGTTGGTTTTGGAGATACATTAAAATGATGGGTTGTCATTATAATACATTTACAACCAGTTTCATCTATGTGTCATTGACTACTCAAGACTTAGCCATGAACTGGCCGCCCTTTTTGTTGATATTGATAGTTAAAATATGTACATTGTATCAATATTTTGATCTATCAATGACAGCCCTAATATTTTTACAGGAAATCTTTACAGCAGTCAAAACGTTGAAAAATATACCAAAGATTTTGTAATAAATTTTAACATCAATGATCAGTGTGGTTAGATCAAGAATAGCTTACCATATTAGACAATGCCACCCTATTTTTAGGAACAACTAGAGTCACATCAAATGTTGCCTTTACTGCCGGCTCATCCCAACATGGAAATGCTCTTCTAGCATCTGTAGCCTGTTTTAATACAGAAATAAAACAAATAAAGATCAGAACAATAAAACCTAGCAGTAAAGCCATTAAGTTAAGAAATATCTATAATTCTCTGAAGTACTACTCCAACCCTGTAACCAGTGGTAATTGTAATCCCTAATCCACATGACCCATTGTGTCCTTGACCTTTGGTCCTTGTTCATGATTAACACACATTAATACTATGTAGATCTTGACTGTGTTCATAAAATCTTTCAAAATCAGCAATGAGGTCTAGCTTGGACACAATTTGCAAAAAAGTGGCCTTGGTCTTCAGCACAGTATTGGTAATGGAAATCATTTGAACAAACAAACAAACGAATAGAAAGACAGACATGGTAATTGATGGATCGCCGGCCACGCCCTAAATGTTCCAACAAAAGCCAGAGATGCTTGAATTACACAGGAAAAGAATAAAAACTTGCCCTGAATTGTGGCATTTAATGACGTCACTGACACTAGTACCTCATTAGTTGCCATACGCTCCTTTGGTACTGTGATGGCCGCCAGTGTCAGAACACAAAAGGCATAGCCGGTGATACATCAATTATAGTAAACATACACCATGTTTAATTGTCAACTGATGAATCGACAAAAGTGCACATGTGGTAGAACAATTTACATTTGTCATGATTTGTGCATTAGTATTTTTAATGACAGGAATATTGGTTATAGTAAAAGGCCATATTACAATTTCCCTATGCATGTAATTTGATAATCAGTTTTTATTGATACAATCCAGTATTTGTTTCACATCTTGTGGAACAATATAGTTTGACAATTTTAAGATGTGCCACAAGTTGATTGAATAGAATCAAACATACCTCAAACTGTGTTACAGCACAAAATCTTTCTTCTCCATCTGAGGTGTATTTACTGCGATAAAATCCTTTCATTTTGTCATTCAGCTCACCAGTAAATTGTAGGAATAATTTTCCACTCCCTGTCTACATAACATAAATACGATTTAAACCTACCATTGAAAAACATGTGGTGTAAATACATGTGTGTTAACGCCAATAAACAAATCAAAATAAAAGTTCATAATCATTGCTTAAATACCAGACTTCCATTTAACTTTGAAGTTTCAGGAAGTTTGATATAGTGAACTTACCTTAATGAACTTAAAATTATAACATAGAAAACCAGCTGGGACTAAATAAGCAATTTAAAGCTTTCATGGTCACCAAGAAAACGATGTTTAAAATATCATGAATATTGAATTTCACAAACCTGTCAAAAGGCCACCCAGGGGAACCATTCAAAATTGCCTTTCTGGATAGGTGGCCTTTATATACAGTTTAAAATAATATGAATAAATAGCAATTGGGATAAGATTCTACTGGCCTTTATAAGCAAGTGGTCCTTATATTAAAGTTAAAGTCTGTCCCGAGCCATTAGGCCCATCAGGCCGGAGCTTATCCCGGTTTCCGTGGCGTTAAGCGACTGAGAGTACAAGACTCTCCCCTGAATGGGACGCCGGTCCATCGCAGGGTTAACCCCCAGCATTTTGCTGTTACTCATTTATTTTTCAGCTGAGTGAACTGGAACAACGTGAAATTAAGTGTCTTGCTCAAGGACACAACACATCGCCCGGTCCAGGGATCGAACCCACGACCTTCTAATCATGAGTCCAACGCCTTAACCACTAGGCCACGTGCTTTCACGGTCCTTATATAGAGGTGGCCTTTAAGGCAGGTTGGACTGTAAATAGTAATGCTATGTTTCCATTCCTGGTAGCCAAAATCGCCATTGGCTACTATTTTCTGAGGAATTCTTTCAAAAAGTAACCTATTTTAGCAAATTTGTGGAAAAATACTTTAAAAAGGACTATATTTTCACAAATTTTGGAAATTTGGCTACTAATTATTTGAAATTTATGGAAACCTAGGTAATGTAATATTTATACCTGTAGCTGAGATGGAAATGTAAGAGTAACTTTTTCATCTTCCTTGTTATAAGCAATTTCTCCACTTACTGGTTCTGGTTGACCTAAATATTAAAAACACACATTTATATATAAAAACATAGCACTTAAGTGCCTATCTATGGCATCGTTGCAAATATGCTTTAAGCTACAGAAACTGCTGTCATGTGTCCTGATAAAGAAAAAGTGTTATGTATTGTTCCCAGGTGCCATTTAGTTTCACATCCCCTTTATTTCTCATTAATGTTAAAAAATCACTGCATCAATAGAGAGTAAGAAATACATAGATTCTAACATAGACTGCTGAAACAAAATTGTCAGAATTGACATGACTTGTAGTAAGTATTTGACAGCACTGAACATTAATGTTCATAATGTGGATCTACAGTACAGACCTGTTGAAAGTTTTACACTACATGCACTAGGTTAACGAAAATAAACCAAAGCCAAATCCCTGACCTATGAATAGGCAGTAGCTAAAAAGCTGTGGAGAGATTGATATTATCCATTGAAAAGTTATTGAGATATAGCTAAGAGGAGCCACGGAGAGCTGTCATCCGTAAAAAAGTTGTTGAGATATAGCTAAGAGGAGCTGAGGAGAGCTGTCATCCATAAAAAAGTTGTTGAGATATAGCTAAGAGGAGCTGAGGAGAGCTGTCATCCATAAAAAAGTTGTTGAGATATGGCTAAGAGGAGCCGAGGAGAGCTGTCATCCGTAAAAAAGTTGTTGAGATATAGCTAAGAGGAGCTGAGGAGAGCTGTCATCCATAAAAAAGTTGTTGAGATATGGCTAAGAGGAGCCGAGGAGAGCTGTCATCCGTAAAAAAGTTGTTGAGATATAGCTAAGAGGAGCTGAGGAGAGCTGTCATCCATAAAAAAGTTGTTGAGATATGGCTAAGAGGAGCCGAGGAGAGCTGTCATCCATAAAAAAGTTGTTGAGATATGGCTAAGAGGAGCCGAGGAGAGCTGTCATCCGTAAAAAAGTTGTTGAGATATAGCTAAGAGGAGCTGAGGAGAGCTGTCATCCATAAAAAAGTTGTTGAGATATAGCTAAGAGGAGCTGAGGAGAGCTGTCATCCATAAAAAAGTTGTTGAGATATAGCTAAGAGGAGCCGAGGAGAGCTGTCATCCATAAAAAAGTTGTTGAGATATAGCTAAGAGGAGCTGAGGAGAGCTGTCATCCATAAAAAAGTTGTTGAGATATGGCTAAGAGGAGCCGAGGAGAGCTGTCATCCGTAAAAAAGTTGTTGAGATATAGCTAAGAGGAGCTGAGGAGAGCTGTCATCCATAAAAAAGTTGTTGAGATATGGCTAAGAGGAGCCGAGGAGAGCTGTCATCCGTAAAAAAGTTGTTGAGATATGGCTAAGAGAGCCGAGGAGAGCTGTCATCCATAAAAAGTTGTTGAGATATGCTAAGAGGAGCCGAGGAGAGCTGTCATCCGTAAAAAAGTTGTTGAGATATGCTAAGAGGAGCCGAGGAGAGCTGTCATCCGTAAAAAAGTTGTTGAGATATGGCTAAGAGGAGCCGAGGAGAGCTGTCATCCGTAAAAAAGTTGTTGAGATATGGCTAAGAGGAGCCGAGGAGAGCTGTCATCCGTAAAAAAGTTGTTGAGATATAGCTAAGAGGAGCCGAGGAGAGCTGTCATCCGTAAAAAAGTTGTTGAGATATGGCTAAGAGGAGCCGAGGAGAGCTGTCATCCGTAGAAAAGTTGTTGAGATATAGCTAAGAGGAGCCGAGGAGAGCTGTCATCCGTAAAAAAGTTGTTGAGATATGGCTAAGAGGAGCCGAGGAGAGCTGTCATCCGTAAAAAAGTTGTTGAGATATGGCTAAGAGGAGCTGAGGAGAGCTGTCATCCGTAAAAAAGTTGTTGAGATATGGCTAAGAGGAGCCGAGGAGAGCTGTCATCCGTAAAAAAGTTGTTGAGATAGCTAAGAGGAGCCGAGGAGAGCTGTCATCCGTAAAAAAGTTGTTGAGATATAGCTAAGAGGAGCCGAGGAGAGCTGTCATCCGTAAAAAAGTTGTTGAGATATAGCTAAGAGAAGCTTAAGCCGAGGAGAGCTGTCATCCGTAAAAAAGTTGTTGAGATATAGCTAAGAGAAGAGCCGAGGAGAGCTATCCGTAAAAAAGTTGTTGAGATATAGCTAAGAGAAGCCGAGGAGAGCTATCATCCGTAGAAGTTGTTGAGATATAGCTAAGAGAAGCCGAGGAGAGCTATCATCTGTAGAAGTTGTTGAGATATAGCTAAGAGAGCCGAGGAGAGATGTCATCTGTAAAGTTGTTGAGATATAGCTAAGAGGAGCCGAGGAGAGCTATCATCTGTAAAAAAGTTGTTGAGATATAGCTAAGAGCAGCCGAGGAGAGATATCATCCGTAGAAGTTGTTGAGATATAGCTAAGAGGAGCCGAGGAGAGCTGTCATCTGTAAAAAGTTGTTGAGATATAGCTAAGAGGAGCCGAGGAGAGCTGTCATCTGTAGAAAAGTTGTTGAGATATAGCTAAGAGAGCCGAGGAGAGCTATCATCCGTAGAAGTTGTTGAGATATAGCTAAGAGGAGCCGAGGAGAGCTATCATCCGTAGAAGTTGTTGAGATATAGCTAAGAGGAGCCGAGGAGAGCTGTCATCCGTAAAGTTGTTGAGATATAGCTAAGAGGAGCCGGAGAGCTGTCATCCGTAAAAAAGTTGTTGAGATATAGCTAAGAGGAGCCGTGGAGAGCTGTCATCCGTAAAAAAGTTGTTGAGATATGCTAAGAGGAGCCGAGGAGAGCTGTCATCCGTAAAAAAGTTGTTGAGATATGCTAAGAGGAGCCGAGGAGAGCTGTCATCCGTAAAAAAGTTGTTGAGATATAGCTAAGAGGAGCCGAGGAGAGCTGTCATCCGTAAAAAAGTTGTTGAGATATAGCTAAGAGGAGCCGAGGAGAGCTGTCATCCGTAAAAAAGTTGTTGAGATATAGCTAAGAGAAGCTTAAGCCGAGGAGAGCTGTCATCCGTAAAAAAGTTGTTGAGATATAGCTAAGAGAAGCCGAGGAGAGATGTCATCTGTAGAAGTTGTTGAGATATAGCTAAGAGCAGCCGAGGAGAGATGTCATCCGTAAAAAAGTTGTTGAGATATAGCTAAGAGGAGCCGAGGAGAGCTATCATCTGTAGAAGTTGTTGAGATATAGCTAAGAGCAGCCGAGGAGAGCTGTCATCCGTAAAAAAGTTGTTGAGATATAGCTAAGAGGAGCCGAGGAGAGCTGTCATCTGTAGAAAAGTTGTTGAGATATAGCTAAGAGAAGCCGAGGAGAGCTATCATCCGTAGAAGTTGTTGAGATATAGCTAAGAGGAGCAGAGGAGAGCTATCATCCGTAGAAGTTGTTGAGATATAGCTAAGAGGAGCCGAGGAGAGCTGTCATCCGTAGAAGTTGTTGAGATATAGCTAAGAGGAGCCGAGGAGAGCTGTCATCCGTAGAAAAGTTGTTGAGATATAGCTAAGAGGAGCCGAGGAGAGCTGTCATCCGTAAAAAGTTGTTGAGATATAGCTAAGAGGAGCCGAGGAGAGCTGTCATCCGTAAAAAAGTTGTTGAGATATAGCTAAGAGGAGCCGAGGAGAGCTGTCATCCGTAAAAAAGTTGTTGAGATATAGCTAAGAGGAGCCGAGGAGAGCTGTCATCCGTAAAAAAGTTGTTGAGATATAGCTAAGAGGAGCCGAGGAGAGCTGTCATCCGTAAAAAAGTTGTTGAGATATAGCTAAGAGAAGCCGAGGAGAGCTATCATCTGTAGAAGTTGTTGAGATATAGCTAAGAGAGCCGAGAGAGAGTCATCCGTAAAAAAGTTGTTGAGATATAGCTAAGAGAGCCGAGGAGAGCTGTCATCTGTAGAAAAGTTGTTGAGATATAGCTAAGAGAAGCCGAGGAGAGCTATCATCCGTAGAAGTTGTTGAGATATAGCTAAGAGGAGCAGGAGAGCTATCATCCGTAGAAGTTGTTGAGATATAGCTAAGAGGAGCAGAGGAGAGCTATCATCCGTAGAAGTTGTTGAGATATAGCTAAGAGGAGCAGAGGAGAGCTGTCATCCGTAGAAGTTGTTGAGATATAGCTAAGAGGAGCCGAGGAGAGATGTCATCCGTAAAGTTGTTGAGATATAGCTAAGAGGAGCCGAGGAGAGCTGTCATCCGTAAAAAAGTTGTTGAGATATAGCTAAGAGGAGCCGAGGAGAGCTATCATCCGTAGAAGTTGTTGAGATATAGCTAAGAGGAGCCGAGGAGAGATGTCATCTGTAGAAAAGTTGTTGAGATATAGCTAAGAGGAGCCGAGGAGAGCTGTCATCTGTAGAAAAGTTGTTGAGATATAGCTAAGAGGAGCAGAGGAGAGCTATCATCCGTTAAAAAGTTGTTGAGATATAGCTAAGAGGAGCTTAAGCCGAGGAGAGCTGTCATCCGTTAAAAAGTTGTTGAGATATAGCTAAGAGGAGCCGAGGAGAGCTGTCCATTGTTAGCTCAGTGTTAAACATTTCGTGTGGGTGTAATGTTATTGATATAAGTGGGTGTATATTCTGTGTATTATGATATATAAACCTGTATAGTTGTCATTTTCGAGTGGGTAAAAATTCTGTGGTAATTTTTAGCGCGGAATAAGCAAAAATTTCCCCCACATGAAAATTTCTCCCTTTACAGTACTTGTTTATTTGGTTCTATTATTGAGTTAGGCTGTAAAGTTTATGATTATCAAGTTATGTAACTCGGAACATGTTAATGGATCCTGCAGTATTTTATTTATTATTTCTATATACTAGTATGTCAACAGATCATTACATGATTGGTCAATAACCCACACCTCACAATAAAGCAACAACATAATGTCTGTGTTGCAATGTGCTGTATAAAAAGCAGTACTGAGTGGAACAAAGTACTGAAGCTTTATGCCTCAGTCATGACTTATTGCATTATGACTGACAAGATGAACATCTCCAATCAAACTGGGGATGATAAAGGTTACAATCCATATTTCATGAGAGACATTCTGCTAAGCTCATTTTTCATAAGGGTAAAGGCTTTGCCTCTTTTTTTAAATTTAAATCTTGAATATGTCTAATGTACCAACAATGTAATTTAAAAACAAGAGGCCCAATAGGGCCTGTATCACTCACCTGGTGCACATGAGCTTTATTAGCATGAAGGTCAAGGTAAAATCTATTCACAAACTTAACATGCTCGTTCTTTACATGAAGTTTAATAATTATACGCCTTTTAGGTCATGATAAAAAGTCATTTTCAGCATTTTTTGCACAAAGGGTCACTATGAATTTGATGCAGGTCAAGGTCAAATCTATTCCAAACCTTGAACAACTCCAGGCAGTGATTCTATATATGAAGTTTGATGTCTACTGGTCTTTTGGTTCATGAGAAGATGTCATTTTAGCGTTTTTACATAAAAGGTCATGGTGACCATGAATATCAAAGTTAAATCTACTTTTAAGATTTACTGAAAAAGCCAGGGGAATGCCCCAAATCCACTTATTTACTCCGATATAATAATGATCTGTTAAGTATACAGTTTCTAAATGGGTCTACTTTGCCACTGTCTTTGGTATATGATGAAATCACAGGTCACTGATATCTGAAAAAAGGATGACTTATGGTAGATGACATCGTCACAAACATTTATGCTGTAAAGAGGACGACCAAACAAGACAAGAAGACTTAATTTCCGATACCAGTGTGACGGGGATGGTATTCATGCTGTTCAGTCTAAGTGCTCTATTTTAGGCGATGTTTTTCCGCCACTATGCATTTCAAGTTCGTGTTTGGGTTTGACCTGGTAGCTGGGTACGTCATCCCAGTTGGACTGTCGGGTTGCCTTAGTGGTATAAAAGCGCATGCACAGGAGTCGGGGAGATCTGCCTGACGGCAACAGACAAGGCAGGTGACGCTTATATTACATTCCACTATATTTACATTCAGGTAGGAGAATTGACTATTCCCACACACGCTAATATTGCTTTAGCATTATAGTTACTATTTAAATATTATTACATGTTTGCCGAATAAATTTGATATTAATTTTTATACTGTTTTCTAATCTGTAGAATCTGGGGTTTGGAAAGTAATGTTCCTGTTACACCAGTAATACATACCTGAAGACTGATAAGTGGCTTTCTGTATCTCTATATCTACACTATTTAATGTCACTGTTGTGAAGATGAGGTTACCTATCAACAAAAAATACATATGCTTATAACCACTGTTTTCCTCATTAATTGACTACTGTTTGAACCACTCTGTTTGTGACAGTTTAATATCCTTTATTTCCATAGAAAATCAAATAAACTTAATAAATATTGATTTTTTTCACTTACTTGTACCTAGTCGTAACTGGAAATCTGTATGCGCATCCAAGATTAGCCTAGAATACATCTGCACAGGGTAAAACGTTGGCGCTATGGGGATTTTACATGTTGAACAACAAGGAAAATGGCGGAATCTGTTGTGCATATGATGTAAAATGTCACCAAGGACATCACTTCCAGTGTAAACATTGCCATTTTCGCCATGTAAAATCCTTTATGACATTGGGGATGCGCATACAGATTTTCAATTAAGAATATAGGAACAAGTAAGTGAAAAATATAAATCTTTATCCCATTTTCTTTTTTCAATTTTCTATAGATATAAAGAGTATTTCACTATCACAGACAGAGTGGTTCCAACAGTAATTGCATTCATAGCCAGCAATGGCGTTGATAGTAGATACGATTGCTACTAGTCTCAAACTGAGGATCACTGGAAATACACAGTCCCAGTGCTCCAGATAATTTTTGAGGCATAATTCTTCATGAAGCAAAGATTTCTGTTGCAATGCTTAATAAGGTTAAATTAGTTCTTGAAAATCAGCAATATTTAATTTAAATTAGAATAATGCTTGGTTTCAAACTGCGATTCATTACTTATACTTTTCTAATAATAACTCATTTATACTTTACTTGGTACTGTTGAATGCACAACAAATTAATAAAATTTGCGAATTATTCAATATCTTGATATTATTTATTTCAATTGATTGACTCATTCTGCAAGAATAAAACCTTAAAGTACTTTTTCTAATTCAAATGAGAGTGAATTTTTGGTAATGAATAAAATGATCCTGTTTGGGGTTTTGTTAAGTAATGCTTTGTTACATAATTGTTCCCTTTTTGTTGAGCTCCTTCTGTCATATATCATTGGTGTGACCGAAACCTTGTCCAGACTTAAAAATTCATCATGAAAAAAAAACCATATCTGTATACCAACTAAGGAAACCCCTATTGTATACAACGTACATTTCAGCAGCAAGTTTTTAGTTTTTATTTCAGAAAATGGTGACAGCCACGGTAATTTATCGCACCATTTTGCCAATGTTTCTTTACAAAGATCACTGTCAGTACTTGCCGTGATTGATTTTTAAATCAAAGATTCTATGATCTCTCTAACAATTTTATCTTGGCTGCTTTGGTAAGTTTGGTTGACAAATTTCAACATTGATGACTGATGTTCATCTTAATTAATGTTTGCATTTTTGCTCCGCCCCCACGTTGAGAAGTCATTTTTTCGAAACCATTTTTTCCCCATAGACGGAATGCGTTAACTAGCATGTCAGTTTGATGTGCTTTGCTAAGCATCATTTGCTCTACAGCAAAACAGGAGACCTGTTACTAATTATCTCCCCTTTACACACTTTAAACTAGTTATTCAGTTTATCAATATCATTGACTGACTTCTCGGGTTTCTTATATATATTTGTCTTTCATAACGGTTTACCGTTAATACGCACGAAAGCGGCATTTTATTCTTAACCAGCTTTTAGTTTTGCGTTCTAAAACGCATGGATTTTTTATTCAATACTTTGTTGTCCAAAAAATTTGCGTAATTACGCAGTTACGCGCTCTATCTGGAGCACTGCAGTCCAAATGAAAAGATATTAACTATATGACTGTATAAAGGTTGAAAGGTAAAGGTTTTCTGTAACACTTATTGGTCTGTTGAACAGGTCATAATCATTCAGCTATTGCTTTCTATAATTTGGGCCATTTTCCTCCAAAACTTGTACCAATTTTGGACTTTTGACCAATTTGAGGATTAAAGCGTAAAAGGTGTAAAATTATTACAATTTTTCATTCAAAATTGTTGTCAACTTTGATAACTTAAATATATAGATGACATCATGGTGTACTTTCACTTTGAAACTGAAAGCGGTCCTAATTTTTGCACTGTCACGGTGCCTTTCTGACAAACATTTCTTTGTTTACCTCAACATCTATGGTCTCCGTCCCTTCAAACGTAAATGATTTCAAGTTAGGTTTCAATCGTAAACAATAGTTGATTGGTCGGATGTTGGTTGGAAGCCTCTCAAAATCTTTCTTTGCAGGCATATTGGAAAAGTATCTGCAGTTGACAACTTGAAGCCGGCGGAACTTGATCAATACGAAACCGGAAGTTCTTACTTTCGTTATTTCCGTATGAAAAAGATTGTGGAGAAAATTGATATTTAAAGAATTTCTCACAAACTTTCTGCCTGATTAAACATTAAATTCATTGGTTAATGTAAAACAAATTTACTACACAAGCAATAACATGCTTTGTTTCAAACACGTGGGTCTTGATTTTTATAAATTATAAAATTCGAATAGAAAAACGGAAATAGAATGGAAATTCGCATTGCGGACTCTTGATTGCCGTAATCTAGAAAACTTTAAAATTTTAGATTTTGTCAGAACTAGTCTACCCGACTAAAGGAGTGTAAAAAATCACTAGATTCAAATTTGATTTGTTACTTTCATGATAATAAAGTTTTCTGGGAAAAAATAATGTCTTCTGAGACATGAGAAAACACATGCATGCATGCATGATTACAAATTACTTTTTATTGTATATTTGTAGCAACTCACAATTGTGACAAAATTGCCACACAATGTCTATACAGTTCTAAGAAACACCGAAAATGCCAATTATTGTAAATGTGAAATACAGTCAGTGTGTGTGTGTGTGTGTGTGTGTGTGTGTGTGACAGTTGATATCCTCCCCCCCAAAAAAATATTTTCCTAGGATAATATTTTCTTTTGAGATTTGTTCCATGGGTAATGTTTTATAGAGTATGAATTTTAATTTTTTTAACACCAACCTCTCACCCACCCCTCCAATAAAATTTTTCCATGTAACAGTTTACTGAAAAATTATTTTCACAAAATGTTAAAATATCTTGAGCAATAAATTGCAGTTTGCTTTCATTTAATCATTTGCCTATTTATATACAGCACAGGATAATAAAACTGTATGACCTAAACTGTTACTAATCCAGTTTTCCCAATCACTGATTTTACATATTCCTAAACACACTCTGTATATATTACCATATATTACCATATTTACATGTATAGATAAACAACATTGACCTGTCAACTTGACCCTTTCTTTAGGAATATACATATATAATGGTCATCCACCCAATGCATAGGCAGTGTTATGATTCAATAGGTGAACAATGCATTTGATTCATGTTGTAGAGGAAATAAACACCTGTGTTGTCTGTACAAAAATGTACTGCTTCATAATAAATATTTTACTGGTAATTAAAGGTCAAGCAGACAGGTCCAGGGGCGGATCCAGGATTTTTTGAAAGGGGGAGGGGTTTAATCAGTCAATATCTCACTCTTTCTCTCTCTTTAAATTTTTCAAAGGGGGGGGGGTTGCAACCCCCGCAACCCCTCCCCTAAATCCGCCACTGAGGTCTATGTTGTTTGTCTATACATGTATATGGAATACTGTTCCAGTATTAGTTCTGTGTTACTTATTAGAAGTATGTGCAATCATACAATTATAGTAACACCTCATCATAATGCCCTGGGTTCAATAACTTTGCCCTCTCACTTAATTATAACCACAATATATTGAAGTGCAAATTTAATTTCTTCTATGTTTTTCTTCATACGGTTCCCTTGCCAAACCCTTTTATGGGCCGACATTTGAGTGAACAAATGGTGGCAATGAATAAAGGTTTCACCATATATTGTTAAAATATGACTACTGGTAAACAACTGTGGTAATGACACAAGGTTTCACTATATATTGTTAAAATCTGACTGAACAAATGGTGGCAATGAATTAAGGTTTTACTGTATTCATATTAGAATATGTTTAAGCTTTTTTTGTCTTCAATGATGCAGATTTCAGGCTAAGCCATATCTAGGCATTGGGCGTTTAGCTTTTAATTCCCAGTGGAGCTTAGGACATTGACAAAATTCCTCCATCTGTCTTGTTTATCTCTCTTTAGTAAAACCTCTTCATAATACCTCCTGATATCTTTGCCACCTGGTTTAATGCCACACAGTCTAATACTTTATATTTTTCTTCAAGTCTCCCTTGATTTATAAGTTATGTTATTTAATGTCCCAGTCAAGAATATTTCACTTATATTGAGATGTCACCAGCTATAGGCAAAGGTGTAGACATTTTGCCTGTGCTTTGCACTGATGGCATTATACAGCAGGGTTCTTTATCGTGCCAAGCTTACTGTGACACGGGACCTCGTTTATTATAAGTTCCCATCTGAAAGAATCATGATTTTCATTTTGTAATGTTGAGTGCTCGGAGAAAGAACAGTAACTACCCGCTTTCAAGCCTTGGGTGAGACCCACTCGGGGTTCGAACCCATGACCTTCCACATACAGAGCGAGCTCTCGACCAACTGAGCTACCACAGTGGTTTACGCAAAGTGACCTGTGCAGCTCAATGCAGTTGTATAATTGAAATGTAAAACTAACTAAACACATTTTTTAAAATAATTTTTTGCTTTATTTTATGCATAACTGTTCACCAGAGTTATAACAACAAAATTAATATGAAAATCCAACAAGATAGAGTACTATAAAATATATTCTGAATATAAACAAACAATAATGAACTGTCGTGTTAGCCAAGATACAAATACAGATAATATAATAGAACCGGTAGTACATGCAATATGAAATATTTTCTCCCATGACCGGGTTTAAGTTACTTATTATATCTGTGTTAATTTTACAGCACTAGACGACCTTTCAGAATACAATTCTTCATCAGTAGTGCTTGAACAAAAATTGAGAAATAATTTTTTTTCAGAGTTGAAAAATATTTGAGACAAAAATATATTTACCGAAATTAAATTTAGCTAAGGAAATACATTGCATGAATCAATGGAGTATACCTTAGTTTTTGAGGATTTCAGATTTTAACCAGCAGCAAACTTAGATAAAATTATAAAAGATAGAAAATTTTTATTTCCAACTGAAAAAAATGGTGTGTACAAATATCAGTGTGTCATGTGGTATGCTGGTTTGTGAATAGTAGGTGAAATGTAGTTCTCAAGTTTCTGCCTATTTACACAAAACATTTGTATTTGCATAAAATATTTCTTATTTTTCTAAACTTGAAAAAATATTCCATTTAATATTAAAAGGCTATCTGAACTATTTAAAAATTTACATAAAGCTTAAAACTTTTCATAACCTGTATTATAGTTTCCAAGACTTGAGAGATTGTAAAAGCCCTTATTTTACTGCAAAACTGTACCTTTTTTATGACAAAACTTGAGAATTCTAGCAAAAACCAGAATTTTGTTCAGAAAGCATAACTTGTCATTCAGACTGGTCATTCTGAAAAACATTTTGGGTCATGATAAGAATAAAAAAATATTTATTACAAAAAAAAGAGTTTTTTTGGTAACATTGATTTCAGGCATCAATCAGTGATGTGTACATACATCTGTAGTAGTTTTCAGTAACAACTAAATGTTCAAGCAAGTAAATGAATCATAGGTTGTTCACGATCTGATGGCACACCAGCAAGTCTGGTACACTACATGAACAGGTAATTACAGCGTCTGACCATATATATGCATTTATGCCTTCTCGTGCATCATTTGTTGCACCTAAGTGACCTAACCCAATATTAAAATAGACATGCTGTAAACATTGCCATCAAATCGTGAAGGACCTATACCAATCATTACTTTAGTCAATGTAAAATTTTTGTAAAATTCATGGTCACAGACACAAAGAAACAGATAGTAAGAAATGTTTTATTATCAACAGTTCATGGTATACATTAGAAGTTATTATCAACTGTTTGTGGTATAGGCAAACATCTTTGACCTGTCTGCTTGACCTTTCATTTAAATATTTATCACAGATCAAGCAATCCATGTATAGGGAGTACAGGTGTTTAATTTGTATACATTGTGAGATATGTTCACCTCATAGAGTACACCTGTGTATTGTGTATGAACACTACCCATTATTGGGTGGACCCTCCTACATGAATATTCCTAATGAAAGGTCAAACGGACAGGTCAATGTTGTTTACCTATACACATTAGATAGTCACTTGTGTACTTGCAGTAAATATAAACAAATACAAAATAAAGGAACAAAACAATAAGAATTATGACTAGAAAATTATACAATAACTCAATTATAATACCATAATCTATATATAGTGAAATCTTTGTGAATAATAAAACTTCTGTATAGGGTATAATTTTCAGTGTGACTCGGTGACCAAGTGGTCTAAAGTAAGAGCTTAAAAATTGCAACAATTTTATAAGGGTAGAATCCCTCTCAGGCAGATGTCGGTATGAAGCAGTTTGTCAGTTAGCTTGTGATTTCCTCAAAACACTCCTGTTTCCTCTACCATCTCATTAGTCACCACAAAATAAGTGAAATCTTGATTGTGGTATAAGACACCATATGCAGTTACTCCACTCATATGAGGCAGTTTGTCAGTTATCTTGTGATTTCCTCCAAACACTCCAGTTTCCTCCACCATCTCACTATTCACCACCTCATTATAGTAAAAGAATCTTGATGTGGTGTAAGACACTATGTGCAGTTACTCCACTCAACTGCCAGAGAAATATTCAGTTTACAGATAGTTGGATTGGTAGGTAGGTAAAATCATGTTTTATATACCAGTCAAAATCCCTTCATTTATTAAGGTGGTCAATTCTAAAATTTTGGAGAAAACCAGAGTACCAAGAGAAATTCACTGACCTTTCATAACAGACCTGACTAACTTTCTAGCACTTAGATCTTTCCCTGATTACAACTCAAACTAACCTATCAGATGCACATTGATCTGTAAGCCGATGGTTTAGAGAACTTGGGAATCTCTAGGTTTTATCCAGTATAAATATAAAACTCTGACCTGTTTGGGATACAGAGGTAGCCAGTTAAAAGAGGTTTCACTGTATGGTTATCAATGTATTACTTACTGTTTTATCTGTGCATGTGCAGACCATCTATAACCTAGGACACCAATACTGGATATATATATATAATATATATATATATATATGTACAGTACAATCAAACTCTTCTACAAAGGCCACCCAAGGCAACCAGTAAAAGTTATCTTTAAAGACAGGTGCCCCTTATATACAGGTTCAAATTACATGAATAAAGAGGAATCACGATAAAATTTTACTGGTCTTTAAAACCAGGTGGCCCTTATATAGAGGTAGCCTTTAAGGCCAGTTTGACTGTATTACAGTGAGGAAACAATGTGAATTAAAACAACCATATGATGCACTACGGTCACTACTTCTATCTTTGATTTTTGCGGAGTGTTTATAAACATTGGTGAGTCTAAATTACACAAAAAGGTATGATCATAATACTGTGTTATCATATTGTGTAAGAAGAAACATTAGCAATAGAAAAAACTTTCGCGGTTTTGATCTTCTTAACTATTTCGCAGCAAGAAAGTTTCAAGGTTCCACCTGTAAGGAAAGTATACCAAGGGGAAGCAAATTTCGTCAGAAAGATATGTTTGCGGTACAAGAGCCACCATGAAAGTTGTTAATATTTCTTCATCGCGAATGTTTCTTCTTATACAGTATGTGTATACTCACATCTTCATTTATCATATGTTCCCTATTTACAGTATATAGACTGTTCCATGTTTATAAATACTAAATCAATATCCCTTCTTAATGAGACATAATATTCAACAGGCCCCGGTTTCACAATCATTCCTTAGCTAAGATTTTCCTTAACTTAAATCTTGCAAATTTTCAAATCTTTATAATTTTGTTAATTTTCAAGATATTGGGGAAT
Source organism: Anadara kagoshimensis (assembly GCA_021292105.1). NCBI lineage: Eukaryota > Metazoa > Mollusca > Bivalvia > Arcoida > Arcidae > Anadara > Anadara kagoshimensis. Next base: position 45,576,839 of record CM037857.1, read on the forward strand.
TTAAGGTGTCATTTTTAAGATCACTTCTAAATTAAAACATTTTCGTTTAGTTTTGACAAAAATATTCCCCACTAGTTCCAAAAAGAGATTACCAAAATTTGTTAAATTTAAGTTAAGGAAAATCTAAGTTAAGGAATGATTGTGAAACTGGGGCCAGGTACCTAATTTAATCAATTGGTCTTTGAACAACATATTGCCAGAAAGTGGCCAAAATGGTCACAACAGCTATGCCATAAAATGGAACTGTCAAAAAGTTTTACTAGTGAAATATTACAATCAATAAATTAATAAAGTCTATCAGTTCATAAATGAGGCCAACTGGCTTTCAAAATAACTAAAACAATTACCAGTAGTTGTTTTCAACATTTAACGAAGTTAAATTTTAACCGGCAAAATAAGGCTAGCCCTTATCATACACAGTCCTCTGTCTATTATTGTAAGATACTGGTAATTGGTTTGCCACTGTACCACATAATCAATAATACCCCTGAACTTTTTGTGCAGAAAGCTTTAGAAAACAGTTACTGTAAATGCATTAATTTTCAGTGTACTAATTTTCCCTTATTGTCCGGTCGTTGGTATTGCCCTAAAATTAATACTGATCAAAAAATTATATAATGCCTACTGTGTTATAATGCATATTTAAAAAAAAAACCAATATCACTTCTTAATGAGACATAATATTTAAAAAAAAAAAATGTGAAAATTTATCTTCGGGATATGTCTAAATTTCATATACCTAAAATACATACATACAAAATTTAATACCTTTACAGTTTATCGCAAATTCCCAAAATAACATCATTTCTATAGGAAAACTTCATCTGATGTGAGAAGGCCGCGGTGGCCTAATGGATAAGACGTCAGTCTTCAAATCCAGGGTCTCTCACTGCTGAGTTCGAGTCCCGCTAAGCCTAAGATAACATGTGGGAAAGTGAATTTTCCTTGCCATTGGCCTTTACTGGTTCACCTGGTATCAGTATAATGGACTGGGGGAGTGGTATGCTTGTCTGCTGCGTACTGACTCTGTGAGCCAGCATGTTAAAGTCGTCGTCCTGAGGTGTGCTAGTACAAAGCAGACCATACAACACACTCACACTTCACATGCATACACAAAATTGTTCATAGATTTATCCAAAAAAGATTAATAAAAAAGTCCTCGTCGTGAATAGCTGAAAAATTGCTGATGAAATGTTAAGCAACATTCAACCAATCATCTGATGTGATTCTATATCCAATGGTAATACCTGTTCTGTACAAATGTTAAGAGGTATTGATCACAGGGTATTATGTGGTACACTGTCAGAATCCATTAAACTGAGATCGTCATGTGAAACATAAAATACACACACACACACACACACACATAAATAACTACTTCACCAGTGAAGTCAAAATACATTATTATAAATAAATACTTATATTAAAATTTTGTACAATAAGTTAATATTCTTAGAGATTATTGTCATCTATTTTATCACATCATTAAACACAAGTGCAGATCTAAAAATACTATAATATTTAACACATACATCATATTGATAAAAATTGAGAGCTTAAAGGTAAAACATGCTGTCTACAGTCTTTAGAAGCTTTAATAGGGGAACATTTGAACATTTTATATTAGAGCAAAGCAGCAGTGTCAAACTGTTGGTTACCTTGGAAACCAATTACATTTCTGATAAATTACATTCTTTCTCTAGATATTTTGATTTAAATGACAATGATTACTGGTATTAAACACTTTATATGTAATTATTTTTAAATTAAAAAAAAAATAAAAATTTGGCAATATTTTTGGTCAACATTTTCCCTTATAATAGTCTGCTGCCTTCATATGACGTCATTGTAATAGAACTTCTTTTTACTGCCAAGATACAGAAGCATTAGATGGCTAACAACAATGATGAGCACTGTCAATGCTGATGTCACTAAAAGATTATTCTTCCATGAAAAGGTATTGTTTGTTGTCTAATGCATTTATTTCATTCAAAAAATGGTATTGTAATTTAATCTAAAAGTATTGTAAACAGTTTTTTTTATAAAAAAAAACTTAATTAAAAAAAAAAGTACATTGAATATGCAAAAACCATAATAGTAACCTTTATTTCAATATACATATTAAATAACCTGTAAGTTTTGTCATTTAGATGGAAACATATTTAACACTACAGAAGCCGACAGTTGAAGTGGTCCATATACAAAATGGTGGCAAATATTCCCATTAGCAATTTTTTACCTGTAAACTCTCAAAATATTCATATATTGGACGGATATTTGTATATAATCATAAAATGAGAATTCTCAATCCTCACTGGATGGAAACCAACATCAAAATTTCCAATAATCTAACCAAAAAAAGTTCAAAGATACATGTCATACAAATTTATTCAAAATTGCCCAATATCATCCCTGCATAAAACTCAAATTTTAGAACATATTTATTTCATATCAGTTTTATAACAATCAATTCCATTGGATAATGAGCGATCACATGGTACAAACTACTGACATGTATGGACTGAGCCAGCAATACATGACCTGATGTTGGACCGAACCGGCAATAAACAGAGTTATGTCCCTTTAACAAAAAGCCCCAAGGTCATGATTGGGTTTTGTTCAATGAAATAAAAGCTATAGTTACTTATGTACAGGGCACTATGAAGATTTATGGATAGTCCTCGGGCCAGGATATAGACCGTCATTTTCATATGGACCTTGCATGCAGCTTGGGCTATATCAAAGTGATGGTCCATATCCTGGCCCAAGTACTGTCCATTAATCTTCATAGTGTCTTGTACATAAGTAACTATTGCTAAAATTTCACTTGGCAACTAACAAAAACTCTACTCAGCATCATTTAAAGAATGGTATCATCATACATATTAACACCTGACTTAAGACAATATTGCCGAGATATACGGCATCAAACTTAACATGGTTATTAACCTTCATAACAATCCAGAATGGAACTTACATGATCATAATCTCAAAATCCCACTGATCGTCAATCATGTCTATCTGATATAATCTCAGTTATATACATCTTTACATCCACATTCAAACTCGACCTAGATTTTATCACATTTCAAATATAATTACAGTACAGACCTGTTGAAAGTTAAACACAAAGCTAATGAATTAATGCTGAATTGACATCACATCTAGAACCGCTGGTTAGCTATATCTTAGCATTAGCAGCTGCTATCTATATCAGCAGAGTAGCTTGCAGATCACTAGCTATCTGATAACTTGGCCACTCGGTAGTCCAGCTTCAGCTCCTATTACCGAATTTTTATAAATTGAGTGCACATGGTTTTCATTCTTTATTTCTTTTCATTGAAAATGTTTCCATTAAACTATCAATAAAATGCATTTAAAATGCACTGACCTGACCAAATTATATTTTTAATTAATGGAAACATTATTGTTCAGTTCTCCTGTACATAGAGAAGTTTTGCGAAAATATTGGAAATTTGATCAAGTTTATACACCAATTGGGCCTTATTCAAAGTTACATCAGGGCATTTAGGTGTGATCATCATGAATATTCCAATTATGACATAGCATTTATAGTTGTTCCAAATAAGAAGGTATGGAAGGGATAATTTTGACATAGTCATATTTGTTGTTTTGTTAAAAATTAAAAAAATTGCTCTATGTAGAGAATTAAGTTCACTTTTTCATGAATCAAAAATATTTTTTCCCTATTAAGTCAGTACATTTTGTATTAAGTTTTGACAATTTTTTGTGAGTTTGTTGGAAAATACGACTTTATTCTTGCATTTTCCATGTGCATTGAATTAATGAAAATACAGTAGTTGGCTTAGTGTTAAACTTTTGACAGGTCTGTACTGTACCTAATTTTGAAGACATGATTATGTTTCATTCACAGAGAGTGGAATTAAATAATAGCATTATATATGTAAAGTCAAAATATTTCACTAATATCAAGATGGAAAGTTCTTGGTCGTTACACATGTTACAGTAAACCACAGTAAACCAGCGACTTTCAAACAAAGGGACATAGGAGTCTCAAATCAAAGTGGGTTTACCGCTGTACCATGTGATCAATATCCCTAACATTTGTGCCAGACTCTTAAGAAAACCTTTACATTTATGTTGAAAATTCCTGGAATAACATAGTTTGTATGGGAAAACATGAACTAACATGATTCAAAATCCAATGAAAATTATTGTTCTGCACAATCATTGGTGGATGTCACGTGGTATAGCTGCGAACCCCATATTTGTATTAAAATATTAATTTTTATTCACAGAATTATCACTGAAATTATATTCCATTTTATCTATTGCATTGTTTTACCCATGTCATCAATGACGTAAACATATAATGTAATGTAGAAAGGAAAATCTACTAACTTACCCTGAAAATAAACTACAGTCTAACCTGCCTTAAAGGCCACCTCTATATAAGGGCTACCTGCTTATAAAGGCCAATAGAATTGTATCCCATTTGTTCTTTATTCATATTATTTGACCCTGTATATAACGGCCACCTGTCCATAGAGGCCACTTTTACTGGTTCCCTTGAGTGGCCTTTATAGACAGGTTTGACTGTACTCTCAATGAACACATTAAAACTGGAATATAACACAGCACTGAGGGAACCAAAATATATTTTTGTACAAGTACTGCATAGTAAAGTAATAGTACTTGTCTAACCAGAACACAATCTAAATGGAGTTGGCCAGCATACCATGTGATCAATACCTCTTTATGTTTGTGCGGAACATTTTGAAAAAAAGTTTATGTCGAAATTCCCTGGACTAATATCATTTTTATGGGAAAACATGAACTGAAGCAATTCTATCGCCAATGGAAATAATTGTTCTGCAGAAATGGTATGTGGTATCATGTAGTACACTGGCCAGCCGCCAACCCCATTGAAGACTTTGTTAGACATGAATCAGGTTCTCTTTACAGACAAGTTTACAAACCACTGTCTACACAATATCCATAATTTGGATTATGTAATAGATCACATACGCAGTAATGACCACCAATATAAAGCCTATGTGTCCATAGTGTGTCATAAGGTTCCTTGGCTTCATATTTCAACAAAAAAAAAACAGCAGCTATATAACAGCTATAAAAACCATTTTTCTAAAGAACCATAGACAGGTTTTACTGTACTGAATGTTAGAATAATGTGTATAGTACGGTAGTAATACACTGAGAATCTAATGCGAGTCAGTCCATCCTGTTTCCTTATAATAAAAATTCTTTATTTCAAACCAAACTTAAAATTGTTCATAATGTTCGACATCCTTTATTTCAAACCAAACTTAAAATTGTTCATGATGTTTGATGTTCTTTATTCCAAACCAAAACCTTCTGCATTCTCTATAGCATGTACCAGCTTCATTTTTAGAACTTTCCTACTTTTGTAGTGAGGCAGTAACAGCTGATTAAAACATGTATGAGACATCGGTAACCTGAAAGAGAAAAAGAGATGATATCCGTGAGGCACTGCTGTCATGAAAATGTTTGTTCTGGACAAAGAGGAGGGATGGACGGAAGACAGAGGTAAAGCAGTATACTCTTCTTCGAAGTGGGGGTATAAAAATAAAAGTTTCACCTTAATAGAAAAATAAAATGATGACATAAATAGAAAAATATAACCTAAATTAATCAATGTTAATCACAAGAAAGTGACTGGGTGCACTTCACTTCCATGAATAAGAACTTCATTTTCGCAAATAAAAATCTATCATCACCGCAAGTAAAATGTTATCTCCACGAGAAGGTATATTTCAACATCGCGAAGGATAATTAATATACTTTTTGTACCATTTTTGTTACCCAGTTATAATATACCTGTTGTCCCCATGGTTTCTCACTTTAACAACCGCTAAGCCATTCTGATCAGTAACAATGCCAGCCTTGCATGTTTTCTGCACCTATATACCATTTAAACATTTTTCAGAACAACTGGTCAACAGGTAATTTGCAGAGATGAAGTATGCTTTAATTTCATTCACGGAGATGAAGTATACATATATCGCGGAAATAATGTATTATAATTTGTAAAAATTTGCCGAAATGAAATTCAGCCAAATGAATATATAATGAAGTCATACTGTATAAAAAGAAACTTTCGCATAGAAAAAAAAATTTGCGATTTTCACGGTTATTCTTTTATTGTAAAAATATCTTCTCAGCTAAACTTTTATATTTCCCTTGGTAGACTTTCTTTACGGTCAGAACTGAAAATTTCTTACTGGGAAATAGTTTAGAAAGTCACAACCGCGAAAGTTTCCTACAGCCAATGTTTCTTCTTATACAGTATTTAAATGTTTTGACTGGATCTGTAACATGCTGAATGATTTATCACAGGAAATTTCAAAATTTAATTCAGGTCACTTGTCAAGACTGTCAGACGCTAATGTTATATGTGTCTAATCTACATATATATTGCATGTGGAAGAGCTGAAGTAATGAAACTTTAAAGCCAGTAAAATTTTATCACAATTCCTCTTTATTCATACTCTTTGAACAAGTATGTAAGGGTTACCTATCCCAATCTCTCTTTATTCATACTCTTTGAACATGTATGTAAGGGTCAACTATCCCAGTTCCTCTTTATTCATGTTATCTGAACCTGTATGTAAGGGTCAACTATCCCAATTCCTCTTTATCCATGCTATCTGAACCTGTATGTAAGGGTCAACTATCCCAATTCCTCTTTATTCATGCTCTTTGAACCTGTATGTAAGGGTCACCTATCCCAATTCCTCTTTATCCATGCTATCTGAACCTGTATGTAAGGGTCACCTATCCCAATTCCTCTTTATTCATGCTACTTGAACATGTATATAAGGGTCACCTATCCCAATTCCTCTTTATTCATGCTCTTTGAACATGTATGTAAGGGTCACCTATCCCAATTCCTCTTTATTCATGCTCTTTGAACATGTATATAAGGGTCACCTATCCCAATTCCTCTTTATTCATGCTACTTGAACATGTATATAAGGGTCACCTATCCCAATTCCTCTTTATTCATGCTCTTTGAACATGTATATAAGGGTCACCTGTCCATAAAGGCCACTTTTACAGGTTTTCTATAGTCTTTATAGACAAGTTTCACTGTATATAACTTACAATTCAGAACTTCCTACTCTTGTAATTTTAAATTGCATTTCCTTAACTCCACCAATGGGTACCCTGTCACTTCCTGTTGTAAACAGCAGAAATCGTTTTTGTAGATTTAAAGGCATTGCCAGAACAATATCCCAGAAAGATCTGTAAAGAAAACAATAAGATTCATTAAACAACTTTGTCTAGTTAATAGCAGTCACTCTCAAGTTTGAGTTGAGTTGAGTAATGGTGTTTAATGTCCCAGCAAAGAATATTTTACTTATATCGAGACATTGTCAGCTATAGGTAAAGGTACAGAAATTTTGCCTGTGCATTGCGCTGATGGCATTATCTTTATTTTGCCACACCTATTGTGATACGCATCTCATTTATTTTAAGTTCCCATCGGTGACTTTCATTTCATAATGCAGAGTGCTTCGCGAAAGAACTGTCATTACCTACTTTCGAGTCTTGGGTCAGACTCGGTCAGGGGTCAAACCAATAATCTCCTACTTACAGAGCCAGCGCTCTACTAACTACAAGTTTGAGGTGACTAGTGCTCTAAAACTTGAACTTACAGATCACAGTGCCTCTCAATGCCTAGGTTTGAATTCAACTTTGGCAGATCCTATTGTGAGAGAGTCAGTCCTCTTGCCAATAATCATGGTTATTTTTAAGCATTCTGATTACAGGAAAAACAGAAAAAATACCAAGTGACTCCTGTAGGCCTACATGTGAAAACTTGTACTCTTTTATCTTTTTTATTATTGCTGCATGTTTTTTTTTTAAATAACAAGCCTAGCTGTAAAATCTGAAATATGGATGGATAAAACTTTGGAGTCAACTTACTGGCCAATGCATTTTTTTCTTTTCCAGTTAAAAATGCATGAACAGCTGTATACAGAGGTAGAAGAGGAAATGTATCATAATATGTACACTTGTATAAAAACAAATACATTGTATATAAACTTACTTGATAGTAGAATCTTGTGGACTGTATCCATCATATGTTGTTACTTTCTTCAATTCTGCCAAATCTAACTTTGGATTTCCACAGACCAACATTTCTATTTCACTTGGTCTTAACATCTAAAAGATAAAAAATAAATAAATAAATAAAAATAACATAGCAGCCTTTACATACAATTAAACAGCAGTATTTTGTCCCAATGGTTAGGTTTATTTATGATTGCATTAAATTTGACAAGCAAATTCAGTGAATTAGAATCCCCTGCCAACAGGTTCTTTTTCATGATTTACACTTATGTTCAAAGGGCAATAACTCACAAGAATATGAGTAAATCAACTCGGGTTAACAATATGCACATCTCTTATCAATATTGATGCTTTGCACCAAGTTTCGTGAATTAGTGCTCTATAGTTTTGGAGAATGTGTGCAGACAAGAATTTCAGACAGACAGAAACTCAAATTTAATATACCCCGAGTTTTCGAAAAACGAAGATAAAAACAAAGATTACACTGTAAACCTGTCTCAGTTGAATTACCGGTATGTTGTCAAGACAAATCATTTACATTATTTGCCAAATTAAATTGTGTAAACCAGTTTTCTGCTGGTACTCTATTTCCATCAGCCCAGCACTTAACACCAGGACAGAAGTGGAATAATACCGACTGAAACATTTCATTCAACAAATCATGTACAATGTATGGATACTTACAATAAGAGCATTAGATGCACACACACTGTGAAATCCATGATAAAATGCCTGAAACTGTGCATATATTGACTTGTTAAGTACCCACTCACAATACAGCTGGACATATTCTGTAAAGATATAAAAACAAAATGTGTATGTAAACCTGCCAAAAATACTACCTCTATATAAAGGGCCACCTGCTTTTATAGGCCAGTAAAATTAGATCAATATTTTCCGTTATTTATGTATCTACTGTATACCATATATTGTTTGGATGCATACTGTTTTAAGCTAAATGTGATTAGAAAAATTTTGTCACTCTCTGCAGGATAAACATATATACATGTTAATGAGATGTGTGAAATGCAGATGTGTTACTGACATTTTTTGAAGTGCTATAATAGCCTATTACATTTATTTATATGATACATCAGTATACAAAGCTCTCTTTGTTACAATCTAACATTTCAAATCAATCTGACCATTACACTAACTAGAACAGTCTCTAAAGAGCTGAATACCCCCCCCCCCCATCCCCGCCCCCAACATCTGCTGGGAATCAGCTAAAAAGGAAAAAGTTCTTTCTCACAACTAGGATTGAACCTACTCCAATTAATTAGAGTCTGAGATCGATGTCAATTTCCTTTTTGGGCAATGTGCCATCGCCAAACTCTAAACAATTTAAGCTCCAAAACGCATAGCTTCTAGCCAAATTTTGGCTGGAGTCATTGTGGACAAATATTTGGGTGATAAACAGTAAATATTGTTTCAAATATAGCACTCATATGTTAAAAATGCGATCTGATTTGACAAACCCCAAAATTAAGCCTTTAACAGTTGTAAATATTAAAATTAATCTAGTAAATCCATCCTCCTGACTATAGGCACAGTCATTTTAAAATAGAAAAATATAAATAACAGATCATGCCTGGAATCAATGTTCAAAATAATGAAACGAAACTAATAGTTTGGCTGTGTATGCTCTTTGGTTTCGTTTCGTTATTTTGAACATCGATTCCAGTTGCCATCTGCCCATAGCTTGCCGTCAATCTAAGACTCCAAGTTGGAGTAGGTTGAACCGCAGAGATTTCTTGGAATTAAACACCTGGACGACTTAATCATTAGTCTCTAAATGCAACAATATACAATAGTTTATAAGATTATAACTTTGATGGCATCATTAATATCTGGTACAATTGCGGTAGCTCAGTTGGTGGAGTGCTCGCTCAGTAAGTGGGAGATCGTTAGTTCGAACCTCGACCGAGTATGACCTAGGACTAGAAAGTGGGTATTGACTGTTCTTTTGCCAGGCACTCAGCATCATAAAATGAAAGCTCTTTCAGCTGGGAACTTAAAATAAATGAGGTTCTCTGTCACGGTAGGCATGGCACGATAAAGAATCCTGCTGTATAATGCCATCAGCGCATCGCACAGGCAATATTTTTTGCACCTTCGTCTAGAGCTGGCAATGTCTCGATATAAGTGAAATATTCTTGACTGGGACTCAACTCAATTCCTAAAAGACAAGACTAACTTTGATGGCACCCTTATTATCTGGTATTGGTTACCTTGTCTGTTTTCGTTAGTAACAGGAATATTTCCACCACCATGTTTCAAATCATGCACTTTAACGGACCCAAACTCCGTCTGTGAAATCTGAAAATATTTAATAAAAATTTCAAAAAATGAAAAATAAGGAAATTAATACTCAAGTGATATTGCAAAATGTCAACACAATGAAAGTTTTGTCTTCCAAAATGATGGTTTAAATTACTGTAAATCACGAGAGATTTATTATTATGTAATTTTGTGAGGACTCTCGGTCGTGAATTCATGTATCATGCAAATATTCAAAGAATCGCAAAATTAAAAAAACATACTTGCAATTGACTATGACCATGGAAGTAAAAATTAACAAGACAAAACATTTAAAGAAAGGCAGATAATTGCCTATTAATCAGGGATTTTAATATCTATATGGATTATGGTCGTAAATTTACATGACGCATAGGGGCGGCCACTAAATGAGAATTCAAAGTAATCTACAGTAGTGATTTCTTAGTGATCACCAACTACCGGTAGGTTTAATTACAGTCAAATATCCCCATAAGATCTTCAAATATTTAAACCATTAACATGCTAATAATATCTAAACAAAGTCATATACCAACATATATTTCTGTGTATACAGTAACTATAGTAACGTGTTCCCTACCTGAAATGTGAGTCCAAAATCATCCTCAACATCTCCATCATAACTCAATAATTCTTCCAATCCTCGAGCAACATCCTATAAATAAAACAGTAAATACTAATGGTTAAATGGGTTCCATCATGTGTCATACAATACTGTTAAGAACAGGGAAAAAATATTTGCGATTTTCACTTTTGCACAGTGAATATATATTCTTTGTGAAAATTTTTTAATTCTGTTGGTACACTTTCCTTACAGTCAGAAACCGTGAACATCAGTTTAGAAGGTCAAAACCGCGTAAGTTTCATACTGATAACATTTCTTCTTGTACAATACCCCAATATGCTTATCATGAATTCAATGGGATCAGAAAAATGAAAAACAATGTATTTTCTATATTCAGAACAAAGACAAATCTATTGCACATGCTTAAATATCACTTATGACTTTTAAAGAAAAAAGCTTCATCAATCAAATTTAAATAACAGAGAGAGAGAGAGAGAGAGAGAGAGAGAGAGAGAGAGAGAGAAATGATGCCCCAGTTGTTGCTGATTAGTTCACAATTAGCTGTATCACCATCTTAGTGGGGAACACCAGATCTATGGTAGGTTAGTTAAAATGCTCTTAAAATGCTATTTAATTGGAGTAGGGTTAAGTTATGTGGGTACATTTGGCATTGTCCCAAAAATGTTCCCACATTGCAGGTAAATGAATACTGTATTTCATATTTCTTTCACACTGTTCCCATTATTTTTTACTTTTAATTCAGAGAGAGAGAGAGAGAGAGAGAGAGAGAGAGAGAGAGAGAGAGATTCATCACATATCACATGGAAATGGCATATGATGAACTACCATTTATAATTTTTAATCATGTACGAAACGCTTGTATTATTATTAAAATTAAGTTAACAGAGAAAGAAAATTTTAATATTTTATCAATAGAGAGAAAGAAAATCAATTTTAATGAGAGAGAGAGAGAGAGAGAGAGAGAGAGAGAGAGAGAGAGACTTACCGGCTGAATTAGTTTTAAGTCATCCACTGATGTGGGTATAACACCGACTATTGCCCTGGGATTATTGTATGGCACTACTGCAGGACTCAACAACTTCTTGTAACAGCAGGGTGGAAAATGAATATCTAATATAATACTGTTGTAAACTGCTAAACCCATCAACTGACACAAGTGTTAAGGAAATTTTTTTATCTTTTTTTATTTAAGCAATGAAATCTAACATAGTTCATAGTAAATTTGAGGGTGATCGAATGCTAATAAACAATACAGTCAAAAGTTTATTGCTTATATTTATAATCCAATTCATTTATATTTTGAGGCATTTGCAAAATTATAATGTTTTTCATGTGTATTGCAGTTTGTTTGCAAATCTGTTTGTAAAAATAGTAAAAGTTATTCTTGTACTTCTTGTGACATCAACAACTTTACACTTCTTGTGACATCAACAACTTTACACTTTTTGTGACATAATGAAAAAGGACATGAAAAAGTTAACATGAAGAAAAAAATGAAATGAAAAGAATTAAAATGGACACAATTAAGAATTTATCCCACACAGATGTTTAAGCAAAATTTGGCCATAAAGTTTTATCACTGCTTACTGTCATAAGTGAATTCCAAAGGCATTAATTTCTTTATAAATTCATTTTTAACTGGCGATGTCTTGATATAATTAAAATAAATCTGACTGGAACAAGTATATACTTGTGTGGTCTACATAACGACCAACAGGCCACATGTAAACGTTAATCTCAGACAACCATCAATCATCATATACCATTCCCCCAACCCCCCTCCCCCATTAGACCTGTAGTGTAGTTATTATAAGGATACAACTCCAACCAAATTGAACTCCTGGTAACTTTCACATGGAGCTGGACTAAACCAGTGGACACCTGCCTTCTTGTCATAATTAAACATACCTGTACAATAAATAATTAAACATACCTGTATAATAAATAATGTATCTATTAATATTTACAATGTTTATAATGATCTTCTACAATAGACTATGATTGATTGATTGATCAATGACTTTTTGCTCACTGTATAATGTTATATGCATGAACAATGGGCAAAATCTACTTATTTTTAAGTCACAGTACCAAACGGCATATGAAAACGTTTTCTATGATGTCAAAATTTAAAATGATTTTCAACTAAAAATCAGTGTTATTATAGTTTTTTGTCACCCTTCAAAGAAATTTCTCGCATAGCGATTGGTTAACTTGACGGGGTACATGGAACTATGTTCGGAAATCTGCCGGGGTACATGAACGCACGCGACGTTTAGCGGTAAAAGGGAAGTAACTCGTACATCGCTGACGTCTAGTTACAGTAAACAAACATGGCGACGACGTACGCAAGTCACACAAAATACGAAATGGAAGTTAAAAAGATCCAACTGGTAACGCTTTGAAGGGTGACAAAAACGTTATACAGGGTTTTGGCAGGTTACACGGCCCCATGTACCCCGTCAAAGATGAATGTATCCTTCGCCTGCGGCTCAGGGTACATAAATCTTTGACGGGGTACATGGGGCCGTGTAACCTGCCAAAGCCCTGTATAACTTATAATGTAATTAATTCTTCATGTGGTTATTTTTGCTTTAGACTTGGAACCTACACCATCCAAGGAGACATGTTTATTTAACCATTAAACTGTCTAGAAATGGCGTTTATAGTGCTATAACTTCCATTGCCGTGCAAAGCAAACCGAATAACGCACGCTAGCACGTTATGACTAGTTTGCTTTGCACGGCAATGAAAGTTATAACACTATAAACGCCATTTCTAGAGAGTTCAATGGTTATATTTACATTTCACATTTTTTGAAAATCTTATTTTTGTTTTTGAATCCTGAAATAAATTTAAAACACTGTTGTGTACGACATGCAATTCCAATTCCTGGAACAGCCTATCAATGACGTCACGAGCATAGGTGTCAGCAAGAAATGAGTGACGTCACATTAGCAAATGTAATTATAGTCCTATAACTTCATTTGGTCTAAAACAGAGTTTAATACAATCAAACACCATAAATGTAAATATATATTTGTATCTTAATACCACTGAAACCAGGCTCCAGTTTCACAATCATTCCTTCACAAAAATTTTCCTTAACTTAAATCTGACAAATTTGAATTCTTCACAATTTTGTAAATTTGTAAACATATTTAGGAATCTAAGGTGTCATTTTGAAAATCACTTCAAACTTATAACATCTGGATCTACAATGTACTGTTCAAGTCATTCTGTTTATGACAGTAAATTACACTTTATTTCCATAGAAAATCAAATAAACTGGAATAAGGATTGGTATTTTTTACTCACTTGTACCTAGTCATAACAGAAAAATCTGTACGTGCATCAGTGATCGGTGTAGAATACTTTTGCATAAAGTAAAATGTTGAAGCTATGGAAAATTAAACATGTTGACTTAAAAACTGTACATGTTTGTACATCCATAGTTCCAACAGAAATTGCCAAAATTTGCAAAAATTAAGTTAAGAAGAAATCTTAGTTAAGGAATGATTGTGAAATTGGAGCCAGTAAGCTGATTATAAAACTTAACTTAAAAAGATACTAAAATGTGAATTAATATGTAATTAAGTACAAAAAGCTTACCATAATCTGATGTCTCGATATAAGTGTAATATTCTTGACTGGGACATTAAACACCATTACTCAACTCAATTCTTACCATAATCTGGCTGAAATATCTGTCTGACTAGTAACAGGAACCACTCCTTTGTCAGGCCCCCCATATCAAGTCCAGGCTCTCCTTCAAACGTTACTTTTAACTTCTTCTTTAAATCTTTCTGCTTTCTGGCAATCTAAATATTAAAAAATTCAAGGTAAACTTTTTTCATCTACATGTTTATTAATGTATGTATCCGAAGTCTGAGAAACATCCTTTAGATACTGTTACTAACGAAGACTTTTGGCAGAGAATGAACCAAATGCCTATCTAAAGTGAAATAAAAAAGAGGAAATAGAAGTGGATAGGACATACCCTACAGAAAGGCAGAACAAACATCACTTGCCAAGCCTTTTAATGGACACCTCAAGGAAAAAAGATAAGGGGAAGTCCAAGACTGACCTGGAGAAGAGTTCTTAAAAAGAAAATAGCTGAATAGCTAAAATACCATTCACCAACTATCAAAGGAGGAAGAAGATGGAAAGTTGTTGGTGGCTGATGTTCCAAAGGGGGTGTAAAAAGGCTTAAGTCAAGTATCAGAAGTTAAATCCTAATACCATAGTGCAACAGAAAGATATCATATAATTACCACCCCACCCCACCCCCTTTTTCAGGATACTATAGGTCTAAAGTGCTAACTGTCTGACCCATCGCTTAGATTTGAATCCCACTATGACTGATTCTTTAGTATGAGAAAGTTTGTCAGATAGCTTGTTGAAGGTCTATGTTTTTTCAAGCACACCAGTCACCCTCCAGAACTGACTTTCTCAATATGAGTGAAAGAATATCATGGTTATTATTTTTTGTCATTTTCATTAAAAAATAAAATAATTCTCGCCTATAAATTTTCATCATTTAGGTTTGCAAAAAAAAAAAAAAAAAAAAAAAAAAAAAAACCAATTGAAAGCACATGGATAATAGTTAAAGTCTCTTTTCAAAATTTTTGGGAGTCTATGGCACTTTATCATACCTTTTGCTTACCACCATATTATCAATATATTCTTGAGTTGTACTTACCTCATTCAAAGAATCTGATACAAGATGTGATCGTCTTACATTCAAGTTGAAGAACAACATTCCTACATTAGGAATCTCTCTATTCTGAACCTTATCCACCAAAGTTTTCTGAAATAAATGAAATAAGAAATTTTATATTAAAGAAAAACATAATATTGTCATATAAATGTCAAAGTATTTGTGTTTTAACAATGTTTCATGAACCATCAGACAAACTTTAAACATATTTATTTTCTCTTATTTCATTATTTTGTTTTGCATGAAAATTAATAATACCGAATGAAATTTCTTTTATGCTTATTGTGTTATAGTGCATATTTAGAAAAAGTGAAAATTAAATTTTGCAGATATGTTTTAATTTCATATTCCTCAGAAATAAATACACGTGAAATTAAATACGGTTACAGTATTAAATTTTCTGAATTATTATGCACCAGTATACAGCTTTTACCGTGAAATACCATGTTTTTGATTCTTTTTTAACCGCAAAACCAGGCTTTATTTGGCCTCAAAATGCAGCGTAATATGAAAATTTAGATTGCAGTTGAGTTTGTGGTTTAAATATGAGGTAACATTATTTTAGTTTGTATGTCACTATGAAACTGAATTTTCAAGATAAGAAGCACCGTTACAACTTGAATGTGAATTTCATCAACATGAGGAGACTTACAATCCCTGTCATACTCCTTATGTCGTACTTACCCTAGCATTAATGATCATCTGTTGTTCAGAGTCTCTTTGTAGTATGGATCTCTTAGCAGCTATACTAAGTATGAATGGATACTGACAAAATGAAAATCTGAAAAAGTACTTACACAAGTGATTATATAAACAATGTACATGTATATACAGTGAAGACCTCCAAGTTATCAAACTGGAAGGGTTATAAAGAAAATGAAAATAGCCGGACTTACAAGCTACAGTCAAACCTGACTATAAAGGCCACCCAAGGGAACCAGTAAAAGTGGTCTTTATAGGCAGGTGGCCTTTATATACAAGTTCAAATAATATGAATAAAGAATATTTGGATACAATTCTACTGGCCTTTATAAGCAGGTGGCCCTTATATAAAGGTGGCCTTTAAGGCAGGTTGGACTGTATATATACATGATATTTAGAGTTACTAAAGATCCTTTGTAGTTCTATGATAGAATATTAAGTTGGTTTTGGTGACTTATATTATAGCTTTAAGAATAAGGATAATGCACAGTAATACACAGCCTCCAGGGTTCAAAATGAGGTCCGGGACCTATTGAATTCAATTTACTTTGTGATCCTTGTTAGTATTTAAACTGTAAAAGTCGGATGGATCTGTTGTATTTTACCAGAATAATTCTACTTTATCTATATGATAACAATGTTGACACACAGACCTTTCATTGTTGATTTGTGGGACCTGGTAAAAATAAAGGCAAAGGGTCTTGGACCTTCCATTACAAAACATAATTTTTATCTCCTGAGCCTTTATATATGAAAACAAAGTTAGGATCATTGTTGGTTGAGTGTAGCCTAAGGTGTTTATGGATCTCAGCACTTCTCACTGGTCAGATGTGAGAGGTAATAAGCACTGTCTGTGCTTAAGACCACATCTACTTACCCATCATGAGAACTTGGTAACTGCCATGTATAGTACTCTGCCATTAGATCTAAATGATCCAACGATTCGTTGTAAAACTCTATAAATGGGACTATATAAGGATTGCACATATTATTGGCAGCATCTGTAAAATATACATGTATACTTTAAACCTATTTAATTTTGAGTGGATTTATTTTTCGAGGTATATGACATTTAGATAAATTTTTTGAGTTTTTTAAATATTCACTATAACACAATAAGCAAAATATAATTTTCACTAGGTATTGATTTTCATGTAAAAAGAATGACTGTGAAAAAAGCGAAAAGCATAGCATACCATAGCATGTGAAATTTTTTAGCACAAATTACAATTTGGACAAATTCACTTGGACTTGAATTAGCATAAAATTCATGGATCACATTTAACTTAGCAATGGATTCAAATAAGCAGTACTAGGGCTGGATCAATATACTGATAAATCAATTTAGACCGGTTTTTAGCTTCTCAATACGATATGGTTTTGCATTTTGTATCGTAAAGGTTCAAAGGGAAACAACTCTTAAAGGGATTTATCAGGGTCTTTTGGGAAAAGGCCCTAAACTAAAAATTGGGAAAAACTATCAACTTTTTGCTCATTTTGGGAAAACTTAGACATCATGTCAGAAGTCGGTTTACTCGCTACCTTGGAAGCCTTTGATGTAGAAGCATTATTTTCGTCTTGCTTTGCAGATGTTGTTTTAAAATAATATAGAATCATTTACTTGATTTTGCTGATGGGGGGGGGGGGGGGGTTTCGCAAAATTTACTTTCATTTAAAAACAACACAATTTTCTAATTGGGAATTTTCTCAGTCGATTTTGGGAAAAAATCAAGGTTTTTTTCTTTTGGGAATAGGGACGAATTTCGGCCCTAAATAGGCCCTTGATGAATCCCTGTCTTACAATTTAAAAATTCTAAACTTCCGTTTCACTAGTTTTACATTGAAACGTACTTGTGTCGTCTACTGCTTAGTGCTAAACTAAAGAACAAAATGTCTCAACGAAAGTCAAAAGTGCGGAACTATTTTTCCAATAATTAATGAAAAAAGGAATTGTGCAATTTATACAAAGCGGAAGTCGCAAGCTCCACAGTTACAACAAATATTTCAACAAACCTGAGAATGCACCATAAAATAGATCGAATTTAATAAGTTAAGAAGTTAGCGCTTGAAAGCTGAAACTTTGTTGTACTGTATCAGCAATACGTATTGGATATTGGTTTATTTGTATTGCAATACATATTGTATCCGTTTCTCCCTGTCAATATCCAGGCCTAATGTATCTTCATCAAAAGAGCTTAAATTAGTACCATGAGTATATGATTAAAACTAGTACGAGTACATGACTAAAATTCGTACACTAACAATAATGGATAAAACTTACTAAGTAATGCCATAACTTTTGTTGCACTTGGTATCCACCATGAACATTTAGACATCGGAGGTAAATCATGAGGTTTGGACGGAAATAACCGTAGTGCTATAAAGTTCTGTAATCTTGCCACAATCTGACTAAACACAGTCTTTTTAATTCTGGTAAAATAGAAGAAGAAAATTTACAGTTAAAAAAACATGAACTTTGCAATAACCAAATGCAACAAAGAATACACAATATTAAAAAAAGAAACAAAAAAAGTTGGCAAAAATACATGTATATTAGAATCAGTCCTTATAAAACTCCTGAATTCCAATTTAATGAATTATTCACAAAATATAACAACAGGAGAATTACATCCATCTGTGTGTTCTATGAAGTAGAGACAGGAGAGCCTACACCCTTCAGTGTATATTCTGGAAGAGGGTCAGCTGGAGTATCCACTGCCAGATTCTAAAGAGTTTGTACTTGTGAAGATACAGAAGAACTGGCCTTAAAGGCCCCTTTATATATGGACCACCTTGCTTTTAAGGCTAGCAGATTTTATTCCAATTGCTATTTGAACCTCTATTTAAGGGCCACCTGCCCACAAAGGTCACTTTCAATGGTTCCCTTGGGTGGCCTTTAATAGTTTATAGAAAGGATTGACTGTACATTGTTGAAAACTTTTATTAGAATCCTGCTGAATGCTGTGTGTTTTGATTTTCACTGAATAGTTTCGGCTAGAAAGAACCTCATTTTTATTAAAAAATGTGGATCTATGTGACTCCATATCCATCTGAAATAATAACTTCACATATAACATTATGCAGTAGTACGTGGTAGATGGGTGAATCCCATTGTCTTCAATTTCAAACTTTACGTCTAAATGGTATTTTATAATTCAAGTGAATTTATAAAAAAAATCCATCTAAATATTGAAGTTCTTACTTTCTGGCCCAATGAACAAGAAAATGGTGGTCATGGTCTGTTAAAGCTGCTATCTGTCTCAATAAGTGAGCAAATATTACATATGTCATAGAGCTCTCAAACAAAGGGTTCTGAAAAAAAGTAATAAAAAACATAATGAACAATTACAGTAGAACCTGTTAAAATCAATCCTTGATTAAACACGCTCCAGTTTCACAATCAGTCCTTAACTAAGATTTTCCTTAACTTGACACCTTAAATTCCTAAATATATTAAAAATTAACAATATAGAAAAGATTGGAAAATTTGGTAGATTTAAGTTAAAAAATAAAACTAGGATCAAAAGATCAGTATTCTGTCACAACTAGATTCATGTGGACATACTTATTACTGGTAATATTGAGTAGTAAATTAATCTGTTTCCATATAATACCTGTCTTAAACCTAACAAAATATATGATTTTAACAGTTCTAGTGCAACATCAATACTTAATCTTGTCATAAAAGGTTTGAATATCTTTTTAGGTTTTCATCATCTTACTTGAATATTTTACGAGATTTTTATCTTTTGATTTGAATTTTTGAATTTTTTTTACAGAGTACTTCTTTTTTTATTTTCAAATTCAAAATTTTGTTAAAACTTTGTATTCTTTGACATATATTAAAAAACTGATCCATCACACCATCAATCTATATAGGGATCCTGTGTGTGTAGGGGTGGGGCTTATGGTTACACTTAAAACACCGGGCCACTAATGCTTCTCTTTAGAAGAGGGAGAGGCACACACACACATGTGTCAGTAAAGCATTATAAATAATTACAGTATCAGTATACATCACCATATAGAATGGATCATAAACCGTTTATAAATAACAAAGTGACAAAAATCAATCAATGATTTCATCCATTATTAACCGGTAGACTAATGTTGTTTTAAGAAATGATTAAACATGACTGCATAATGTAAAGATCAATACTATTGTCCTAGAAATTCACCTGACATGACACAAATTACAGACCTATGTTACAAAAACATCTGTTTAATGTCTGAAATGCCATCTAGTTCATATCAAGGTGGCACGTTCTGGGAGATTATAGAGCACCCAGAAGGAAACAACCCATTTTTATTGACTGATATCTGTCCTGAACTTGTACCTAAGCGGAGAACAGGGCATTATGACCCATACAAGAGACTTAAACCTATGTGGTGAATGGGGTATTATGACCCATACAAGAGACTTAAACCTATGTGGTGAATGGGGTATTATGAACCATACAAGAGACTTAAACCTATGTGGTGAATGGGGTATTATGAACCATACAAGAGACTTAAACCTATGTGGTGAATGGGGTATTATGAACCATACATGGGACTAAACCTATGTGGTGAATGGGGTATTATGAACCATACAAGAGACTTAAACCTATGTGGTGAATGGGGTATTATGAACCATACATGGGACTAAACCTATGTGGTGAATGGGGTATTATGAACCATACATGGGACTAAACCTATGTAATGAATGGGGTATTATGAACCATACATGGGACTAAACCTATGTGGTGAATGGGGTATTATGAACCATACATGGGACTAAACCTATGTGGTGAATGGGGTATTATGAACCATACATGGGACTAAACCTATGTGGTGAATGGGGTATTATGAACCATACATGGGACTAAACCTATGTGGTGAATGGGGTATTATGAACCATACAAGAGACTTAAACCTATGTGGTGAATGGGGTATTATGAACCATACATGGGACTAAACCTATGTGGTGAATGGGGTATTATGAACCATACATGGGACTAAACCTATGTGGTGAATGGGGTATTATGACCCATACATGGGACTAAACCTATGTGGTGAATGGGGTATTATGAACCATACATGGGACTAAACCTATGTGGTGAATGGGGTATTATGAACCATACATGGGACTAAACCTATGTGGTGAATGGGGTATTATGAACCATACATGGGACTAAACCTATGTGATGAATGGGGTATTATGAACCATACATGGGACTAAACCTATGTGATGAATGGGGTATTATGAACCATACATGGGACTAAACCTATGTGATGAATGGGGTATTATGAACCATACAAGGAACTAAACTTATGTGAAAAAAACATACAAGGGACTAAACCTACTGTATGTGGTGAAAGAGACAATGTGAAACTTAATAGTCTAAAAAGGCATAATAGTTATTGCAAGAATAATTCTCTTTCAGCATGTAATCCAACAATAAAACAATAAACGTTTTATTATACAATCTTCTCAAAATTCCATACAATAAAGCCATGTAATGAAAACCATAATGTTAATACACGTGTGTAATATCATGTTTTTGCAACCTTGGTAACCAGCATGTGTGCATGTGTACATGCTATGATATTGTTAAGCTAATTTAGTATCATACATGAATTGGAAAAAAATGTTGTTTTTTGTATTTTTATATATTTTTTATATTTTTATTATTTTGGCATTCAACATACATACAAATTTAATTATATTGGCATAAAATCTTCATAAAATAGTACAAAAAGAAATATAAGTAATAAATACATGATACACATGACCTAATCTTGTAATGCTGAATGTTTTATGAGAGAGAGAGAAAGAGAGAAAGAGAGAGAGAGAGAGTCAGAGAGAGAGAGAGAGAGGAGAGAAGAGAGAGGGGGGGGAGAGAGAGAGAGAGTATTTGTTATATTTTTGACAAAACTATACATACTATACATATAAAATTTGTTTGTAATTCTTTGGGCACATACAGATGTTTATGTGGCTTGTTTGTACCTGTATTTCTGTCAGTCAGCTCTTTTTTATATAGAGAAGACAGGTTGTATTTTTACAAAAAATTATAAATAGAATCCTGCATTCATTTTCATGTAATATTAGACTGATCAAACTCGCTGAATAGTTTTGATGTAACCAGAATAAACTGTTGTTTTGTTCAGTACAGATGACACAAAAAATGTGTTTAGATATTAAAGTGATTTATAGAAGGTATTTGAGGATCTCATAGTCTATCAAATTTATCAAACTGAAAATATGCTGCAGCAATTTCTAAGAAACAGCTTCCTCAATTTACAGTTAGGATGATTTTATTAAGTAGGCATTTCCTTAAAAATAAACAAAAACATCCCATCCCGCCCACTTTTAAAATTCTTAAACAATAGAAACCCCCACCCCATCTTGTCCCTCTTAAAATCCTTGAAAAATAGAAAACCACCATCTCACCCCCTGTTACAATCCTTGAAAAATAGAAAACCCCCATCCCATCCCCACCCACTTAAAATCCTTACAAAATGAAACCCTCATCATGCCTCAAACCCTTTTACAGGAAAACCTTATACAACAGAAAATTCAAATATTTGTCATCGTAAAAGGGGCACACAGTGGAACCTGTCTGAACTAAACACATTCTTCATCATAAAAGGGGCACACAGTGGAACCTTTATGAACTGAACACATTCTTCATCATAAAAGGGGCACACAGTGGAACCTGTCTGAACTGAACACATTCTTCATCATAAAAGGGGCACACAGTGGAACCTGTATGAACTGAACACATTGTGTCATCATAAAAGGGGCACACAGTGGAACCTTTATGAACTGAACACATTGTGTCATCATAAAAGGGGCACACAGTGGAACCTGTATGAATTGAACACATTCTTCATCATAAAAGGGGCACACAGCGGAACCTGTATGAACTGAACACATTCTTCATCATAAAAGGGGCACACAGTGGAACCTGTATGAACTGAACACATTGTGTCATCATAAAAGGGGCACACAGTGGAACCTGTCTGAACTGAACACATTGTATCATCATAAAAGGGGCACACAGTGGAACCTGTATGAACTAAACACATTCTTCATCATAAAAGGGGCACACAGTGGAACCTGTCTGAACTGAACACATTGTATCATCATAAAAGGGGCACACAGTGGAACCTGTATGAACTGAACACATTGTATCATCATAAAAGGGGCACACAGTGGAACCTGTATGAACGGAACACATTGTGTCATCATAAAAGGGGCACACAGTGGAACCTGTATGAACTAAACACATTCTTCATCATAAAAGGGGCACACAGTGGAACCTGTATGAACTGAACACATTGTGTCATCATAAAAGGGGCACACAGTGGAACCTGTATGAACTAAACACATTCTTCATCATAAAAGGGGCACACAGTGGAACCTGTATGAACTGAACACATTGTGTCATCATAAAAGGGACACACAGTGGAACCTGTATGAACTGAACACATTCTTCATCATAAAAGGGGCACACAGCGGAACCTGTATGAACTGAACATATTCTTCATCATAAAAGGGGCACACAGTGGAACCTGTATGAACTGAACACATTGTGTCATCATAAAAGGGGCACACAGTGGAACCTGTATGAACTAAACACATTCTTCATTATAAAAGGGGCACACAGTGGAACCTGTATGAACTAAACACATTCTTCATCATAAAAGGGGCACACAGTGGAACCTGTCTGAACTGAACACATTGTGTCATCATAAAAGGGACACACAGTGGAACCTGTATGAACTGAACACATTCTTCATCATAAAAGGGGCACACAGTGGAACCTGTATGAACTGAACACATTGTGTCATCATAAAAGGGGCACACAGTGGAACCTGTCTGAACTAAACACATTCTTCATCATAAAAGGGGCACACAGTGGAACCTGTATGAACTGAACACATTGTATCATCATAAAAGGGGCACACAGTGGAACCTTTATGAACTGAACACATTCTTCATCATAAAAGGGGCACACAGTGGAACCTGTATGAACTAAACACATTCTTCATCATAAAAGGGGCACACAGTGGAACCTGTATGAACTGAACACATTGTGTCATCATAAAAGGGGCACACAGTGGAACCTGTCTGAACTGAACACATTCTGGACTGAAGATTTTGTTTAGATTAGACTGGTATTTATTTTACACAGGTTAATCAAACAAAGGAAATTACAGTAATATATTTACAGATTCCCAGGGTTTAGTCAGAACATATTGCAATGTACTGCCAAATTTATACTATATATATAATGTACAGTAACAACTGTCTATAAAGGTCACCCAAGGGAACCAGGAAAAGTGACCTTTAAGGGAAGGTGGTCTTTATATACAGGTTCAAATAATATGAATAAAGAACGATTGGGAAATGGAATACAATTCTACTGGTCTTTATAAGCAGGTGGCCCTTATATAGAGGTGGCCTTTAAGGCAGGTTGAACTGTTGTCACATTCAGCAGAAGAGTATTGTAAACTAGAGACTCCCAGGAGCCTGTATAGCTCACCTAGGTAGAGTTGTTGCAGAATGAAAATCAACAGATTGTCTAATGTTTAAATAAATGCTTGAAATTTATTACACAATATTTATTTCTATTACAAAATTTCAATATTATTTCCTTTCAAAACTTAACCATATTTCAAAATTTTGAGACAATACATACCAAGCATCATCGACTTTTCCTGAGAAATTTTCCTTATCCAAAAACTGGTCAATGGACCATGAAATTAAGGTCAAGGATAAAAGCCATAAGGCAGTCTGACTGATGTACTATGGTGGCCACCTTGGATTACGTGCGAACATGTCGGACACAATATTTCAGGTAGACCACACAAGGACTATTGTCACAAAGTTTGGTTGCAATTGGCAAAATGGTTTCACAGGAGTTGATTTTTAAATGCAGATGTTATTTTAAAATACCAAATGTAAAGACCCAATGACTATTGTGGCCGAGTTTGGTTCCAATTGACTCAGTAGTTTCAGAGAAAAATATGTTTGAATGTATTTTCCCATAGGGTCAAATGTGGATTTGGTGCGGCCCTCAAAAACTCCAATGTTGAAGGGGGCCATTCAAAGACTATTGTGGCCAAGTTTGGTTCCCATTGGCTAAAGGGTTTTAGAGAAAAAGATTTTTGAAATTGTTCCCATAGGGTCCAATGTTAACCTATGTTCCCCGCTGGCCGCCATCTTGGATGAGGTGCAGACTTAAAAACCCACCGGTTTCAGAAGGTACCATCTAAGGACAACTGTGACCAAGTTTGGTTCCAGTTGGCTTAGGAGTTTCAGAGAAAAATATCTTTGAACGTATTTTCCAATAAGGTCCAATGTTAAAATATGTTCTCCGCTGGCGGCCATCTTGGATTTGGTGTGGCCCTCAAAAACCACAATGTTGTAGGGGGCCATCCAAAAACTATTGTGGCCAAGTTTGGTTCCCATTGGCGAAAGGGTTTTAGAGAAAAAGATCTTTGAAATTGTTCCCATAGGGTCCAATGTTAACCTATGTTCCCCGCTGTCTGCCATCTTGGATTAGTGGAGACTTAAAAAAATACCGGTTTCAGAAGGTACCATCTAAGGACTACTGTGACCAAGTTTGGTTCAAATTGGCTCAGTAGTTTCAGAGAAAAATATCTTTGAACATATTTTCCCATAGGGTCCAATATTAATCTATGGTCCCCGCTGGCGGCCATCTTGGATTAGGTGCGGACATGTCGGACAAAATTTTTAAAGTAGACCACCCAAGGACTGTTGTGACAAAGTTTGGTTGCAAATGGCCCAGCGGTTTCTGAGGAGTTGATCTTTAATGACGGACGCCAAGTGATGGCAAAAGCTCACATGGCCTTTTAGGCCAGGTGAGCTAAAAAGGAAATCAGTGTATGTGTATAAGTATGATGTGAAATAATTACTTTTCCTAAAGTAATAATGGAAAAAAAATTGAATTTGTGAAAAGAAACTCTTGGGAAAAAATCTGAATAATGACCACTCTCATAGGATCTGTCAATAGGAAAACATGATATTATACTTGATCTTTTCTCAGAATATCAAATTTTATTATATAGCAATACAGTATATGCTTCGCATAGAAATTATAGGATAAATCTCAAGGTGTTAGCGTGCAATAAATATTGATAGTTAATGGTTTTGCAGATAATCAACTATAACGGTAATAGTTGTGCATCTTTGACCTTGACCTTTGAACCCGTGACCTTGATCTATGTATCAAAATGATCGTCATGTCAATATCTACAATTAACTGAAAATCCCATGCCATTATCATCTAAAATGTTTAAAATATAGCATTTTTTATCAAAGGTCAAAAACAGGGACATGACCTTGACCTTTGACCTTGACATCTTTTGGAAGAAAATAGCAAGACAAGATCAACAGTGAAAACTCCATACAATTATCTTCAGCCTTTATTGAGTTATAGCAATAAATGTCTCATTTTCAAAATTACATAATTTTACGCAAAAATCGCGTAACCTAGTTTTGTTCAATTTTCATGAAAAACACAATTTTAATGTTCCCAGGTATGCTGAATCTAAATATTTAATCAAAATTTGTCTGCACTTTTTGGTTTCAGAGAAGATTTTTTTGTCTTTTTGCTATTTTTAAAAACGGCAGCCATTTTGTTGGGTGTGGCCAAACCCCGAACACAAATTTGAAAGGCTGTTACCCAGGCATGATAATTGCCAAGTTTCATCAAATTTGGCCCAGTAGTTTTGAAGAAGATTAAAATGTAAAGTTTTCACACGACTGACATTGCAATAGCTCATATGAGCCTTTGGCTCAGGTGAGCTAAAAAGGGTAATTGAACTGATATTGTGAGATATTGTCCCTTGTTGACTCGAAATTTGCACTCGCAAGCTCATGCAAATACTAAGTCAACTCGAGACAATATTTCACAATATCAGTTCAATAACCCTATAATATTGACCTTTGTTATGTTTACCTACAGTAATAATACTAAAGAGGGTCATCAAAACAAGGAAACTTATAGTTATATGTAAAAACTTTAACTTCCTTTAATTGTGTTTTTAAAATGTATTGTATAAATAAAGTGGTCATTCTCACAGGGGCACTGTTAAAGGAAAATCAAACTTTAATTGAACAATCTGTAAATCATCACTTCCTGAAATAACTCTAGGAATGTCTAATACTCATAAGATTATCATTAATATATGACATGGATTAATTATTATAACTTCTAAATCTACGTATAAATTTAAGTCGATATGATCTACAATATAATTTACAGAGAAACTAGATAGAACATACAGTAAGTTTTTCATTTATTTTACAGTTATTACTCTGTATAAATACAGTCTAACCTGCATTAAAGGCCATCTCTATATAAGGACCACCTGCTTATAAAAGCCAGTAGAATAATTATTGTATCACATTTTTTCTTAATTTTTATTATTTAAACCTGTGTATAAAGGCCACCTGCCCATAAAGGTAATTTTTACTGGTTCCCTATGGTGACAGGTTTGACTGTATATAATAAGTTAAAAAAATCTTTGTATAATAATCTATAGATGTTGTCATGTGATTAGAATGATTTTTCAGGAACAATAAACATTGGATTGATAAGAAACAATTCATCTAATCTTGCATGTAAACTTCGGGAAACATCCTGTGATAAATCAAAGATTTTATACATGACTAATTATACAATATATAAATCCAGAGCTTAATTATATCATTTGTTGATCCAGAGAGTAAAAACTCTTGGTATGATTGTTATCTGTCTCTTGGTGTTACTTTACCATACATGTTATACACTATGGACAATCTGTAGAGCTGTCATTGATGAGAATTTAAATATTTCAACTGAAAACAAGAGGCCCATGGGCCTAATGCTCACCTGTGACCTTGACCTTTGAACCCATGAGCTTCATTCATATATTAAAATGATAAATAGGCCAATATTCTAATAAACATCATGCCTATACAAAAAGTATATAGTTTTAAAGATAAATATTCATTTCAGTACTTGTTTGTATCTGTGACCTTGACCTTTGAACCCATGCTGTTCATTCATATATCAAAATGACCATTGTGCCATTACCTACAATATTCTAATATACATGCCTATACAAAAAATTAATAGTTTTGAAGATAATTAACTAATTCAGTATTCATTTGCATCTGCGACCTTGACCTTTTAACCCATAACCTTCATTCATATATCAAAATGATCGTTAGGCTCATACCTACAATATTCTAATATACATTCATATACAAAAAGTTAATAGTTTTCAAGATAATTAACCATCTAAGTTTTATTTGCATCTGTGACCTTGACCTTTGAGCCGTGACCTTTATTCATATATCAAAATGACCATTGTGCCATTACCTACAATATTCTAATATACATGCCTATACAAAAAATTAATAGTTTTGAAGATAATTAACTAATTCAGTATTCATTTGCATCTGTGACCTTGACCTTTTAACCCATAACCTTCATTCATATATCAAAATGATCATTAGGCTCATACCTACAATATTCTAATATACATGCCCATACAAAAAGTTCACAGTTTTGCAGATAATTAACTATTTTGGTATATTTGTACATCTGTGACCTTGACCTTTGAACCCATGACCTTGATTTATGTATCAAAATGATGGTCATGTCAATACCTACAATTAACTGAAAATCCTATGCCATTACCACCAGAAATGTTTAAAAAATAGCATTTTTTATCAAAGGTCAAAAACTGGGACATGACCTTGACCTTTGACATCAATTGGAAGAAAATCGCAAGACAAGATCAACAGTGAAAACTCTATACGATTATCTTCAGCCGTTATGAAGTTATAACAATATATGTCTCATTTTAAGAATTACGTTATTTTAGGCAAAAAAGGCGTAACCTATTTTTCATCCAATTTTCATAAAAAACACAATTTTAATGTTTTTAGGCATCCTGAATCCAAATATCTAATCAAAATTTGTCTGCACCTTTTGGTTTCAGAGAAGAAGATTTTTTTGTCTTTTGGCTATTTATAGTAATGGCAGCCATATTGTTGGGCATGGTCAAACCCCGAACACAGTTTTGAAAGCCTGTTACCCAGGCATGATAATCATCAAGTTTCATCAAATTTGGCTCAGTAGTTTTGGAGAAGAAGATTAAAATGTAAAGTTTACACACGACGGATGACGGACGAGGCACAACGGACGACATGATGGACACCTTTTGGCTCCGGTGAGCTAAATATATTGATAAATCCATATATGGAAATATCGGGAAAGTGATTAAAATGTGTTTTTGTTTTTTTTTTGTTTTTTTGTTTTTTTTGTTGTTGAATCTTTTATAGACAGATTATTTTCCACCAATATTTGACATATCTGGTGTCATCTTAGTTGTTTCCAATATATTATGCACTGTTTTGTATGTCAGTTGTTTGATGCATTAAAATAATTGGTTGTAATTATAATACATTTACATCCAGTTTAATCTTTGTGTGTGATTTACTACTCCAACCTTAGCCATAAACTGGCGGCCATTTTTGTTGATATCGATACTAAAAAAAGGTATCGATATATCGTATCAATGGCTTTTATCGATGACATATTAATACATCGATCTATCAATGACAGCCCTAACAATCTGGGACACCCTCAGAATGTAACCTGTCTTGCTGGGACACACAAAATTCTGGAATTTTTACCCTGCTGATTGTAAGAGTATAGCCTGACGACCAATGTGCAGACTGTGTCCAGTCCAGGCCTAAATGTGCAGACTGTGTCCAGTCCAGGTCTAAATGTGCAGACTGTGTCCAGTCCAGGCCTAAATGTGCAGACTGTGTCCAGTCCAGGCCTAAATGTGCAGACTGTGTCCAGTCCAGGCCTAAATGTGCAGACTGTGTCCAGTCCAGGCCTAAATGTGCAGACTGTGTCCAGTCCAGGCCTAAATGTGCAGACTGTGTCCAATCCAGGCCTAAATGTGCAGACTGTGTCCAGTCCAGGCCTAAATGTGCAGACTGTGTCCAGTCCAGGCCTAAATGTGCAGACTGTGTCCAGTCCAGGCCTAAATGTGCAGACTGTGTCCAGTCCAGGCCTAAATGTGCAGACTGTGTCCAGCCCAGGCCTAAATGTGCAGACTGTGTCCAGTCCAGGCCTAAATGTGCAGACTGTCCAGTCCAGGCCTAAATGTGCAGACTGTGTCCAATCCAGGCCTAAATGTGCAGACTGTGTCCAGTCCAGGCCTAAATGTGCAGACTGTCCGGTCCAGGCCTAAATGTGCAGACTGTGTCCAGTCCAGGCTTAATCTGCTAACTATTGTTACACTTTAATTTTGTTTCTGATAAAAAAGTCTCCCAACTTTGGTGAAAATTTCCTGGATTTTCACATAA
Organism: Anadara kagoshimensis; assembly: GCA_021292105.1. Lineage (NCBI taxonomy): Eukaryota > Metazoa > Mollusca > Bivalvia > Arcoida > Arcidae > Anadara > Anadara kagoshimensis. The sequence continues at coordinate 45,607,634 of CM037857.1, forward strand.
AGTCCCGGATTTCCATTTTTGAGTTATATAACATGCATGTATGATGTTATAACATGTATGATGTACATAGAGACTTATGTTAAAATTGTCTTAGACAAATAAAAAGTCAGTATTATCACATCATAAAAGAGTGAAAGAGGAATTCAGAAAACCTGATATAGACTGGCCAACAGGATTTAACTTTAGGAGAAAATGGTTAATAGTGTAAACAGACACTTTATATGTGTAACAAGAAACATTTCCGAGTTTCTGGTACTGTGGGGCACTGCATGAAGATGAACAAACTTAAATAATAAATCATTAAGGAAAAGTAGCTTCAAATTTCAAGTTTGCATCACATATGAAATCATTATGATGTTATTACAATAATGTTGTATCCTATTTTGACAAAAGTTTGTGAAATTCAAGCCATTTTCATGTATTTTTTGTTACCTGAAAGATCATATAACTTTAAATATCATATGAGGAGAGAGAGACATTTGGATTGTAGCAATATCTAGTTTGGATCATCACCAATGGTGTCATGGTGTTCCATGGTTTCATGGTGTTTTAGACAGCAAAAAACTGCATAACATGCTTAAATAGTGACTTCAAATTCACAATTAACTTATTTGACTTAAATATAGATAATGACAAATTTCAATTTCCATTTTGGAGTCTAAGAGGTACCTAACCATACCTACCTTTTTAATTCAGTAACCATGGTAACTTAAAAGAAAAATTTACCTGTATCAGAATCAGATATGCTCTTAAATCATCCTTGGTGTGAGGCCTAAAAAGTAAAATGAGAAATTAAGGTTTTAGTTGTACTTGATGATAATGGGGTCAAAGGTCAAAGTAATGCAGTAAAATGTATGGCCAGGATCAATTAAGTTCAAGGTCATGCTGTATTAAAAAATTCAAAAACTTGAAAGTTGATAGGAATAGATTTGGAATGGCAGAAGAAACCAGAGAAACCATAGTACTTGAATGAAATAGCCAACCTTTATCAAACAAACTTAAAAAATGCTCACACATGATCTGCCTTAGTAAGAATCAAAGCTAAGTAGTATGAGGTGATGTGACCTGTTAAAAGCCAGGTATTTAGACCCACCTTGCCACTGAGACTCTAGAACCTTATAGTTCCAGAAGTATTAGGGACCGTGTTGGCAGAGTGATTAAGGTGTTTTAGAGGTCACTACAGTAGAACTTCGATAACTCGAAGTGCATGGGACTTCGATGATGACTTCGAGTTATCGGGGTGTTCGAGTTTCCGAAGTTGAAGGATGACGTCACAATGTATACTTTCATTTTTATGCGAGAAATGTTGGATGGTGTTAAACTGTTTACCGATACACTAGTGTAATACGTATTACATAGATAATGTAATAATTAACGAAATATAATCAATTTAATAATGATGTTTTATAAGGACTCCTAGCGACGACAAACGCACAGATTACACAAAAAGGGTATTACCAGTACATGATCACAATACATTCAAAGAACTGAATCAGATACACATATTCATGTACATTGTATGTAATAATCATAATTATAATCATACTAACACATTTGCAAAACAAGAGGCACATTTTAAAAAATTATAACATAAGTGTGCGTACCATGTCTCAGTTATTTAAATTCACTTGAAGTTTTACTGTTATCGCCAGTGGCGAAAAAAACTTGGCTTCTACTGAGGGAGTACACGGTTACACTTCATCGCCCCTTACGGCACAGCCTTCTAATCCTTTAATTGATACTAATTAATACAGTAGCAAGACCTTTGATCTGTACCACTACTCCTCTCATTAATAGGATTCTACGGAAGCCCATGGCCGATTAATTTCTGTGATTTCACTGGTCGTTCTATTGATCACTTATTGTTAAATATTTCGAGTTTTAGAAGGTGGTTTGTCATACAATTTTTAATTTTGCACCTTAACATTACTTCGAGTTAACGGGGGTATTCGAATATAAGAGTTCGAGTTATCGAAGTTGTATTTATATAGTTTATATAGAAAACTGGTCGGGACAAAATAATAACTTCGAGTTATCCATGGTATTCGAGATATCGAAGTTCGAGTTATCGAAGTTCTACTGTATTAGGACACACTAGTGCAAAGCAGATCATAAATTCATACTTGCACAAAAACTCATGCATCACAAGAACTTGGGTTTAGATAAACCCTCAAGATCAATAAGAAATACCATTTTGTCCCAAATAGCTGAAAAATTGCTGATGTGATGTAAAACAATGTTCAACCTATCAACCAATCAATTTAAAAGAATAAGTACAAAATATCTCAAAATATGGATACTATTGTATTTATAAGCAGACAACTAATGATTATATTTAATGCTTACAAATTTATCACCCCCTCCCCCAAATATTTAAACAAATGAATAAGTTTAAGTTGCTCAGTTCTTTCCAATTACTTTTAATTGAAAAAGTCCTCTGTAGCAGCCACAGGCGAGCTACTCTTTTTAGTGAACTCTACAGAGGTGTCTTTAGCATTCACTGAGACACGAAACCCTGTTTTCATCCAAAAAAAATATGGTGTGACAAGCTTTTCACAGCTCTGGTGTGGACAGGAGATAAAAATCATCTCTGAATTATCCAAGTCTCAAATGAGGTTCAAACCCCCTACTCATGACTTTGAAAGCCAGTGACAGTACCATTTGGCCATGTCCGCCCATAAATTAAAATCTGGATTTTCATTATTGCATGATGATGATGATGATGATGATGATGATGATGATGATGATGGAAAATATATATACAAGTATAGATATTAATCAACTAAAGCATGGTGATTTAAAAAGAATTTATTTGATAGTGAATTTTCTAGATAAAGATAGGAGAAAAAACGAAAGTGAGAAATATAAATAAACAAAAATCTTCAACTTAGTACTACTTAGTGATACAACATATTTAAGTGTCTTGTAATTTTATGTTTGTCATGAGTCTATAAACTACTGTGAAAATAAATACTAAATTATTCCATAAAAGTTTACAGCAATGCATATAGGCAAATAACATTTACCTGCACATTTGACCTTTCGTTTGAAATATCCATATAGGGAGATTCAACCAATCCATGGGTAATGTTAGGATTGGTAGTCAAAACACAAACAATCCATGTATCCCATGATGTAGACCAAAAAAACACCTGTGTTACCTATACATACATAGACTGGTCCATCATATATATTTAAATGAATTTGAAAGGTCAAGCAGACAGGTCAAAGTTGTTTGCCTTTACAAAATTCTATCAATATAAACACAAACATGATATCTATGTTTATATACAAAAAAATACACAACATATTTCCATATCTACTAAAAAAATGACAATAAGTAGACAACACATCTAAAACTTCCAGGGCTTGAAAAATTTGATTTTAATCCAAAGATTTAGAATTAAAGTACCTTTTAAAATCTACAGCTTCAACATAAAAACTCATTGGTCTAGGTTTTTTAACTGCTTTATTATTACAATTTTTAAAATCTTTAAAAATAGGCCAAACTCATTAAAAAAAGAATATCGGTCATTAACTCAATACATGTAGTAAGAAAATGTCCGCACTAACAACTAGTGTAATTTTCAAGCCCTGATTCAACAACACCAATGGACAGAAAAGGTCTTACCATTGCATCCTACTATCATAGTTCCTTAATAGGCAAATTAGATTATTGAAATAAATATCAGATACCTTTAATTGCCATCATCACAATAATGTTGATAAGAGTGATTTTGTTTGGCTAAATTTACTACTGAATAAAGGTAGTTTCCCCTGAGGAAAAGTGACTAAAATTTCCCAATTTGACTACTAAAATTCCCATATCAACAGTGATATACTAGTAGACTATATTAGTTTACCTTGCCCACAAAATAGATTCAAATATTCTCACAATACAATGTCTTTGCCTTGATGAACTTAACCACTGCTAGCATGTCATAATGCAGTTTGTTATATTTCAGAGCTTAAAATTTCCCAATCTTAAAGGCAGAAGTACTGCTCTGTATACAAAATTACCCTGGATATATTTGATGGCCCATAGTTCTTTGTTTCTTTCATTCTAAATTTTGATTACATACATGAAGAGTATAGCTAGCTAAACTGAGGTATTTACCCTTCCCAGAGCACAGGGTCTCACTTCCTTGGTGGAAGTCCACATGTTCACTTAAATTGCCAGTTCCAAAGTTTTAACTTTGTGTTGATATTGTGATTTGAACATAGACTAGGATGTTGATACTAAACATCTGCTTAGAACTGCCTAAAGGACATTGTAGCTCACCCATTTATTAAGCTCATCCCAAAACAGAACAAGAGCTACAAAAGAACATTGCAGCTCATCTGTTTATAAAGCTCACCCAAAAATATAACAAGAGCTGCCAAAAAAAACATTATAGTTCACCTGACATCAGTTACCTTATTTTTCAAATCTAGCATTTTGAAACTTCATTTATACCCATAATATGTTATGATCTAAATATTCTCAAAGCAGTGGTATTCACTACTAAGTAGTGTGAAAACTGTATAAGAAGAAGCATAAGCACTATGAAACTTTTATGGCTTTGATCTTCTACACTATTTAGTGGCAAGAAGTTTTCACGGTTCCAACTGCATGGAAAGTGTTCCAAGGGAAATACAAATTTTTCACCAAGAAAATAATATTCATGGCACAAGAGTCGCTGTGAAAATCGAGAATATAGTTTCCTCACGAATGTTTCTATTTATACAGTATCTGTCCCTGACAGGTGAAGGTTAACCCTAGTGATGTCATAATTTGACCACCAGCCAACTTTACAGGTAAGACTGGTAGATCTTATATTAATTGAGTACAAGTTAATATGGACTACTCAGTAACCATGGTAATATTTGACTTACCTCTTGTCTTTAAGAAGACTATTAATAACTGATTTAAGTACAACTTTTTGGATTTCTTGTGGCTAAAACAAAATGGAGAAAATCACAGTTAATTCTAGTGTTTGGACAGACCCAGAATGGAGTGCAGTAATGGTGCTTTATGCCTCAGTCAAGATGCTTCGTTTATATGAGGCTGTCTACTCATCCTCAACAAGTAAACTCACGAATTTCTCACACTAGGATCTGCCAATCAGGATACCAACCTAGAGGGTTGAGGGGCACTAATGACTGTAAGCCTGCACTTTAGACCTATCTGTCACTGAGATTCTAATTAAAAACTTCTGAGTATCCAGAAATAAATAACAAACTGAAACCACCAATAACGACCAATGTCTTTAGAGGAAGATGCAGATGTCAAAATAAAGGTAAAGATCTTGATACCTGACCATGACCCTAGTCAAACCTGTCTATAAAATCCACCCAAGGGAACCTGTAAACCTGTCTATAAAATTCACCCAAGGGAACCTGTAAACCTGTCTATAAAATCCACCCAAGGGAACCTGTAAAAGTGACTTTATGAACAGGTAAACCTTGTATACTGGTTCAAATAACATGGATAAAGAGACCCGGTCTGGATTGAAACCCATGAACTCCCACATAAGAAGGAAGCACTCTACAAACTGAGCTAATGTAGTGGTCTTTTTTTTACCAATATATTTTCATGGATCTTCTTCACATTGTACATATAAAAGGAAATTATGGCTTTGAATTTGGTGTAAAACCCATTTAGAAATTGTCAAAAACCGTCAGAAATTAAATTCTAAACCATTCAAGAAATAAAATCAAACACCAATGCTTATATCTTTTTACAATTAAAATCAGTTATTCATGACCCTGCATAGAATGTATGTCGACCTTACATAGGATGTACGTCATATCAATGATAAAGAATCAATAAGAACAATGTTTTGATGGGGATATTTAACACATATATAAATGTCTAAACAGTTCATTATTAATAAATTATCACTTATATTTAGCAACAACACTTTAATTATTTACTCCCGAAAGTGTTATTACAATATTTTTATTGTGCTAATGATTTTGTTTAGGCCAAAAAATACTTTTTGTGTTTCTGGTAACTACTGAAAAATACTGTAAAAGTATTTAATTTTTTGTGTTTATTTTCAAGGTATATGAAATTTAGACATTTCTGCATATTGAAATTTTCACATTTTTTTAATATGCACGATAACACAATAAGCATAATTTAATTTCTGCTCAGTATTAATTTTTGTGCAAGATAAACGGCTGCAAAATATGTGGAAATTAGTACATCCTGACAATAAATATGTTTATAGTATAATAAACAGCAAAGACATATTTACCTAATAAAGTAATTCTTCAGTAATTAAGCTTTTTGTTTACACATTATGGATAATGGGCAGTATTTACAACTTTAGGGAAGGTTACAGAAATACAGAATCAATAGAGATACCCAAAACACAGAATTTACTTTTTTGGCCTTAACAGTTCTATAAATATATACAATACAAAATTGTTACAGGAATCACCGATGCAATTTATATAACTTAAGATTTGACACAAACAATGCATTTTGGGGGTGTGGGGAGGTGGTGTTGGTGGTGGTGATAAGTCAATGATTTTTGGGGTGTGTGGGGAGGTGGTGTTAAGTCAATGCATTTTGGATGGTGTGGGGAGGTGGTGTTAAGTCAATGCATTTTGGATTGTGTGGGGAGGTGGTGTTGGTGGTGGTGTTAAGTTGATTTATTAAATTGTGTTTTACTTTTTATTTCAAATATACCAGAAACACATTAGCTATAAGTGAAATGACATGAGTTAATTAATGAACATTATTATCCATGAATAATTGTGGTCTGAACCCAAAGTGCTTTAATTATCAGCAGTTTAAGTGGGTAGTGACTGTTCTCGCCAAGTACTTGACATTAAAGTCAGTTATTTCAGATGGGACCTTAAAATACAAGAGGAGCCATGGCATAATAAAGAACCCTGCTGTATAATGCCATCTGCGCAATGCACAAGCAAAATTTCTGTACCTTTGCCTATATCTGGCAATGTCTCAATATAAGTGAACTATTCTTGACTGGGATGTTTAACACCATTACCCAACTCCATTCAGCCACACATCTCTATTCATTCATGTAAGTGAGCCATATATTCTTAATAAGTATGGTATGTGTATACTTACAATACTGGGTAGTAATTCGTACACCAAATTAACAAAATCAAACTTTACACCTGGATCATCTAAACTCTTGTAATCCTTGTTTGGGTCTCTCTGTAATAAAAACAAAATACATGTAAAAAAGGCTGTGTGACCAAAATACAATCGAACCTGCATTAAATGTCACCTCTATATAAGGACCACCTGCTTTTAAAGGCCAGTAAAATTTTATCCCAAATGCTCTTTTATTCAGGTTATTTGAACCTGTCTATAAAGGCCACAGATATGAGGACAAATTTTGTGTCTACATATCTTAAAGGTACCTCATAGGTGAGACAGAAGTAATGTCTCTTAACCTGTACATAGTACATATTACAATATACCATGTAACTATATCACTACATCTCCTTAATTTGAGGTCACAATAAGGTGGATACATGAGATTTTTCCAAGTGACCAAAGCAACCTGGGTGGTACAGAAACAAATAAACTTTGTTTACTAGAAAATCCATGGTTTATTTTCAATGTTGGTTTTTTCAAAAACAATGTTGTTTAACTGAAATTAAAGAGTAGTCTCCCTTTTTTGTCAGGTTAGTTTTTTTTATACAGTCCAACCTGCATTTAAGTCCACTTCTATATAAGAGCCACCTGCTTATAAACGCCAGTAGAATTGTATCCCAATTGTTCTTTATGCATACTATTTGAACCTATATATAAAAGCCACCTGTCCATAAAGGCCCATTTTACTGGTTCCCATGGGTGGCCATTACAGACAGGTTTGACTGTATATATTTTATTTTATTTTTTTTTTTTTTTTTTGAAGTTGCAATGAGTAAAACAGAATAATAAACACTCCTTATTGTGTTCCATTGATTTTTCTGAACATGTATGTTGACAAAATAATCCCAGACTCAGCAACCTTTAAAAGTTAAAATGAACATAATGTATGACATTTACTTTTAATTACACTTTTATTTATTTAACTTTAGTGGAAACTAAAAACCTATAAGTACTGTATTTAAAAAATCAATGAACAGTCTTTTACAAAAATGAAAAATGGGTTTAAAAGCTGCTGAAAAATAGATCATTATACTATTTCTTAACAATCTGCCACAGAAACAAAATAACTAATCAATACTACACTTATATATATATATAAAACAGAAACCAATAATCGCCATTATGATATTATATTATAGCTTAAACAGGAAACGTCAGGGGGATTTTTAATTTTTTTAAGATTTTTCTATTATTTCAGTAAAAATTTAGATATTGTATTACATGTATTTTCAAAACAGGAAATGTAAAGGGGGATTTTTAATATATTTTAAGATTTTTGTATTATTTCAGTAAAAATTAAGATACTGTATTACATGTATTTTCAAAACAGGAAATGTAAGGGGGGGGGGGGGGGGTTAACATTTTTAAGATTTTTGTATTATTTCAGTAAGAATTAAAGTTCAAAGGAGAAATGAATACATGGTAAAACTGTTAGAGCAACCACCTCTATATAAAGACCACCTGTTCATTAAGACCAGTGTTTTGACATCATTGTTACATATTCAACCAAAACAAACCCCATATAAATAATTCAGAAATATGAATAAAATTCACCATCCTTCCTGCCAAATAGGAACAGAAGCATGAAATTAATCCTGCTATGTACATGATAATGTATTCTTTAACGGAATGGTTATTGCCCCACACGTGGCAATAACATATGTGTTATTACCACATATTTGATTATTACATATTTTATATATATATGGGCTATATAACGTTATGAATGGCTTAAATACATCAGTGTAGTGATAATTAAGGTATAAATAAAACAAATTTGTCAAATTGGTTCAAATAAGTCATTTTCATCAACAATGTAAATATGTTTTTAGATCTTCCATTTACACATTTTCAGAACATTCTGTGACACAGAAATCACATTTAAGGATTTCACACATATCAACTCTTTGTTTATTTTAATCAATAAGAAAACACTTAAAATTAATTTACATCCCTGTTTCCCAAATAATTTATTCATAGACTTCTAATTAGATAAAAAGAGGTTCTACAACATTACCTGGTAAAATATAGTCACTTGAACTTGGAAAAACTATGTAAATGTTAATGTTATATCAGGGTTTCCATTTAATCTTGAAACCAATTGATGTTTCGCTGACCACGCCCACAATGTTCTGACACTGGCCGACATCACCGTACAAAAGCAGTGTCAAGGCAACTAATGGTGTACTAGTGTCAGTGACGTCACTGAATGGCACAATTCAGGTCGAGTTTTCATTCTTTTTGCATCTACCTAATTCAAGCATGTTGGGCCTTTGTCGGAACATTGTGGGCATGGCCGGCGATACGTCAATTGTTTTGACTCTCTAAATAATTATGATTTTGTCTCCAGTAATAGGGTTTATAAACTTAGTCCTGAATCTTTATTTCAGTTCCTTGCAATCTTGAAACCCAAGAGCAAATATTGCTATTGGTTAACACAACAACTGCATTTCAAAAGAGTCCCCTAAACAACCCAAACTGGGGAATCCATGTTTTTCAAACCATGATCAAAATATAGATAGCCAATGTCACAACAACCCCACCCAAAGATCGTTTTTGTGAAGTTTCGTAAAGATCTGGTAATAGTTAAAGTGACCAAAAAAATGTTGGCAGAAGAAATAGAGCAAACACTATCCCCCTCTTCATGATCTGAAGGACATATACATTTACATGTATATTATTCTTGCACCCTCGTTCTGTACCAAATATATTAGCACTCGGGTTGAGATTTCCCCTATCTGGCACAACAAGTTGTGATATATTCTTTTAATCTATTGTTTAGTGATGTCATTTGGTGATGTTTCAGGGATTTATCAAGGGCCTATTTAGGGCCGAAATTCGGCCCCATTCCCAATGCAAAAACATTGATTTTTTCCCAAAATGGGCTCAGAAAATTCCCAATTAGAACATTGTACCAGATACATGGCTGAAGTCTGGCCATACATGTGGCTGCTTTTCTCAATCTTCAATCAACTCAATACACTAAAAGCATTAGATGTCAAAGTTTTCCCAAAATGAGCAAAAAGTTGATAGTTTTTCCCAATTTTTAGTTTAGGGCCTTTTCCCAAAAGACCCTGATAAATCCCTGTGTTTCTAATGAAGCTTATATTGCTGTTGTACACAGACATCAAAATTCACATAACTTATGACACATAGATAGTCATACAGATTTAAATATTTAATGAATAAAATGTGTAATATGTTGAAAAACAGTTTTACAAGATAGTAATTTGACTCATAAAGTCTAGGGATGGGTATTTTTAAAATTTTCATATCGCAATTATGACATGACTTTGAATTCTAATGCCTAGTGCATAATGAAAGAACAGTCAATAGGATTTGTCTCAACTAAAACAATTGGGTTCACCACCGTATCACATAATACCCTTAAATAATTGCAGGGATTCTACCAGTTTTGAAGTCCAAAAATATAAGAAAAATAGGAATATGGGGTCAAAATTATAGGAGTTTTATAGGAAATTATAGTAGGTTTCACTAAAATTATAGGAATATTTTTAAATAGTTTACACATAAATATACATCCATGGCCTACTCTTCCTCCCCTTTAGCCATTTCCTTTCCTCCTTTTACTTAAAAACATAAAACATTGGCAAATGGAATGTACACTAAAACTACACTTGCTGCTTTAGAAATACATAAATGTTAATCGTGCTTCAAATATGTACTAAATGCAGAAAAAAATGTCTATATTCTGAATTCCTGAAGCTACCAGTAACAAAAATATAGAAAAATATAGGAAATATAGAAGGTTTTTCAAATTATATAGGAAAATATAAGAAAGGGTAAAAATTATAGGAAAGTGTAGGACCCCTGCCTTTGTGCAGAACAATTATTTCCACTGGATATGGCATCATATCATTTCATGTTTTCCAGCAAAAGTGATGTTATTCCAGATATTCACAGTGTAAATGATTCCAAAACATCCCACACAAACTTACAGTATTGATCATGTGGTACAGTGGCCATATGTAACACAGCTTCTAATCACAACAATTGTACCAGGACATTTTTAATCCATGCCGGTCACATTATTAGACTAACAGACCATATACCTTTTTTAAGGTCTTGGTCAGACCTAAAAAATGATCAAGCTTATAGTTTTACACTTATAGTAATGATGAAGGGGAAATTATACCAAGTGAGCTACCACAGTAATAGTTACTTAATTGTAATGGTGTTTAACTAGAGAAAAGACAGGTGTCAGGACTCGATGGGGACCTCTGAACCATTGGTAGACATGTGAGGTACATGTGTTGAGTTCAAAGCCAGGAATCAAATGGTGGATGTGACGTGATGTACCATAAGTGTTGGGCTCAAAGGAAGGAATCAAATGTAGGGACACATAAAGTTGTAGAATGTGTCAGTCAAGTGTTATTTCCCTTAATGTCAACCGTATTCCTGGAGCCTTCGACTTTTACAATATAAAAGTTATTTCACTTATGACAAGAAAGCAATTCATGTAATATTGGAAGAATCTAAAAACCAGGACATAAGTCCCAATCTTCAGGGTAAAAACAGAATTAATATTTTACTTCACACTTACTTTGAATGCAGCATTAATCTCCAAGAATGAATCAAATGTTGTAGAATAAAAATCATGTACAGTTTTCCAACTTCCAGAACCTCTTGCTAACTGAACATCCTCTCTGAAGATGAAAACAGAGAAAAAAAATATGAAATTAATGAAAGTATTGTCAGTAAGATTAATAGAGATGGTTCTAGCTCTAAAAACCAGACTATTAGAATCCTTAAAATGCAATTATTTAGTTTCAGTTTTTCAGCAGCAAAAAATTGGTCATGAAATTGATAGATACCGGTATATAAAACTTAATTACAAGATATCTGAGAATTAAATGTCCTGAGGTCATCTCTTATCTTTCTACTTTAGTACATGTAGTAACATAATATAAAATGTATAAAATAAAAGCCATTTTATATTATCTAATACCATTTAATAAAATGTAACAAGAACAACAGTACACAATGATGAAACATGTTTTTCACTTTAGAATACATTCAGTTATGTTTTAGGAAACATTTTAAAAACTTATATTTAAGTTTTGAATATATATATATATATAGTAACACTAAACTCTTTTTGGCCCTTACTGGTTCACCTTGTATCAGTGTAATGGACTGGGGGAGTGGTATGCTTGTCTGCAGCATACTGACTCTATGAGCTAGCATGATAAAGTCGCCCTAAGTGTGCACTAGTACCAGGAAGACCATAAAACACACTCGCACTTCACATTCATACACAAACTTGTTCATAAATTAATCCATAGAGATTAATAGAACAGTTCTCGTAGCAAATAGCTGAAAAATTGCTGATGCAACATTAAGCAACATTCAACCAAACAACCAATTAAACTGTTTTAACATTAATTTAGTGTTAAGAATATATATGTTAAAGTAATAGTTGAAATCAGGAATTACATGAAGTAATTACCTGTAAACCCCAATAAAGTTAGTCATTAAATGTACTTTCTAAAATTTTCTGTAAATACATGTAATTACTGAATTTCTTCATCATTTTTACATCTATTTGTTGAAAACCAGTTTCAATCAATATCTGTGATACCTGCACTGTTTCCAACTAAATTTTTTTGCTTAATTTGTGGTCGTTTGTTTTGCACATATTAATACCAAGGGACAATTATATTATGCCTATTGTGTTATAGTGCATATTTCAAAAACAAGAAAATTTAACTAAACAGATATGTCTAAATTTCCTATACTGTGAAAAGAAAAACAAACACTATTAAGTTTACAATATAACAAATGCTGGTAAGTAGTTGCTGAATTAGAATGTTCAGATATTATTGTTCAGTAAATAGGTGTAAAATTAGCAACAGTTTTCAGTAATTACATGTATTAACTGACAGTGATTTCATAAAACCACTAAATCTGCCAATAATTACATGCTGTCAGTAATTACATGTAATTACTGACCCTCTTAGTAATACATGTAATTCCTGGTTACAACTATTCTTCATTTATAGATAGAATTGTATTTTTAAAATTCTTTGAAATTGATTTCACATGCTTATGTACAAGTGTATACATAATGGTAGTCCCCAAAACTAGTCACAACACAGCAAAATATAATGGATAGAATTGTATTTTTAAAACTCTTTGAAATTGATTTCACATGCTAATGTACAAGTGTATACATAATGGTAGTCCCCAAAACTAGTCACAACACAGCAAAATATAATGGACTTTCCAAATATATATGTAATCAATTGTTATTTACCTTAATTGGTCTGCTGTTTTAGTCCTAACAGGATACACAAGTTTATTCTGAGCAGAATTTGGACTCAGTCTTGATGAGCCATTCGTTGGAGTAAGCCTTGCACTTTTATCTCCAGTATTAACACTTCTGGTACCAGAACTCAGCTGATATGGCGCAGGACTTTTACTTCCAGTTGTCAGCGATGGGTTACTATTGATTGGCGGTAATTCTGTCTTGTCATTAGAACTTTCTGATTGCTTGTTATTGTCCCGTGATTTGTCGAACTTGAACCAGGTGAGTTCCCTTTTGATTTCCGATTTGGTCCAAGATTTTGAAAGAAATTTGCAATAGATTGTAGACGTCCACCAGTCTTATCTTTATCCTAAAAACATAAAATAAATGAAAGTTAAATATATCTTAAGAAAAAAGTGAACTATCAGTGATCATCTAAATAAGAACCAATTTATTGAATTTTTTATAACTTTGAGTACTTGGGACAATGTCAACATTGACTTCTTTTTAGGAGGATGTCCAATTTAAAAATTGATAGATGTGCCAAACGAGTTGTTTTTCAAAATCCAGCAGCATTCATTCTAGGATTGTCCAAAGGGTTCATTTTCAAAAAACCTCCTCTAAAACACCATAGCATCAATATATTTGTGTTAACATAATGTTAAATGTACCCACTTGTGGCCTAAACAATGGAGTCATTTGGCAAAGAAAGGGATCAAAGAGCCCCTTCTAGAATGAACACTTACACAGTAAAGAGCATGTCACTTACACCTAAGAGGAAAGCAAAATGGAATGGTGGATAAAACCAGAGTGCCTAGAGAAAAGCACCAACCTTTGACAAAAGGAATTGAAAGTCAGAGCGGAATTTAAACCTAGGTGGTGAATGACCCTGTGACCTATATGCATGATAAGCTAGCACTTTGAGACCAAAAAAGTACTTGTCATCTTAGTTCACACCAATATGACAGGAATTTCATTTAACATAATCTAAATGTGGGGTTATATTCCAGAACTTGAAATCCCTCTTTCCCATGATATTTTTTTCTGGGGGAGGGAGGGGTATAAAGAAAACCAGTATAAATGTTTGATAATAAAAAAATGAATTTAAATTGGATGCTTGTTTCAGTTATACAGAGAGCACCATTACTGTTAAATTTTAAATTTGTTTCAGGTATTGGTAATGTGACAACTGGTTCTTCATGTCACAATTTTATCATTTCACACCATTTTCAAACCTCTGTGAAACCCATATCAAAAATTGTATTCTCATTCTTACTAGAATCTCCTTCTTTCTCTCCATTATTTCAAGTTTGGAGTTGATGTTTAAAAGAACAAATTAAATGACATCAATAGAAATCAACATTAAAATATGACAAGACACATTGACAACTGATGCACTCAGTGAAATGTAGATATTCATAAATATATTCGTGAGTCTCATAGTACTGAATTGGCCACTGAATAATAACGGTGACCAATTCCAGAAAAGCTTATGGCTTTATCATCATAGGCACTGTCTTAATGATTCATCTTAAAAACATTGTTTTATTGATTATTTTTTCATGTTTTTCTAAACATAAGAAAATATTTTAGTAAAATTTGTGGTAAAATGACCTTAATAAAATAATAAAAATATATTTAAAGAATCTCTACCTCTCTATCTTTCAAGTTCTCTCTGTCCTTCAAATTAGGTAACTGTTGCTGTTCCCGTGATAAACGACGCGGTTGCGGAGGCCGGAGAGCAGCTTCTGTGCTGTAAAAATGACCACACTTGGGACAAATCGTTCTTCTTGTTCCCACTTGTTGTTGAACCGTAAAATTACAATTCGGGCAGGTTAAATCCCTAGTAGATTCTGCAGCCATCTGTAGTTTAAATTCGTTGATAATTTTCCTCTTAAATTTACATTTTGAAGATTTCACGTTTATAAGCCAGGTGCCCCCAGACATCAACCTCCATCTTGATTTACATTAGTGACATCAACAAAATTACAGATCGATTAATAAAAAACAATGGAAACGATTTCTCCTGCTTTAACAAAAACAATCTTACGCAACATTTGAAAAAATTATAAAACACAATTTGAATTTGAGAATATATAAAATTATATAATATTCAAAACATTTAAATTGCAAATCATATTAGATATCTTTTTAAAAGCCTGTCCACAAAGTCCGGTTTTACCGGTTTATCTTTTATTGTAATTCCATTACTTCCTGTGAACTATGTTATTTAAGGAATCGCAGTAAGTTATCAAAACAATTTTGACAATGTTACACAACATTTATGCCTCAAAAGCATACTTGATTACAATGCTACATGACGACATTCATTTTCTTCATTACCGAGATACCCAAGATCCATCTCTATTCAAAAACAACTCTCCAAATTCCTGGGGATTCCCAATTGCAATTTTCAGTTTTAGAACTTTTCGTTTTTTAACAAAATTGAGTTATATAAAAATAAAATGAAGGAAATAGTTTGTAAATGTCTGTTGTTTCACAAAAACTTAATGAAGCATGCTCTTTTGTACAATTTGAGTCATTAAAATATTTAAATTACTACAGTAACTAATGGTATTAATCATGTAAAAATTTTCATTGGTCTACAGTAAGGAAATGATGTAAAGTTTTGAAAATTCCCATAAGAGTGAAAATGAAAGTAGATTTAAGTTGCACAACTGCTAATTTTAGGTTCTAATTTCATCTTTTTGGGGGTATTTATACAGGTACAGTATCAATAAAATATTTACTAGATTCTAAACCTATTTATACAAACAACATCTGATGACTTAATATAGATTGGTTTGTGTGTGTTAAATTCACTTGTAATGTGACATTAACTAATATAAAATTGCTAAGCTAGTATTGTCATTACATTCTGCACATCTAAACTTGCTATAAAATTGCTAAGCTAGTCTTGATATAAAATTGCTAAGCTTGCGATGCACACGTCTGTGTGACATATAACTGTATTCTCATAAACTAAAGTTGTTGGACCCAAAACTGGATTTTGTGCAGAATTATACAGAAAAAATTATTTTGCAACTTCTCTGAATAACTTATGTGATTCAATGTTCAATGGAAATGAAAATGTAATTCTGCAATTGAGCCAATTGCTATTTTTCAACAATAGTATGAAAGAGTAATTCAAACATGTACAAATGGTTGATAATGAAATGACCAAGAAAATTTATACAACTACATTTGAGACATTTTTGTAAACATTAGTTTCTTAGTTTTACTGGCCCCTTAACATAAAAATTGGCTCCAAAATTTTAAAATTTGCTAATGTTTTGGCTTAAAATTTTTCAAAGCCAGATTTAACCCCAGGTAATGGATTATTACATGGTTTGATTTGTTACACACTTGGAAGCATCACAATAAACATTCTAGAAATTTTCCATTTGAACTGTAAGCAGAATAAATATTAACCACCACATTCTGCTGTGCTTACTGTTGGAAAAATAAGCAGTTATATGACATAGAATAAATACTTGATAAAATAGAGTATGAGAACTGATGGGCAATGTTACAATCGCTATGTAATTTGCTAACTTCAAGTTTTATACAAAATTAGACAATTTTGAAGTGCCTTGTCTCATTTTATAAAGAAAACCACAATTAACACATGGCAGATAAAATTTATTAAATCTTCCCTGTAAGGCTAACTGTTCTAAAAAATTACAATCTATGCATTTCATTATTTTTAAAAGAGGAGTAATGAGTTTTTTTACTTTTATAGGCAATGACATTTTGCTTTAAAGAGGTAAATTTTCCTATCAAAATCTTTAAACAAAGTCACTTTGAAAAGTGTTTAGACTATCAAAAACATGGATAAATACTTTGATGAATGTTTTGAAGAAATTTGATCAAATAGAACACCGTCCTGTTTTCAAAACTTTGATGAAAATTAATGGGAATCAACTAATCACAAATCTGATCAACCTAGGTGAGGTCTTCAAGTGACACAGTTTTGGGAAAGCATGGATTAGCTACCTCCATGAAAGCAAATTAACCCATAAAGGTAATTTAAAGGTATTTTTGATTAAAGTACATAAGAGTGCTATTAGTTTTAATGTAAAACTATAAGTACTCGTATATGTCATTCTCTACAAATTTCATTGTGTAAACACCTAAACTTTGATCAAAGTTACATTGGTCCAATTTCTTTGATCAAAGTTTTTCAACAGTGTAGAGCTTCTTATAGAAACCAACCTTGTGCATTGACTTCAACAAGCAGTTTTCATTCTAGGATTTTTCAGAGGGGGGGGGGGCATTTTTAAAATAAATCCTCTAAAACATCATAACATGAATATCTTTGTATTCACGTAAGTTACAATTAAATATGGCCTACTAATGCTGTAACAATTGGGTCATTTGACAAAATAAGGGATCATTGGCCTCATGGTTTTCTTCTAGAATGAACACTGACAAGTCAATGTGCACAGGTAATCTTTTTAAACTCCCCAATAAATTCATTGTATTTATGTGTTCAATATTAATTTTTATGTTTATTTTATTCACAGGGGTAGAATGTTCTCTGTAGCTATATGTGTTATTGTACCTAAGACTCATCTTCTTCACAGCTACACAAATACACTGGAATTAACATAACATAGAAATTTACTGGAAAATAAAAGCAAAAGAAGCAGTATTACTGGTAGTATAATTATAGATATCAGAATCAACATACTGTATGTACTGTTCAAAATTAGTATATAATATATGTATTGATAAGGAATTGGAATCAGATATACCCCTGTAGATATACCCATACTGAAAGGAATTGGAACCAGCATTAAAATTTACTGGTAAAATCAGCACACAGGTGTATTGATAAGGAATACCCCTGTAGATATACCCATACTGAAAGGAATTGGAACCAGCATTAAAATTTACTGGTAAAATCAGCACACAGGTGTATTGATAAGGAATACCCCTGTAGATATACCCATACTGAAAGGAATTGGAACCAGCATTAAAATTTACTGGTAAAATCAGCACACAGGTGTATTGATAAGGAATACCCCTGTAGATATACCCATACTGAAAGGAATTGGAACCAGCATAAAAATTTACTGGTAAAATCAGCACACAGTTGTATTGATAAAGAATTGGAGTTAGCTAGAGATACTGGTGATGGAGCATTGGAAAATATGAAAAAAATAATTGTATATATTACCCTAGTATACAAATTTACTGATAAATAGCTACAATGTGATCAGCAAGTAATAAATATACTGATAAAAAATTGGGTTAGAAAATAAAGAATAACTGATTGATATACTTCCTGTCTTTACCAGCATATTTAAACCAAAAATCAAAAGTTAAAGTAGACTGGAGAATTTCCAAGTTAATGTTCAAACTGAACTTCCCAGGATTACTAGTACTGCAATATGATTTTCACTATCGTTATAATTCACTGAAATTGAAATTTCAACTGCAAACTAGATACATTGTTTAATTTTAACAACAACAGTCTTGATTTTAGTGATTGAAGTGGTAAACATATATTATGAGAAAATGTTGTAAATTTCAAAATCCTGAGTAAAGCTTACAAAATTTCATAGAAAATTGATAAATTTGCATACCATTATTTTGATTTATAAGTGAATTAAAGCAAATTTTGAGTTTTACAGATAGAAAGTTTTGACTTGTGGTCATTATTTGTTCTGAATATAATATTGGTACTATAGATGAACATACTACATGTATATATCCATAAAGTAAAACAGAATCCGTGCAAATTGACATTGAAATGAACTTTCAGCTTTGAAAAAAATGATGGACAACACAATATAGTACCCAACACAAGAAGTCTAGGTTTAAAAGTGTAAGAAGAGGATATTCAAGGATCATAATGTTTAATTAAAATGGATTACATTCCACCATCCCCTTATGAGAGATTAGCTCCCCTTAGAAATGATAGACAGAAGAGACTTAATTCATTCAGTGGATGGCCTGTTACCTGTCCGATTAGCCCAGTTGAATTAAGTAATGACATGTTTTACTATACAGGACTGGAGGATAAAGTCCAATGTACTCACTGTGGAGGGATCCTGAGTGACTGGGATTTTGGTGATAATGTTCATTTGGAACATAAGAGACATTTTCCAGACTGCCCCTGGATAAGACAATGCCAGTTACAGCCCGCTTTATTTGCAAATGCAGGGATTCATCCTCCACCACCGAACCCTGCTATGACTAACTTCAACTTTGCAAACAGATTGCCATCAGGAGAAACGGTTTCCAGTACTTATGTTGCTGCTGACCATATCAACGACCAACCTGGAGTAAATCGACCCAAATATCCAGAATATTCGTTAGAAACAACCCGTATAAATTCTTATAAAGGATGGCCATCGCAGATCAGACAAAGACCCGAAATATTGGCAAAATCTGGATTCTTTTATATGGGTAAAGTTAACATATGTATAAATTATACTTTAAAATTTGGGTGGCTATTTTTAATCCTATAGTTAAATTTGGCGATGGAATATCTTAATGATGTTTATCTTTTCAAGTGTTGCCCAAACAATTCTGTAATGATGTTTTATACCAAAGTAAAAATTCTTTCATAACTTATATGAAAGTGGTTAATTTTGATTTGGTGGAGAAAATCTGAGTTCTTGGAGAAAACCACCCAACTCAGTCTGCAGATTTAACTTTTTTGCTTTAGAATCTGCATGTGTGGGATTTGAACCTATACAGTGAGAGGGACTGTGATTTGTATGTCAGTGCTTTAGATAACTTGGTCAGCCAGACCCACAATCTATGGTGATAAATTACTTAGAGCTCCAGATAAGAGAAGTATCTGTGTAAATACCCTTTAATTCTTTTGAAAATACTCTTTAAATTGTAAATGTAAGAGTATCAAAACCCTTTCAAAATCCTCATTACCCTTTACAATTCTTATAACAGTAGAGCCTGCTATGAGGGTTGAACTCCTGACCCAAGTACCTGTGAAATGCCATTGTCACAATGTAGATGATGTTACTATATTATTGTTAGAAGTTACACTTATTTGAATAATTGTCTTTAAAAATTGAAAATACCCTTTACATGTTTCTGGATACAGTGTCTATACTCTTTATATTTTACAGGATACCCTTTAGAAAAAAAAGTAGGGGGTAATGACCCTTCATATCAAATTTTTATTTGGAGCTCTGGTTAGATAAAAAAAGTAGGGGGTAATGACCCTTCATATCAAATTCTTATTTGGAGCTCTGGTTAGATAAAAAAGTAGGGGGTAATGACCCTTCATATCAAATTCTTATTTGGAGCTCTGGTTAGATAAAAAGTAGGGGGTAATGACCCTTCATATCAAATTTTATTTGGAGCTCTGGTTAGAAAAAAAGTAGGGGGTAATGACCCTTCATATCAAATTCTTATTTGGAGCTCTGGTTAGATAAAAAAGTAGGGGGTAATGACCCTTCATATCAAATTCTTATTTGGAGCTCTGGTTAGATAAAAAAGTAGGGGGTAATGACCCTTCATATCAAATTCTTATTTGGAGCTCTGGTTAGATAAAAAAGTAGGGGGTAATGACCCTTCATATCAAATTCTTATTTGGAGCTCTGGTTAGATAAAAAAGTAGGGGGTAATGACCCTTCATATCAAATTCTTATTTGGAGCTCTGGTTAGATAAAAAAGTAGGGGGTAATGACCCTTCATATCAAATTCTTATTTGGAGCTCTGGTTAGAAAAAAAAGTAGGGGGTAATGACCCTTCATAACAAATTCTTATTTGGAGCTCTGGTTAGATAAAAAAGTAGGGGGTAATGACCCTTCATATCAAATTCTTATTTGGAGCTCTGGTTACTTACCGTATACTCTTAAATACTGTAAAGGGGGAAATTTTCGCATGGGTAAAATTTCTGCTTATTTCGCACTAAAGAAATTACCGCGAAATTTTTCCCACGCAAAAATGACAACTATACAGGTTTATATATCATGATATACAGAATATACACCCACTTATATCGGTAGCGTGGAAATTACACCCACGGGGAATGTCAATTTTCAGAAATCACGAAATTTTCACCCTGCGAAAATAATCCCCTTTACAGTATTCATCTGTAACTGTTTGTTTTTATTATCCCTGCCTTTCCAAGAAAGAGGGGATTTTAAATTCAAGTTTCCGTCCCTCCATCTATCCAAAATTCTTATCTGTGCTAATTCTCCATTTATTTTTCATTTAAAGGTCAAGGGACAAATGTAAGTGTTTTTATTGTGGTGGAATTCTTTATGATTGGGAACCAAATGATGATATATGGGAAGAACATGCAAAATGGTTCCCAGAATGCCCCTATCTTAAATTACAAAAGGGAGATAACTATATCCAGGAGGTACAAAGGGTAAGTGTTATATACATTTGTACAATCAAACATGTGTGCTTTCTTTTATACAATCACATGATGCATATCGTACTGAGCTAAATGTAAGCAATTCTATTTTGTCTATTGTTCATAAACCTCCATCCATTTTTTGTTGCCTATAAACTCATCATTTATACAACTCCTTCAGAACTAGTAAGCTAATAGCAATTGAACTTTTTAGGATTCTTTACTGGTGAGCTATTTCAAGTTTGTGAATAGGTTGACCTTGACTTTTATTCAAGGTCACAGTGACCATGACCTTTAATACTTAACCTTTTAAAGCCTTTTGTATACAATTTGTGTATTTGTAATCTGTTACTACACTTATCTCATATCTTGTACATTGTATTTGGTGTTAGGATTTACTATAACATTTGATAAATTCCTACATTAATTTTAAGAAATTTCATGTAGGAATAGAGGGGCGCATTACATTTGTGTAAAATTTTCATAACCTCTATATGTCATTTGTGCAAAGGGTGCATACTTCTTTTGCGCAAATTTTAATTGCCCATGTCAAACTACTAAATAAACTCCAATTGACCAGTTTAAGTTCACAGGGCCACAGTCAGAGGAAATGAAAAGGAGAAAATGTACTTTGTTATTGGGTAGTAGGAATTGTACACAAGAGACAACATTAGTTGGTCACAGTATGTTACAACAATCGTATATAAATTTGCTTGTAAAGAGATACTTTTAAACGAAAATGACCATTTTTAGACTTGTAAAATGATACCTTTTAAAAAATTTTAACAGACATTTAATAGTGCTTTTATCTGTCTTTGCAATATATATATCCTACTCGAAATCTCACTTTCATCTTTCTGTGGTGAGTAGGAGGCAACCGGTATTACCTGGCTGACGGAAGAGGTAGTGTTTATTTAACATGGCAACATGTTTTGCGCAATCATCATAATTTTGTTTTGCGCAAAAGTCATATGGATTTGTGCAAATCTAATGCACCAAATAGAAGGAAGAGTACTGATTGTTGTATAAACATGTTCATTGAACTTTAAGACAACTTTATACAGATAAATAACATTCACCTGAAAGATCCCCTCCTAAATTTACCAGGATTGAGCTAAATATAAAAAGGAAATAAAAAACTTTTTTTTTCAAAAAAATTAGTGGTGTCTTCCATCAGGCTTAGTCTAGGTTTGTGAAATGTATGTCTTCAGGGCTCTTCCTGGGTCATATTTGGGAATGATAATGGGTCCAATTCACAATTGAAATCTTATGGTCAAGCTGATTTTCATAATTTGAAAAATTAAATAATTGGCTATAAAATGAAAAAATAAATAAAAATAAAAATTTATTCATGTCAAAAATCAATAGTTAAGTTCATTAAACATGTTTCTATTTTAGAGTTTTGTAACAATAATGGTTTTTCATTTTCACAGTATCACATATTTGACAAATAATTTTTTCAATTACAAGAGCCTGGCCCCATTCACAAAAGATTGAGAGTCAGCCCTGTTTACTTATGTTACTGTATAGTTGCTTTTATTCACTAGAGATTTAATTCCATTGTATTCTTGGTTTGACTTTTTACAGAGCAAAAATAAATACCAAGTGGATATTTTCATGTAGCATTCATTAAACTTAGACTTGTATAATCCGAACAGATTACCGTTATTGTTAAAACACTGCATCGTGATAATTTAAACTTGTGAATAAGTTCAAGTTTTTAAACTGTGAAATTTTATCCCTATAGAATTATGGTTAACAACTGTACAGTATTTATTTATTTATTTATTTCTAATATCATAATTTTTCTATCATTTTCAGCATTTGAATGCAATGCAAATTGAAGAAAGTTCAGGTATTAAGTGTGTGTGTGTGTGTGTGTGTGTGTGTGTGTGTGTGTGTGTGGTTTTATCTGTTTCATTTATATAGATTCTTTGTTTTTTGTGTGGTTCTTGTGTCATACAGATAATATTTCTTCTTGATAACTTACATGAATCGGGTAAATAATATCAAATTTTACAGTTAAGTCAGTATATTTCACTTAACTTATGCTCTTGACAATGAAAACACATATACTTTAATGAAAGTTCTCAGAAATATATTCGGGACATAGCACTAATACTACATGCCATTACTTTTGCCTTCATCAGTTTACAAGTTCATTTAGCATTATATTTAAAATATTTTTTTCACATAGTTGTGCCACAATTGTTGTTAAAGTTATTTGATGGACTAGATGTAAAAGTGAACTATGTCACAGTTTTTGTCTATCGTTAAGTTAAAGGTAGTGTTATTAAAGATTATTGTTGGAGTTTAAGATCTACATGTGACCTGTCGGCTAATGTTTAATCTATGTAAAGGATTATGGTGATCGTTACTGTAGGAACCATTCTGTTTATGACAGTGAAATACTCTTCATATCCATAGAAAATCAAATAAATTTGAATAAAAATTGTAATTTTTACTTACTTGTGCCTAGTCGTAACAGGAAATCTGTATGCGCATCTGTGATTAGCCCAGAATATATCAGCACAAGGTAAAACATTGACGCTATGGGGATTAAAAACCAGGCAAATGGCGGATTCTGTTGCGCATATGACATAAAACGTCACCAAGGACATCACTTCCAGTGTAAACTTCACCATTTTCGCCATGTAAAATCCCCATAACGCCAACATATTCCTTTCTACAGACATACTTTATGACAATCGCGGATGCGCATACAGATTTCCTGGTACAACTAGGTACAAGTAATTGAATAATATCAATCTTTATTCAATTTTATTTGATTTTCTATGGATATAAAGAGTATTTCACTGTCACAAACAGAGTTGTTCCTACAGTAGGGGTGTGATATATATATTCAACGTTTGTTGGTTTTATTTATACAGGAGCATCACAGACACCCATAGAAACAGTTCCAAAAACTGTAGATGAACCTTCAACAAGTCAAAGTCATCCGTCTGCTGCAGCAGGATCTTCTACACCATCTGCTGCTTCTGCTAGTAAATCAAACGATAATGCTAAAACGGTTACGTCAGTAACAAGTCTGGCGGAGAGTGAACAGAAAGGTAAGAAATTAAGTTGATTGTGAGATGACTTGATATTCATTTACATCCTGCATGGTCCAGTCAAGGTTATTTCACTTACATCAGGGCAGTCAGTTCTTGGGTAGTAGAGGATACCAACGTATCTGGGGAAAACTATTAGCCTTAGGTAAGCAATCTGACAAACTTCTCCCACTAGCTCTGTTTTAATGGGATTCAAGCCTAGACAAAAGATGATGATGTACAGGGGATGATGAGAAGTGAAATTATATTTAATGTACAGAAATTACTTAATTTGATAATGTCTAGCTCTGTAATTAGGTAACAATAGCACTATATCCAGATGAAGAACCAGATTGATGATGATGTACAGGGGATGATGAGAAGTGAAATTATATTTAATGTACAGAAATTACTTAATTTGATAATGTCTAGCTCTATAATTAGGTAACAATAGCACTATATCCAGATGAAGAACCAGATTAAAACTTCAATTCACTACCACAATTTGTGGCAGACAGATTTTGTTATTAAAAAGGGGTTTTGGAGTTTAATAAAGGACAACATCATTGAAAGAGATTTTTGGACTTCAAAATGATGTGGCAGTAAGTGAGGTGGCAAAATTAATGAGTGGCATTATAACACGTTTTTCTCCTTCTGCATATTGACATCAATAAATTTGTTTTTGTTTTTCAGATGTGAAGGCAATTTTGAAAGAAAATGAAAACTTGAAAAAGCAAAAAGAATGTAAGATATGCATGAGTGATGATGCCACTACAGTTTTTTTGCCGTGTGGTCATTTAGTCTGTTGTCCCGGGTGTGCCGTCTCTGTTACAGATTGTCCAATGTGTCGGAAACCCATTGAAAAAGTAGTGCGGGTGTACTATTGAAATTTGAAATCAAATGTTAAAAAGTGTTGTTTTTTTTCTATTTAATACTTAATCTAGGAAACAGGTAATGGTTTTAAAGCAATTGACTTGTTCACACTTCATAGATAGACAGAGACTGTTACACACATTGGATGGAAAGGAAGAAAATAGCCAACGCTTGACATTCTTACTTTTAGGTTAAGAATGTCAAGTGTGGCACTGTCCTTCATATTAAAAACACCTATTGGCGGGGGATCTTGCTTTCACTGAAACCTCTTGTAACAAATGGAAATTGTCTAATTTATTACTAAGACTGACAATAACTAGGTTTATTCTAAAACAACTGGTGCATTTGGAATTTTCTTGATGTAAAGAAAGTTTGGTTGCTAATACTTGAAATTAGAACAAATCTCTAAACCTTTAAAAAAAAAAAAAGTAAGTCATGGTGAATGGAAATGAATAAATAGAAACAGGCAGAACATGTGTAAATACCAGTTATTGTGTTATTTAAAGAAAGTTTCATATTAATTTACAAAAGAATCATGTGATTATGAGAAAGTTTCATGTTATTACAGAAAAGTTTCCTGAAAGTTTCACATTATTTATTACATGTTACCATGGGAAAGTTACAAACATGTTGATTGGTGGAAGTTACGTAAACATTTTTAATTTCTTTAACCAAACTGAGTCCAATGGCTTTCATAAGAGACCATTACTTTGAAAGGTGAAAAAAATACATAAGACACATTCTTTTGAAATTTGTCGAAAATGGAAGTTTTAATGTTTGAAAATTGAACAGAACCAAATGTATGTATTGATCACCTATTGGAACATAGTGTTTACAATATGAAAGTAAACTGATGGATTTTTGATAACAAATGAAGTTTTGGTATCAAATATACAGAAGGAAACATGACAGTTGTTAATTTGTCATTCAGAGAAGTGACTCTTATTCTACAGTGGGCCACATAAAACCGGAAACTCAAATAAAATGTAACATAAACCAGTCTACACCACTTTATCAGGACATGCTGCTTATTATGTTTGTAAAATTAAGTTTTATCTGAATGCTTGTTTACTTGAAATAAGTCTACACTACTTTATAAGGACATACTGCTGTTTGTGAAATTAGGTTTACCGGTAAACTGAACGCTTGTTTACTTAAAACAAAAGTCTACACTACTTTATAAGGACATATGCTGTTTGTGAAATCAATTTTAAACTGAATGCTTGTTTACTTGAAACAATAGCAGAGGGTGTTCTGACAGACAGGCTCCACTGTATCCATATGTTTTAATGACCAGGTTATGGTACATACAGCAGTAATTTCCAATCATGATATGGACTTGAAATTATGGAAAGTGGATTTATTAATTTTATTATACAGGATTAATCAGTGTTTCCTCTGGGTCTCAAAAATAAATCGCCAGGGCTTTCGCCACTTTTAATTTTTTTCGCCACTTCCAGTATTTTTTTCGCCACTATCAGACATGCTTTTGTCAACGTATTTACTATATTATTTCTAATTTTTTTATTCAATGTTCATGTTAATATAATTGCAATAAGAAACATATTTTTGCCCATTTTACAGAACAATTGGCAAAAGTGACTTTTTCCGCTAGGCCAGGATGAGAGAACCTGGAGTAGTTTTTTTCTGTGGGGGAATTCACATAGCATGTTTCAATTATTTAATCGGAAAATGCTTTTATTTATGAATTATTTTGTGGAAAAGGATCATTTTGAGAAGGTCTGTTATATGATTAAATTTTCATATCAAAAAATGAAATGCATTATTTGTTACCCAAAACCACATGGTTTTTTGACAGGGCCTCCACCACAGACTCTAGTTTCTGTGGATCCATTATTCAATCGGAAAATGCTTTTATTTATGGATTATTTTGTGGAAAAGGATCAATTTGAGAAGGTCTGTTATATGATTAAATTTTTATATCAAAAAACGAAATGCATTATTTGTTTACTACTGTACCGCCACTTCCTGTTTTCATCCTTGTGCGTAAACATTGATAGAGACGTTTTTTATAGCAGATTTTGGAGGTTCTTCCTCAGAATTAATGTTGAGTACATCAGTCAACAGGTATCTATAATCTTGTGGCTAATTAGGCCTTATCAGATTAAAATACACCTGAAAGCAGACAATAGCTTAGGTACACTACCCGTGTCACTGTCATATGTCCACACATCAGTACACTTGTTTTTTTCTGTAATCAGTCAAGTTTTCACACCTGGTACATTGCTTGGGTCACTTATGGTTAATTAGAGGTTATCTGTAGGTTACTGAAGTTGTTTTAGTTAACACACTTGCCGATTTTCACATGGCATAAAATCCCATTTTTATTGCCAAAAATTTTCGCCAATTTTATAATTTTTTCGCCACTTTAATAAAATTTTTGCATTTTGCGAAAATGGCGACCTAAAGCGGAAACACTGTTTAAAGAATTAAGAATCAACAGACATCGCTAGATTACTTGGAATTGTGACAAATATTTTGGGAAATTTTAAAAAATGAAAAGTGGTGTTGTATAAAGTATTATTGAGGTAATTTACTATATTAAGTGATTGTGAGCAGTATAGTAAATATATGTATATATATGAACCATATATTACTGTTGATGTCGTCCTTGTTGTGATGAGCTTTATTAACTACAGTAGTAATGTACTGTCCATTTCACCATTTCTGTGACAATGAGTTATGCATTATTTCAATATAAAATCCAATAAACTTGAACAATGTTTGATATTGTTCACTTACTTGTGCCTAGTCATAATTGAAAAACGGTATGAACATTTGTGATACTTTTTAACTATTTCTCTAGAAAGGAATATATTTGTGTTATGGGGATTTTATGTATCGAAAATAACAATGTTTACACCAGAAGTGATATTCTTGGTGATGTTTTACGTCATTTGCACAAAAGGATCTGCCATTTTCCAGGTTTTTCTACATGTTAAATCCCCATAGTGTTTTTACGTTTTTACGCTGTGCAAAAATATTCTGCACTATCTGTGTATGTGCAGGGCAATTTCCTGTTACAGCTAGGCTGAAAAAAGTGAAAAATTTATTCCAGTTAATCAGATTTCTATGGAAATAAAGCATAATTCACTGTCACAGAAATAGTGATTCAACTATAAGAGTTTTATTTTTGTAATTACATAATTAGACTAGTAAAGTATCCCCTTATCAGCATAAAAACAAAATTCATGCAGTTATGAGCAATATCATTCAATTATTGGGAGTGTTGATTTAAGCTCTCTGATAAGAATAAATTGAACTGCGACAGGAATTATAAAGGAATTGGTAATGTAAACTTATATTTGTCTACAACAAAGTCTGGAAGTTCTGGACAATAATGAAATGGTAGGACATTTTTAATGGGCAAGTTGAAAAGAAATATGCAGTATGCATTATCAATTCAAGATCAGACTCTGTCTGAGGGTGAGACAGGACTCTTTCACCTTTTGGACAGCGAGTTATTTATGCATATTTAAGAAACTAAATTAAAATGCTAAAATTGAAGTTTTTGTGGCAGACAGTCTAACAATTCGAGACGTCATAATCACCCATTTTTACCAGTATTTGGATATTTATTTATGTGTCATGTGCTAGTGACATCGGATGTTATTAGACTGTGTAAGTGTGTAAGTAACTGCTAACATCTGAGTAAGGCTTTTTTTATATGGTATAATTTTGTGTTATTTAAAACTTCAACATATCCATGATAAGGAGACTATACATTTTCTAAGTTTTAATATTTTTGTATTTGTATTATTTATAATGTAGTTCTTGACATTTTTTTCTGATACTTTACCTAAATTATTGTAACATTTTGTTAGTGAATATAGTACAAATATATCATGTATAATTACAGTGTATAAATATGAATCAATGTCAATACTGTAAACGGGAAATTTTCCCACAGGTAAAATTTTCGCTTATTTTGTACTAAAGATTACAGCAAAAATTTTACCCACATAAAAATGTGTAACATATAGGTTAATATATCATATGTAGACAATATGCACTCACTTATATTGGTAACGCAAAAATTGCACCCACGCGAAATGCAAGATTTCAGAAATCGCGAAATTTTTACCCCGCGAAAATAATCCACTTTACAGTACATGTATATAGAGGAACTTACATGAGCGTTCATGTAATACTGAATTTATTAAACAAGTTGAATAAAATTTATTGCAACAACCCTTGTGCAAGTTGCATAAACAGTTTATTCAACAAATTTAATAAATTCAATATTACATAAGCATGAATGCAAGATTCTGTTTGTTTATTGTATAATCTAGAACAACTAAATTTTTTGTATGTTTTTCAGCTATAATAGAATGGCCAAAATGGCTGCAAAACTACAAGTCACACCAGCTATAAAGAATGTCATAATATATTACAACAATCATTTGACGTCACTAACCAAGGAAATAGGAATGATATTACACATGTGAATTTGGGGGTTGATAATACAATGAATAGAAAATAAAGAAGGCCGGATGCCATATCACATGCCGTAACAGTCTGAGACTACAATATCAGTCTGATATTGTTTGAGGTGAATATGGCATGCGATAATAGTGATTTGGCATTTAACATGCTTTATTATTTTTATCACATACATGTACATGTATTTGAATTTTTGGTTAATATGATAGCAATGACCAAAGTACTAAAATTGTGAAATGGGCATGATATTGGGGCTGTGATATTGATTTGTAGTTTGCATCAGTATCATATATATATATATATATATATATAGAGTGTGTGTGACTTTAAATTATAGATTTTCTTATGCAGGTATTTCATTTTGTTGATTTTTTGGTAAAATTTAGGCAAGATAAATGACATTGAAATACTTCTACTATAGTACAGGGTAATCACAAATTTCAGTAATTTCAAGGATTTTTTTATGCACTTGTATACCCTAAATAATTTATATATCAGACAAAACTAAGAATTTAAATCACTTCTAACTGATTGGTTGTCTCCACAATTCAAGACTACTGTAACAATTTCTCATTGAAGTGTTTTCGTTTTTACTGTGTCATGTTTGTATTATCATCTAGTGCACCTAAAACGCCAAAATAATGGTTCTCGGCTCTAAAGGCTAAAATTTAGGTAAACTCTTTAATTATAATATTGCTTTAACAATTGTCGGTACAATGGAATTATTGTTAATGTTTATTTAGTCAGTAAGTGTGAAATCTTCATGTAAATAAAATATAATATTCTTTGTTCATGTGTGTAACCAACACACATATTACTTAAGGCAGTTGTCCATATCAACACTACAGGTGTCTGCCCATCATTCCCCTTGTCTCTAATACAACTTGATACCTGGCACTATAAACACGAAAAATCTAGAAGCAGATAAAGATACGAACAATACAAATCTAAAAGAAGTATCCGAATCTCCTCTGGTGTATTCATTATGGTTTGGTAATGGGGGTTGTGATGAGCTTGAAAAGCAAACACAGTCAAGATTAAGCTGGCAAAATTGTCAAGACAAATGTCCCCCTACCATAAAAACAGAGGGATCAAGTTGACCACTTTGCTATGTTGCCATGAGGATGAAGCTACAATTATAACTAGACTAGCCATAGGGATCATGTCATAGCAGTCTTGGTCTATCACAAAATACCATTTATCTATGGGGCTGTTTGTATTCCTCTTTAGTACTGGGACTGAAGAAGTTCTCTTTGAACTGGGGAATAATTATTGTTTCATACGATTGTGGGGGAAAATCTCATGAGAAAATGTATAGTAGAAGTGTGAAAGCTAATTTCAAAAATTCAATTGGAAAAATTCTCAAAAATATTTAGGAAAATGTAGGTTTTGAACTTTGAAATGCAGTCATTTCGACCCTAAATTAAGAGCAGATTGACAAGTCTGACAAGATTGACAGATAATGTTCTGGCATTATTGATTTAGATACTGGGGTAAGTTGTGTTCAAAAATTAAAAATGCACAAACTGTGATGTACATGCAACAATGAATCACTCTGCGACTTTGGCACTGCATGTGCACTTTGCCACCCAGTAACTAATCTGTTAGATGATGACTATTAGACGAAGAAATATGGTGATGGGTATTTCTTTCTTTATTATAATGTTTATTGTTGCAGTATATACTGACCATCCATATACAAAAAGGACCCTTGGGTAATTAATTTCAGATTTTTACTGTTTGTTTTATGTTTGGAGCACCAACATTGGGTTGTATAAAAAATAAAAATATTAAAAATAGCCCAGTAGTTGTGTAGAAATTGTCACAAAACCACATGTTTTCATAACAGCTGTTATTTATTTGGCAGATGTTATTACCACATATTTTTTTATACCCGTATAACTGTACGCATATAATTTCATACATCGATTGAATAGGATTAAGTAGTCCAATTTTGAATTAAAACAAAATTTTATTGATATTTTTCCAAAAAGTTGCTGTCTCAATGATTGATGATTGATCTTTGATCGTGATAAACTACAAAAAACGATCCGACCGTATGATTAAAGAAAATGGCGGATCTAAAACGTATTTACATTTTTTATCAAATAATCTTTTATTTGACAAAATATGACAAGTTTCTATTAAATATACTTTAATTATCACTAAATTAATGTATATATAGCCAATCATAAAGTTATAAAGCCCATGTACATGTATACTATAAAATATGGGTATAAAAAATATGTGGTAATACACATTTGTTATTGACACGTAAAGGGCAATAACCACTTCGTATTTATTTTCTTTATTTGCTGTTTGGATTGTTCCAATGGCCTTTTTCGCTTGCAGATCGTCATATATTTTTTTCAGATTTCAGACATAGAATTTTTTTTCTTTTTTGCCTTTTGTAAATAAACATTTGTTAGAAATACATGTATTTTTTTTACTTTATCAAATAATTGTATTTAATTATATTTCTTGATTGGCTTGCCTTGCTAAATGAAAGGGAATGACATAAAGCAATAGTTTTTTAAATCATCTCCTCTTCATTTGTTAAATCTAATCAGATTTTTCAGTGTACTGCATGATCAATACCCAAGAATCATATGAAAAACATTTTCTGAAATAATGTTGTTTTTACAGGAAACCATCAATTTATGCGATTCCATTTCAAACAAAAATAATTTTTTCTTGCAATTGTTATGAGGTTTTGTCTGTTATATAGATTAATAGAACTTACACCGGCAACAATGTAAGATGGAGATATCTCAAACGAGGAGGTATATTTTCCTGTCCAGAACGAGCTTTAGCAAGTTCTGGACATTGAAAATATTTATCCGAGTCTGAGATAGCTCTGTCTTACACTGTTACTGGTGTTGGATTCAGAGATATCTTACACCTAGCAACCAACAGAATAACTCAGTGAAGTATGGGAAAATAACCAATGTTGTTGATAACTTTTGTTGAAATCATTCGACTTGTGCTACAACATAATTTGTAAATATAAATTACCGTAATAAGTGTAATAAGTTTATTAATTATAGGCTCATTATGTTAATATTGTAATCTAGTGCAGACTAAATAAATAGGTGCTTGTATGAAATATAGGTTTATTTTGTTTTTGATGGCCCACCTGATCACTTGTTGTTTAACTATGTTTTAAAACCTTCTCCTGATGCTATTTATAGTGTACCTCAGTGGCTGAGTGGTCTAAAGCACTTGCTGTTACATCACAGTGCCTCTCACTAACTTGGTTCGAATCCTACCCGGAACAAATCCTAGAGTTTGTCAGTTCACTTGCTAAAGGACAGTGGTTTTCTCCCATCACTCCAGTTTCCTCCACCATCCCTGCACAAACTGCCTGGATATCCTTACTGGGGCATAAAACAGCAGCTTTCTGTGGCCACTCTGGTTTCCTCCACCATCCCTGAACAAACTGCCAGGATATTCTTACTGGGACATAAAACAGTGGTTTTCTGTGGCCACTCTGGTTTCCTCCACCATCCCTGAACAAACTGCCAGGATATTCTTACTGGGACATAAAACAGCAGCTTTCTGTGGCCACTCTGGTTTCCTCCACCATCCCTGAACAAACTGCCAGGATATCCTTAATGGGACATAAAACAGCAGCTTTCTGTGGCCACTCTGGTTTCCTCCACCATCCCTGAACAAACTGCCAGGATATCTATACTGGGACATAAAACAGCAGCTTTCTGTGGCCACTCTGGTTTCCTCCACCATCCCTAAACAAACTGCCAGGATATACTTACTGGGGCATAAAACAGTGGTTTTCTGTGGCCACTCTTGTTTCCTCCACCATCCCTGAACAAACTTCCTGGATAGCTTTACTGAGCCAAGGCATTAAAGAGTGGTTTTCTGTGGTCACTCTGGTTTCCTCCACCATCCCTGAACAAACTTCCTGGATAGCTTTACTGAGCCAAGGCATTAAAGAGTGGTTTTCTGTGGTCACTCTGGTTTCCTCCACCATCCCTGAACAAACTTCCTGGATAGCTTTACTGAGCCAAGGCATTAAAGAGTGGTTTTCTGTGGTCACTCTGGTTTCCTCCACCATCCCTGAACAAACTGCCTACAGTGGTTTTCTGTGGCCACTCTGGTTTCCTCCACTCATCCCTGAACAAACTGCCTGGATATATTTACTAGGGCATAAAACAGTGGTTTTTTGTGACAACTCTGGTTTCCTCTGCCATCACTGAACAAACTGTCTGGATATCTTTACTGGGGCATAAAACAGTGTTTTTTGTGACCACTCTGATTTCCTCTGCCATCCCTGAACAAACTGTCTGGATATCTTTACTGGGGCATAAAACAGTGGGTTTTTTTGTGACCACTCTGGTTTCCTCCGCCATCCCTGAACAAACTGCCAGGATATCTTTACAGGCCCCGGTTTCACAATCATTCCTTAGCTAAGATTTTCCTTAACTTAAAATTTGCAAAATTTCAAATCCTTATAATTTTGTTAATTTTCAAGGTATTCAGGAATTTAAGGTGTCATTTTAAAGGTCATGATCTGCATTTAGTTTTGACAAAAATATTCATCAATAGTTCCAAAAAGAGATGCTTAAAATTTGTTAAATTTAAGTTAAGGAAAATCTTAGTTAAGAAATGATTGTGAAACTGGAGCCTGGTTCATAAAACTCTATTATTCCACTCTATGTCTTGATGCTATTTATAAAGTCCAAGCCTCTTGGGTTCATGAAGATGATTTAAGGTTTTCTGCTTTAGGTCACTGTGACCTTGATTGTTTTGTAGGTCAACCAGAAGAGCCTTACCGGTAAGTTCTGATGCTATATGAAGTTTCAAGTTTCTAGATCTTCTGGCTAGTGAAAAGAAAACAAGAGGCCCAATGGGGCCTATACTGCTCACCTGGACCATAAGCATGCAAAAACACAAGAAATACTACATTTCAGGAGCAATAACTTTAATGTGGATATTTAGATATGTATGAAACTTGCTACTTAGTTAGATCTTGTCATGTCAATCATTTTTGCAATTTTTACTATTTACTATGTAACTTTTTCTAACCATTCTCTGGAAAAATAATCGAACAACTTTAAAAAATACAAAAAGATTACCTTTAAAAGCTTAATTATCTAGGAGAAAAGTTCTGGCTGAATAAATTTAAAAACACTTGACGCCTGGAAAAATTTCTAAGTTGTCACACGAAAATCTGTATCTTCAGGTAACAGCTGGTTATGCATAAATTTTCTACAGTCTATTATCAGTTGAACAAGTAATTCTGTGCGCGATGCAAGTCCATTTTGAGAGTGAAACCAAAGCAATTACAAGATTTTAAATAGATCTTGACATGGATACGAATGGTTTGCGTCTGGCACTAAATAACGCTTCTACTTCTACTTCTATACTGTAAAGGGAATCCCATACCGCAGATACTGCAAACGTGAACATGCGTGCAGGTTAAAAAGTTGAATGAGAGAGAGGGTAAAATGGCAAATTCAGTGCTGATTAAAAACTGGATAAAATCTGGATTTCCTTTACACGTATGCTGCTCTCACTGCCTCCCGGAAACTGTCTGCTGATGTTGCTTGCAGCACATCTGGCGGGAGTCTGTTCCAGTCAGCTATGGTCCTTGGTATGAAGCTGTTCTGGTAGGCATCAGTGGAGGTGTGAGTCGTAGGAACCGTTGTTGATGGAATTGGCGAGTTTGCACGGTTAGTCTTAGTACATATGCTGGAATGTTTACTGCTGCCTCTCCATTTAAGGTCTTAAACAGGAGAATGAGCCGGGCTATTCTTCTGCGTGTTTCGAGGTTTTGCCAACCAAGAGTCTGTAAGATGTTGGTTACAGTTCCTGGTTCCCAAGAGTAGCTGGATGTAACAAACCGGGCGGCTCTGCGCTGTACCATTTCAATTCCATGGATGTGTTTCTTTCTGTATGGATCCCAAGCTGATGACGCATACTCGAGATCTGGCCATACCAGTGCTTTGTATGCCTGTTCTTTGATGTCTTTGGGGCATTTGTAGATGTTCCTGCGGAGAAAACCTAGGACTCTATTTGCCTTTGATGTAATTTTGCTGATGTGTGGTTCCCATCCTAGGTCTTCAGAGATTTCCATGCCAAGATATGGATAATGGTGGACTGTATCCAGAATCTGTCCCATCATGTGGTATTTGTATTTGATGGGGTTTCTTTTCTTGGTGACCCGCAGTATGTAGCATTTGGCAGGATGGAATGTCATTTGCCAATTCTGTGCCCAGTCAACAAGGTCGTCGAGATCTTTCTGAAGGGTTTCAGCATCTTGTTCATCAGATGTTGTTCTGAATAGTAAGGAATCATCCGCTGAGCAAGAAATTTGTCATATTAGGATAAATGATGCATAATTTTTATAAAAAAAATAGTAAATATGATTTTACATCTTATATTTTTAGATCTGACATTTTGTTTTCCCCTAACATATCGATTTTGCAGTTAAAGATCTATTTTAAATATGTGCAAATAACCACTCTGTTAAGTGAACATGCAAACTTCTACAAGCAGTCTTGAATGACATCGCCATTGTAAACACCCACCTTATATTTTGTCGCATGAAATGATATATATGAAGTAAAGATGGACCCGAAACAGTTTTTTTAGTTACGACTCAGCTCATGTAAGTTAGAGAATTATGATTTGTATCCCTTGTATTGAAAATCTATAAAATATTAGCATTTTTGCTTTCTTTGAAAGAGCCTAAACAAACAGTAACAAAATTGGTTTGATATTTTCAGGAGGTACAAGTAGAATTTGAAGCCAGGATGCCAGAAGACAGTGATTTCCATGGAATCAGAACATTACTACAGCAGGTGAAAAATTATTTTTTTAACACAATCATATATCCCTGTGGTCAAAATATTGAGGATATCTTTGCTCTGTTATCTGTTTAAAAAACTTCACCCTTAACTAGAACTGCATAGGTTTCAATAAAGCCAGCAAGGCAACAAAAGTTGTCTGTAATGATTTTGGATTTGGATCAAGTTTTTCAACTTCTTCCACTTCTTTTACATTTTCTGAATATATTTTTGCAAAACTTACTACTCCATACTATTGCCTACTTTTAAGAAATTTGTCTTCTACTTGGAGATTTACTTAAAGGGCTGGACTGACTATTATTACTAAAATCAATATGGTTATGGTTTCTTCTTTATCAAGACATGTATGAAAGTTATATGGATGCATTATATTAGATTATCCATATTTCCCATATTATTTAATATCTCATTCTGGAAAGTGTTTGGATGTAATCCCCATTTCTACAAGTGGTTCTATGATAAAAGATTGTAAAATGATAACAATGCATATCAACAGACTTCCAAATGGGTTATATGACCAAATGGATTAATATGAACAGAAATATTTTTGATTAGGACATTCACCTTTATAAAAGCAAAATGTAACTATAGATACCAATGTTAGTATCCCAAAAACTTTGATAAGTTATCTGATATTAAATGATAAAACTGATTTTCTACCACATTATTGATGGGTTAATAATCTAATGCCTCAGCACCATCAGTACTTTGATTTTCATTGTATTTTTACAGCTGTTTTTAAAAGCGAATGTAGACATTTCAGAAGTAGCCAATACCATCATATCACAGAATTACATCGGAAGTGTTGTCAAGGTGAGAGTTTCAAGATAAAATGTCAAACTTGGTTGGTTGGTTGGTTGAATATTGCTTAACGTCGCATCAGCAATTTTTCAGCTATTCGCGACGAGAACTATTTAATTAATCTCTATGGATTAATCTATGAACAATTTTTGTGTATGCATGTGAAGTGCGAGTGTGTTGTATGGTCTGCCTTGTACAGCGCACGCTCAGGGCGACTTTACCGTGCTAGCTCACAGAGTCAGTACGCCGCAGACAAGATTACCACTCCCCCAGTCCATTATACTGATACCAGGTGAATCAGTAAAGGCCAACGGTAAGGAAAATTCACTTTCCCACATGTGGTCCGAGCGGGACTCGAACTCACAGCGGTGAGAGACCCTGGATTTGAAGACTGACGTCTTATCCATTAGGCCACCGCGCCCTCAAAATGTCAAACTGATCATTTGAAGTCCAAGCTTCTTGGTTTATATATCTGAGCCGTTGGGGTGCTGCTATGAGCTATATATATTCTAACCAAGAGGCTTAACATGGATTTTCCAATACATATTGCAAGAATCCAAATATTTTAATAGAATATTTGAAGTATGAAACCACTGTAATCCACTATGCTTACATGGATAAGTTTTTTTGTTGTTGTGTGTTTGTATTTTTGTAGCTGATTGTACTTTTATATAAGACTAGTATGTCACAGCTCATGAGAATTTTATATCCTCTGTCAGAATATAATGTACTCTTTACTGTGAAATTTCAGCTGCACTGGTTGTATATCTCTATGTAATTCCCTTGTCAGTCATAATAATATTATGGATTTTATTTACCATTTCTGGGGTTGTAACTATGACAGTCCTTCCAAGACAGGGGTTATCCTAAAGGCAGAGTCTGCCACTTTTGAATCCCACACCCACTTTTACTGTAGCGTATAACAGTTCATCTTTCCCAGGTGTTTCTTCTATATCAGTATGGATATCTTCAGATGCTGAACATTTTTTATAGAAATACAGGATAACTGCTCTTTCACCAATTATGTCAATTTTGCAAATGTCACTTGCCTTGTTTACATTAGAAGGTTACCTCATCAATATAAACTGACTAAATGACACCAGTTCCTAGTAGACAGATTTAAATAGCCAGGGAGTAGTTGGTTTGAAAAGGATATCGATATCGGTACAAGGCTCACATTATTTAAATCGGCCCTCATACTATTACTTACGACTGATACTGAATGACATTGATGATTCAGTGAATGTTATAATAATTTTAAAAGATGTTAATTGTTTGAGAACTTATAAGAAATATATGATATATGATATGTTTCAAACCAGTTAATATTTTAGGCCAGCATATTGCATTGTAAATATATTATTCCAGTATTCCTATTTACCTGAAGATGATAGTGATGACGATGATATGGTTGATGAAGACCCTGTATTTGGATTAACATCAGTTCTAAATATCACTGACAGAAAGGTAGAATATCTTGAACTTTTAAAAAAAAAAAAATACATCTCCCTCTCTCTTTATCTCCCAATAGAGAGAAAGAGAGAGTGAGAGAGGATAGTTACCCGTTTTTATAAGGTAGAATATTTTGAACTTAGATACATTGTAAAAGAAAAAATTACATCTCTCTTTCTCTCTTTATCTCCTTAGAGAGAGAGAGAAAAAGAGTGAGAGAGAGGCAATAGTAACCCGCTTTAATAACCACATACATAATTGTGACAACATGTTTCCACATCTCTCATTTTCAGTGTTAGTCTATCCTTCTGTAGTTCTGTGGTTAAAGAACAATTGTTTTATCCTATTTGTGGTATACCAACATGAATTAATGAAACACAGTATAAAATGTTAGGTCCAATGGTGTTTTAGAACTTTGAGCTACAAAATAAAATGACATTTTGAGTCTAAATTACATTTCTATAAATAATAACTTTCTTGTTTTGATCAGTTTAAATGATACTTGGTATACTTGTAAATACATGTATAAAACAAGGCCCCGTTTGATTTTGAAGTTTTCCATTAAAGATTTCTAGAGAAATTGACATAGTTGGCCTTTGTCTGTGATTACCGCAATGTACTTTTTGAAGACCACTGGTAATGTATTTCGATCCCAGATGCATCTCCTTTTTAGAGTCCAGTTTTCTCTCTTAGGGTTAGCTTCTGCTCTAAAAAACTTGACCAAACAATTAGCCAATATTGAAATTTAGGAGCCAATTTATATGTTAACAAGCCAGTAAAACTAAGAAACGAAAACATGTAAAAGCAACTAAAAAAATTTAGAGCAAAAATATTTCTTATTTTTTGGAGCCCAAAATTGTAAGTTTTAGCGATCGCCGAAATGTGCTAATGGCAGAGCCAACCCTGTCTTTAAAAACCAGTTTAAATAAGTTTTTTGTTCTTATATACGATATATATTTCAGGATTTAAATTGTGTTGGTCATATAAAGTCTATGCTGGTTGAGAGATGTAAATGTGCTGCACCAGAGATGTCACAAAAGTTTTCACAGCTTATAAACAGTCCAGATCAGCAGTTAGGGTTACTTATTAGTGAGAGATTTATCAACATACCACCACAGTTGTCTGTGCCCATGTTTGAATCATTAATGTAAGTATATAATATCTAGTGTTTGAAATATGTCAAAATTTTAAACCAGTACTTGTCTTGATATTTTTAACATTTTCTATTGTGGTGTAAGGGAGACTATTGAAAAAGTAACTGGTCCTTTCCAAAAGTTACGGACTGTGGGATTGGTTATTACTTCGAACACTGATATAATCACACATGTCTAAAGTTTACTCATATCATTGATCTGGTATCTATCAGGTTCATTGAAAATTTGGTTGGATGCCTTAGCATGCATTAAGACCTGGTTAGTTAAGTCAGTCCTGAACATATAGATTCATACGTTCTTATCTTGGTTGCAGTGGCTTGAACTTACCAAGAATACCGGTGCATACAGTACTCCCACTAAGGCATGACAAGACAGGCTTTAGTCTCTCCCAAAAACCAATTGATATTTATTTCTTCTAAAATCTAGTTAACAGACTTAATGGTGATGTTTTAATAATATTTTATGTGTATTTGATTTTAGTAAAGAAATGGAAAAGGCAAAGAGGAAAAAAATGAAATATGACTTCAGTCATTATTTAATGATCTGTAAAACATACAGGTGTAAACTGATGGGGGGTAAGCAACAAGGAGGAGGAGATTCTGGGGAGGAACAGGTGTTTTATACCAACCCAGAAGAAGAGTTAATTAAAGAAGTAAGAAACATTTGTTAATATATAATTGCTTTACTGTAGTACTGTTGACACAAGTGTTGTAATTTATTATGCCTTTCCAAAGTAAGAGACAGCAATGGTAATTGTTGTTTTACATCCCAGTAAAGAGTTTTCAATAACATTCTGAAAGCAGACTGACAATTTTTTTAACTTTTACATCCCAATCAAGAATCTTTCAATAATGGTAGAGAAAACTGGAGTACATGTACCTGGAGAGAATCTATGACATTATATAAGCAGACTGGCAAGCCTTTTCTCACAGGATCTGCCTCTGTCTGAGTTATGGTGATCTGTAATCCAATGCTGAAAAAACTTGCTGCTAAATCTCCATCTTCCTGATTGTTTGTGCATAGTCCCTTTAATTTAGATGTTTGCAAGTTAGGTATAATTACTTCTTGGTACCAAATGTATTGGTCTTTTCATGTTTGTAGAGAATTTCAGGTATATGTACTCTTGATAAATGCTCATTTCCCATAAAAAATGTTTGCCATAAATTCCAATATACATTTAATACTTTGAGGTGACTTTAATGTTATTATCTCCTGCCTTTCAAAGAAAAAGGGTATAATTGATCTTCTATGCTTCCATCTGTTCAGACACTTCTTGGTTTGCTCATTTTCCTGGGATTTATTACCCTTTCATCACAAAAAAACTCCTACTGGTGGGGATCCTAATTTATTGACTTTGTTTCTTTATATTTTCAGGTGAATGATTTGAATTTTACATACTCTGTACAATCAGAGCGGGACTCTATTGTAGATGGAAAGTGGAATGCTGAAGATCAGATGGAAGCATTAAGAACTGTGTTGATAATATCTGCTGATAAACTCCCACTTGT
Source organism: Anadara kagoshimensis (assembly GCA_021292105.1). Lineage (NCBI taxonomy): Eukaryota > Metazoa > Mollusca > Bivalvia > Arcoida > Arcidae > Anadara > Anadara kagoshimensis. The sequence goes on from CM037857.1 coordinate 45,649,498, forward strand.
GATTCAGAAAATCAAGTCAGAGTTGGGAGCTACTTGAAATTTCATTGTTATATTTTATTTTTAAATGTATATAAAATAAAAATTTACATTGTCATTGTTTGTTTTGATACTGTTAACACCTACTGTAAAGGGGATTATTTTCCCAGTGTGAAAATTCCGCGATTTCTGAAATCTTGCATTTCGTGTGGATGTAATTTTCGTGTAACCAATATAAGTGGGTGTATATGCTATATATGTGATATATTAACCGGTATGTTAGACATTTTCACCTGGGTAAAATTTTTGCGGTAATTTCTTTAGTGCAAAATAAGCGAAATTTTACCCACGCGAAAATTTCCCCTTTACAGTATTAATTTAAGCTGTGTATAAATTTTAGCGATTTAATTGCTGTAAAATTCATACATGCTTAAATTAATACATCTACAGTAAAAAAAAATATTTGAAATGGACGATATCTCAATACTGTGTATTTGTCATTTGAATGCGTTAAAAGTTGATTTTCTTCACTATGAATGTTACACTATTTACCAACCTGCACTACATGAACATATGTTAGATTAATCCTTGAAGATGGTAAAATATGTTTTGTCATGAATAGCAAAGATCAACATAAACTAGAATGTGACTAGCCACACTTGCAATTCTACAAAAGAAAAGTCACATTTATCTCAGAAATTACTGCTGAGGTTTAAATAGAAGCAAATGATTCATAGCAAGGTAATTAACATTTATCAAATTAAGTTGATTTAATTGCCAGCACCCATAAAGAAGATGTGCATATGAAGAACCTTTTACTTCATTAAAATAAAAATCTAGTAAAGAAATTGTAATTGAAAATTAAAAATGAAAAATATATACTTCACCATAGGATAAAAAAACAACAAATAAAGGAGTTGAGTAATGGTGTTAAACATCCCAGTCAAGAATATTTCACTTATATTGAGACGTTGCCAGCTATAGGCAAAGGTGCAGAAATTTTGCCTGTGCATTGCACTGATGACATTATACAACAGGGTTCTTTAGTGTGCCAAAGCTACCAAGACATGGGACCTCATTTGTTTTAAGTTCCCATCTGAAAGAACCGTGACTTTCATTTGTAATGCCGAGTGCTTGGTGAAAGAACAGTCACTACCCACTTTTAAGTCTTGGGTCGGAGAGACCCGGCCAGGGTTCAAAGCCATGACCTCCCACTTACGGAGCGAGCACTCTACCAACTTAGCTACCGCAGTGATCAACAAATAAAGGAAGTATAGAGACAAGACAAGATAAACATGTATTGAGTGACCACTGATTATAAAACTCCAGACTGCTGGGGGCAGCCATTCTGCTACAATAACTATATGATGTCCAGTGGCAGTGTTCATTCTAGGATTTTTCAGAGGAAGCATTTTCAAAAAACTCTAAAACACTGTAACATCAAAATTATTGCATTCATGTAATGTTAAATATGGCCCACTAAGGCCTTAACAATAGGGCGATTTGGCAAAATGAGGAATCAGTGGCCTGTTAGAATGAACACCGCAGTAGTGTGGTAGTCACACCAATTTGACTTGGAAGCAGATTTTCTACAGTTCTTACAATAAAAGATAATTGCCAGCTGAACAACATGTACTTGATAATAAGGAGGATAACCTAGAACATGACACAAACACATTGAGTCCCTAATTATAAATCGCTCACTTTGGAATAACATTGGATTCTGTAAACAAACTTTTATTTGTGGATATTAACTTTCATGATACTCTAAAACATTTCATGAATGAACTTTCCGGATGTGAACTTTACCTGAAAATTTGGTATAAACACATGTACTAGTAATGCCATTTTCAAAAACAAGTTTGCAACGAATAACTTTCGCATTTATTTTGTTCATGCGAAACTCGTGGAATATTAATAGCATGCGAATAAAAGTTTGTTAACAGTATAATGTCAAAGTGGTTCAAAAACCTTAGTAGAATCAAATCAATCCATATCAATTTTTAGCTCACCTGACCATAGGTCACGTGAGCTTATGGCATAGCGCAGCGTGTGTATGTGCGTGCGTGCATGAATGCGTGTGTGGGTGAATGCGTGCGTGCGTGAGTGCGTCGTTAACACACATTTTCGACTTCTCCTCTGAAACTGCTGGACAGATTTCAATGAAACTTGGTAAGAAGTATATATGGGCCGGTGCAATTCAGATTTGTTCGTGGCGTTGCCATGGCTACCATATGTAGGTCAAGGTGTCCTAGGGTTGCAAAAATCTTAAAAAATCTTCTTCTCAAATCCAATGATTGGAGAAAAAATCTGATGTGATATTTGGCTTCTCTAGGGTCTTAAGCCTATAGTTTGTTCATTTTTTGAAATTCGGACAAAAATTAGGTTACGCGTTTTTGCGTTTAATTTTGAAAAAATCGTAAAAAAGCTTCAAATTGTTAAAACTTGACTATTTGACCAGATAATGACATGGGGTTTTCAGTTTTGACATATTCTTATAATTACCTTCAAAATGGTGTCAAGGTCAATTATGAAGGTCATGACCTGATTTTTTACCTTATATTATTTATTATCTCGAAAACTATGAACTTTTTATATAAGCATGTATATTAGAATATTGTTGGTATTGATGTAACGATTATTTTGATATATAGATTAAGGTCAGTGGTTCAAAGGTCAAGGTCACAGATGCGAATGAATACTGAAATGATTCATTATCTTGAAAACTATTAACTTTTTGTATAGGCATGTATATTAGAATGTTGTAGGTATTAATACAACGATCATTTTGATGTATAGAAAAAGGTCATGGGTTCAAAGGTCAAGGTCACAGTAGCAAAACTATACCAAAATTGTTAATTATCTCGAAAACTAAACTTTTTGTATAGGCATGTATATATGAAATGGTGTTGGTTTTGATGTAACAATCATTTTGATATATAGATTGAGGTCATTGGTTTAAAGGTCAAGGTCACAGATGCAAAAGAAACCTGAAATGGTTCATTATCTTGAAAACTATTAACTTTTTGTATAAGCATGAATATTAGAATGTTGTAGGTATTGATACAACGATCATTTTGATGTATAGAAAAAGGTCATGGGTCCAAAGGTCAAGGTCACAGTAGCAAATCAATACCAATATGGTTAATTATCTTGAAAACTATAAACTTTTTGTATAGGCATGTATATTGGAATATTGTTGCTATTGTTGTAATGATCATTTTGATATATAGATTAAGGTCATTGGTTCAAAGGTCAAGGTCACAGATGCGAAAGAAAACTGAAATGGTTCATTATCTTGAAAACTATGAACTTTTTGTATAAGCATGTATATGAGAAAGTTGTAGGTATTGATGTAACGGTCATTTTGATGTATAGAAAAAGGTCATGGGTCCAAAGGTCAAGGTCACAGTAGCAAAACAATACCAAAATCGTTAATTATCTTGAAAACTATAAACTTTTTGTATAGGCGTGTATATTGGAATATTATTGGTATTGATGTAACGATCATTTTGATATATAGATTAAGGTCATTGGTTCAAAGATCAAGGTCACAGATGTGAAAGAATACTGAAATGGTTCATTATCTTGAAAACTATTAACTTTTTGTATAAGAATGTATATTAGATTGTTGTAGGTATTGATACAACGATCATTTTGATGTATAGAAAAAGGTCATGGGTTCAAAGGTCAAGGTCATGGTTTCAAAACAATACCAAAAAGGTTAATTATCTCGAAAACTATAAAGTTGATATTAACACAAGAATTCAATACTGATGAACTTTGAAACATAATTTTCATTTATGCATTATTTAAAATCCAGCACAATGTATGTTGCTTTTTGGTCCCAACTGCTGAAAGTTTAATTTGGATGTTCTTTGTAATAAATGTAATAGACTATTGAATCCCTGCACGAGATACTGCCCATATCCACAGATGAGTGTAAAGGTCTATGCCTCTTGTTTTAAGTATACATAGACCTAGATCTACTTCAACCAGGGAAATGAGACCGGTGCTCCGGCAGGCTAAGCACCTCCTGGTTAGCTAGCTACATCCCACAGGCACTTGTTTCTGATATTAAAAAAATAACACTCTCTACTTAAACATAACATAACAAATAATATCAGAAACAAGTGCCTGTGCTACATCCACCGCGTGAGTACCGTCAATATTGGGAATGAAAGGAAGATGGAACTATGGGATGTCAATATATATCCAGGGTAATTATGGATACAGATATGTCATACTTTTTTAAGGCCTTGGTAAGCCTGGACCTGCATTATCCTTGTGACCACAATTTGTAAGCAGCTTTCTTCGTTGTATAAAGTCCCCGTGGTGGGGGAAAAGCTCTACCATGGCCTACTAATTGTAAAACAAATACACTATAAGCAGGAGAAGCAGGTTTATTGCTGCATAGAAAAATGAAAGTTGACAATAGAAAAATTGAAGTCATCACGTTTGTCATACAGCTTCAATTTTACCCTTTCGTTTGCGTTATAACTGAGGTATAAGTGTAAATATGAAGCAGAACCTGAAGAATCGGTCCAAGCTCATCAAGCTCACTGGGATAAATGGCATCCATATAATCTCTAAGTTTAAGATGATAGAAAGTCATCTATATATTTGTGTGTGTAGTTGCATGATTTGGCGACATTCCTCTCTCAAGATTTAACCAGATTCTGCATAAATTCTACTTTATACGATTAAATAAACTCACCAGCAAGCAATGGTGTACAGTTTGTACCCATTGATATATCGATTGTTTGTTGGAAAATTATATTGCCAAACACAGCAAATATAAAAAACTCTAACATTTTGTTAATGATATCTAAAGTGTATGGACGGAACTGTATGCAAAAAGGTAGCTACGGCGAAGCGAGAGACAATGCGGTCAACAAGTAAATTGTTTCTTGTTTTCCTGTTGCAGAAATAGCAACTCGACAACAAAATTCGGTAAGTAAGCAGTTGTTCTGTATCTTCTTCTTGAACGTTTTTGTATGTTATAGAATCTCAAAATAAATTAAATATTCCATTAAGAACAGCCATGAACACGTATTTGACCAGGTAAAATGTAGATTTATGCTCATTTAGTCGAAATTACCTGAGAATTTTAAGATACATGAAAACAAACTTTTTTTTCAATCAGTCTATATAGTTACAAAATTTACTTTGGCACAGAAACATTCAAAATATTGATTCAAACAACATGACTAACAACATGTTACTGTACCGGTAAAATAGTAACAAAATATATTCTGTTGCAATTAGCTTGAGGTCAAATTGTAAATTGACTAGACTAGTAAGTTAATTTGTGTCTATAACGGTAGTCGGAATTTCTAGTAAAAGAAACACTGTACCGGTAGCTTTTTATTGACACTCTGGGGTACTGGAGAAATTTCTTTCTTTTTTCTGTCAGAGATTTTTTAGTACTTTTATGCTTATGTCATATATCACTTTTTGAATGTGTTTTATGATTAAAATTTAAAAAGTAATGACACTTATTATGCTACCATAGGATTCTTTACGACTCGACCCGCCCCTTTCGCGGGTACCGGATATCACGTAAAGACTCGTTAAACCATTCAATAACTGTAACTTGTATACATAACTATAATGAAAATACAACCACCACTTTCCCTTAAACTATGGAGTGATATTGCTTTGGTAATCTCACAAATGAAATGGAGCTTAGGCCATTGACAAAATCTCTATCTGTCTCTATTTTGTGCAAGTTTATCTACACCCATTCCGTTTGATTTCTAGTTCTGTGTCTCTTCTCTAGGTGTTTTAGGACGTCCTTTTTCCCTTTTTCCCTGCGGATTCCATCTAAGGGCTTGTTTTGTGATGTTTTGGCAGGTTATCTGATGGTGTGACCTATCCATCCCCGTTTCCGCTTTTGTATTTGTTTTCCAATCGGATCTTGATTTGTAAACGGACATAGTCTTTCATTACTAGTCATATCTTCAGGATTCTTCTCAGGCAATAGTTAACAAAACTATGTAGTCTTTGTACCATCTGGTTTGATTTTCTTCAAGTTTCAGAGCCAAACAATAAGACAGATTTAGTTTAGAAATGATTCCATACTTTCTCCAAGATGAGAAAAACTGTTCTGGCTTTGGTGATTCTTGATCTTGGCTTACACTTTTACAATATTTGTATATTATTTCAGAGTCAATAAGGCAATGTTCATACTAGAGGCCCAATGAGCCTGATACGCTCACCTGATAAATTATGACTAGCTGATACATTTCAAAAAACATAAATTTAATACAATGTACTGTAACTCCAATGTAAAAATATTTCCATATAGCGACTATTTGAGGCTTTTTCAGATAACTAACCATTTCAGTATTCCTTTGCATCTGCGACCTTGACCTTTGAATCCATGTCATTCATTTATTCATCAAAATGATTATTGTATGAAGACCTGCAATGCTCTAAAATACATACAAAAAGTTTATACTTTTCTAGATACTAACTAACCATTTCGGTATTCGTTCATATATATGTGACCTTGACCTTTGAATCCACGACCTTTATCCATACATGTATATCAAAATACTCGATGTATCAATGTCTGCAATATTCTAATATGTATGCCTTACAAAAAATATAGTTTTCGAGATAATCAACCATTTTGGTATTGATTTGCATCCTTGACCTTGACTTTTGAACTGATGACCTTCATCCATATATCAAAATGACCCCTAGGAAGAATGTCGACTTCGTCCATTTGACGGCTGTGCATGCAGACCCCCCCCCCTCTTTTTTTTATCTAATTCACCCCTGACAGTCACTACCCACTTTTAAGTCTTGGGTCAGACCCGGTCGGGGTTCGAACCCACGGTCTTCCACTTACGGAGCGATCACTCTACCAACTGAACTACCGCAGTTGTGATAAGGAATGAACTCGTTATAAAACCTGTATTATCTCGTTTAAACGACTTAGAATCTCGGTTACAAATTAATATATTTTTTCTTTTGTATAAAATGGCACGAATTATAATAAAACAAGCTATTCCATAGGCCATGAATGCTGTTTAGCTTCCATTTTGCCATTTGTTAAAAGTAATACATGCCACACAATGTTTGACAGTCTTTGGCTCAGGTAAGCTAATTATAAAATATACGTCTTTCGTCTTTGGTAATATTCAAGCTCGCGTTAAAATCGGAGAGCTCCCCTTCTTTGGGAATTCTATATCCGTTGGATGCAACTTCGATTCCTTGAGGGCTCTATACGTTGGGGGCTCCATACAGGTTCTAACCTGTTGGTCGGTCACTTCCCAGTGTCAGACGACCATCCTATGTAACAGAATAGGGAAAAATTCAGGGCCAAACTGGGACTCGAACCCGATACCTTCCCAATATTTGCGGCATGCTCTCAGTGAGCAGCTAAGCTACTCGGTCACCTTTCGAGCACGGTCTGCCATAGTTTCTGAATGACTCGGGCAAAAACCCAGGCCTCTTTAACAGGGTTTTTATTTTTTGGACAAAGTGAAATTTTATACTCTCTACATGTGGCAAATTATCAATAACGCCAAACTTATGTTTTCAATTATTTTGTCAGCAACTAGTAACTTCTTAACAAGTTTTTAATGAAAATTGATAAACTATGATACGGCCGGGTAGAGTGGAGTATGGGTGTTGCCCCAATCACTTATATCGAGCCTGTCAGTTCAGGGGTGGTGGAGGAAACTGGAGTGTCTGGAGAAAAGCGACCTAACAAACTTTCTCCAGGCTGACTAATCAAATTTATTTATTTGTCCAGATCGGTACATTGAATTTGTAAATGCGCACGGTTGTCATTTAGGTAGTTTTTTATCGTTCAGTGTTTGATTTTTGTACAATTTTCATACAAAAAGTCCGAATTTTTAGTACTTTTAGTTTTTAAAAAAAAATTCAAAATGGAAAAATCCGTGTAATTTGACCTTTTCATTTTATCCCTTTTATCCGTTTTTATGGTACAAGTCCGTCAAAAACGGATAAATCCGTCGAATTGGTCAGTCTGTTTCTCACATTTCTGCTCAGAGAGGGATTCCAACCCAGGCGGCGAGATTTTTTTCTATAAAATTATTATACGAAAATCCTTTGTATTGGAATTTTCTTCGCTCATTGATTGATAAACTTTATTTTTTATTTTTTGTTCATTCATCAATCATCTTTGCAGAGGACATAAACAATGTCAATTAAATTTTATAATAATTTCAAATGTTATCAAAAGTGAATACAGGGTTGTTTTTTAATTACATTTTTAAAATTTTTAAAATTTATTTTAATTAATGTAATTTAATTTTTAATTTATTTTTTGGTATAATTGCTGATCAGTTAAAAATCTAGCGACAGTTAAAATATCTTTGAATTTCCCTTTCAGTTGGCCCCCTTATAACATCAGCCAATTAGGACAAAGCAGCGCCACGTGGGATGCAAATGCAACAGCCTTGAGCGCCATTAAACCAGGTGCGGTCTGGGTAGCAAGTCGGATCATAATTAGTGTTGGATTATTCACGTGGTGCATTTGGATTTAGCTGTTTATTGGTGATTCTTAAAATTCACGCGTTTCATATTGGATTTAAATAGCAGTTTATTGGTGATTCAGTTAATTCATGTATTATATATTGGATTTAGCAGTGTAATCAACATACCGGATACAGCGTGGTGACGTTCTAATTTGAAAAATCTTCAACTTACAAGACATCTCTGTGTAAGGTAAGTGCATTTGTTTATTATACCACTGACATGTGCTACTTTTAATGTTATAAAATAATTCATTTAAAAGTACGTTTGAAGGCATTTTTCTTAAAAATTCAAAAGTAGCACCTGACACCACGTGCAATTCTCGCCGCAGTTTTCAAGCGTGATAATTTTGTGGGTAAATATTTGCATTGATTGAAAGTATAAGTAAATCCAAAATTAAACATATTATTTTCCAAATATTGAGTAAATAACAGATAACTAACGTTTTTTTAAATAAAAAGTTTAGACACATTTTTTCAGTTGCGTAAATTAATTCAAAACGGAAGCTCCCGAGGTCGGGTAAATTTCTTTCTTTCATAAATTATCACTTTTGAAGCTGCGTGCATTATATTTAGCTATAATTAACTTATTTTGTAATAGTGACATTAATATTATTATTTTACAAATGAAACCCCAAAGGCTCGGTATGTAACTACTGTTTTACTGAGGTAAAACATTTGCATAAAATGAATGTCAAAAGTTTTTTAAATGATTTTTTGTAACAAAAAGTAGACATTTAGGACCTTAATTTCTCATAAAGTATTGCAACTTTCAATATATTTTTACATTGGGAGAAAGTATGTTAGTTTTATTGCCGTTCAAATATGAGTTTACTAGGCGTGATACTTTAGCTGTACTGGTCTGGGTAGCTCAGTTGGTAGAGCACTCGTCTATAGTGTGGGAGGTCACGGGTTCAATCCCCGGTCTGATCTACATTTTTCTCATTCCTGTTACACTTTGGTACCAGTGTGTTCCACTGAATTGATTGACTGGCAATTATGGGCCATATAAAGTCCATCAAAGGGAAATGGTGTGAGATTTCCCACTTGAGAATAGGAATATATTATAGTGAGATTTGGGTAGCTTAGTTCGTAGAGCACTCTCCTCCTGTGTTCCATCTCTGGTCCTACCCTGCATTATTGCAAGTTAGGTAGTTATAATAGCTGAACCGGCTTTTTACCACCACACTGGATATTATTTATAATGTTTGAAGAAATATTTACAAATAAATATATTTAATACTAGGGGTGTGCGATAATACCGGTATACCGGTATATTGCGGTATGGCAGGGTCAATACAATATACCGGTACACAAAATAAAAAACCAGTATACCGCAGAAATTAAAAAAAAAAAATCAGTAGATTATGCTTTACGGTCAATTTTTTGTTATTAACACTCAAAAGGCTGTAATATAATCTTTATCTCGTAAGTGTTTGTCAACTACATACAAAATAAAGCGCGTTTGAGATACAGACATGTATACATGTTATAACTGATACTGGCAGACGACGAAGTAAAACTTGTCAAAAACAAACGAGCAAAGGCGAAAGTGTGGGAACATTTTAAATTTAGGCAAATAGCGGGGACTATTAATGAAAATATAGCAGTATGCACTGTCTGTAATGCAGACGTTAAATATGCTGGGGGTACAAGTAATCTTACTTCGCACATTCGCCACCATCACCCAAACTTGGATGCCGGTTCGTTTATCTTTTAAGCATTCATTAACTTTGCAATAATATGTATTGCAATATTTTCTCAAATAATGCAATATATTGCAATATGCTTTTTTTCCCAATACCCACCCCTATCTAATACTACTTCATTTAATTTCAATGTAAGCTCACCTGTATCATTACGTTAATTTTTTTATGATCCAGGGGTGGGTAACTCGAAGCTCTCTTAACAGTTACGAATACTTAACGTCTACTTACGAAACTTGTAGAATAAAATCGGGTAACTCAAAACTGGTGATGGACACAATATAAATAAAATGTCAGTATCACAATGCATTAGGGATGTTTCCGATGCTTTAGCTAGCAATTCTGGGAACTTCATCAGGTTTCCTAAAGAAAGAGTCGACCAAGTCATTGTCAAACAGAAATTTTTCAATTTGGCTAATTTCCCTAATGTTCTAGGAGCAATTGATGGCACTTTAATCCCTATCATTGGCCCACACATAGACGAACATTTGTACGTCTGCCGTAAAGGTTTTCATACGATCAATGTTCAAGGCATACTTGACTCTGATAAAAGCTTTACGAATATTGTTGTTCGTTGGCCTGGCAGTACCCACGACTCGTATATCTGGGCTAAATGTGAGGTGCTTCGACTTTTTGAAACGGGGGACATAAGAGATGGATGGCTGCTTGGTGACTCTGGGTATCCCTGTCAACGTTGGCTACTCACACCACTGTTACAGCCAAACAGTAGGGCAGAAAGGAAGTACAACGTGGCTCATAAAACGACCAGAAATATCGTAGAGAGGGGTTTTGGTATGTGGAAAATGCGTTTTAGGTGTCTACATAAATCGGGTGGACATTTAATGTTTTCGCCATCGCGATGCATCCGTGTCATACTATCAACCGCTGTCTTGCACAATATCTGCATTGATAAAAATATACCACTAACTGATAGTACCTCTGATAATGGCTATGACGATGGCGATATTGACAATGATTTAACACAAGGATACGATGGACCTTTGAGTGATGGCGGTTCTTTTAGACAACATATAATTAACACAGTGTTTTGCACTTGAATTAGTAAATCAATTTTGTAAACATGTAATGAATAACGAATAACTAAACGCATTGTTAAATCTTGTACCATGTGTTTATTTACATGTGCTTTTCACCAATAAAACTTGAAATGTGTAAATATCTTTATCTCTTATATATTACATGATTAATAATACATGTAAAACAAGAAATTCTGCCAACGCATACCCATGTCCACTCCCGGAAAACAAAAGTGACAATTCCAAAGGGCCATAACTGTCAAAACTGATTGAAATTAGGACCAAGTCGAAATTGACCTATGGTTTAATATGATTTGAATATCTCAACAAATAAACGGGAAAATGTAGTAAAACTTTTAAGACAGACTCACGGAGGAAAAAAAACTATGACCCCCTTCCGGTTTCACTGGGAGTGGACCAATAATTATGAAGCTACACAAGCGTAACACGTGATCAATATCACAAAATGTTCATGGAAACGCAATTGGAAACGTTGACGAAATAAAGTAATTTTATACAAGAAAATGTAATTTTTGGACAATTCAATATTTACAAATGGAGCTTCACGTGGTACGCTAGTGAAGCCTTTAAAAGAATTTGAACTACATAAACTTTTACGGGCTAGCTGCACTCACTAAAAATAAAAACTTAAAAACACAATCCAATAATAGTCAATTTGTTATTTTACCAGCATTTAGGAATAGAATAAAATAGGCGATCAAAATACAGAGAACGGCTGGGAATCACATCGTGTCACGGTGTGTGTGTGTGTGTGTGTGTGTGTATATGTGTGTGTGTGTGTGTGTGTGAGAGAGAGGAGAGAGAGAGAGAATGAAAGAGAGAAAGGGGTCTGTAGTTGCTCAATTTACTTCCTTGAATAACCTTCCATTCAACTGGTTTCTCGTACCGTGTGTGATGGTGTAAATCCTTGTAAGCATTCCAGTATCCTTTCTTCTATATTTAATTTTTGCTCCTCAATTTCAAGACGTCGTCTTTTAATTTCTAATGTTTCCTTTTTTAATTTCAGTTTCTCTTCTTCTATTTCGATTAATCTCTGGGTGTCGGTTTTATTTCTTCTAGTTGGTTTCTTCTTAGACAAATTGGAAATTTCAATGACATGCACGTCTTGTTCTCTTTCCTGACATTTCGTTTTTTCTGTAGCTTGTTGTAACTTTGTATGCCAGATAGTTTCAATACTGTCACTTAAGGACACATCATTCGGATCAGTCTGTTCAGCATCTGTCTCTTCGATTTCTACTGTTTTTGTGTTCTTCAGCTGTTCAGAATCCTCCCAACCCGCTATTCCCTCCACTGCAGTCCGACCTAATATCGAAATAACTTTTTGTTCCAGAATGGACAAATCGTCAGTCGATGAGCCGCCACCAGTTTTTGATTTTTCTTTTTGTATTTTGCAATTTTTCAATTTTATTGCACTAGACCAATCCTGCCATTTCTTCTTTATTTGCTCTCCAGTCCTTTTTTGGATCGATACTGCATTGACTTTTTCACTAATTGTGGCCCATTCTCTTTTTTCTTTTCATTGGATATAGTGTCGCTAAATTTATTAAACAGTGTTTCTTTCCTCATTAGAACTTCGTCAGCAATGATGTGTAGTTCGTCTTCTTTAAAATTAGCCTTACGGTTTTTTTTTTGATTGCGAAACTTGTGCCGTTTCTTCCATGTCTATAACTTAAAACTTATCTTTTTAAAAAGAAATTTTAAATATGTTTCATTATTCCGTGTAAATAATTGTGCTTGACTAATACGTGTCAACTGTTGCGGCCCTATGTTCCCCAGGGAATCAAGAGAGATAAGTAAGTAAGTAATTATAATTAAGTAAGTAATTCGTGTCAACACCATTTTTTAAATAAAGACGCTTATATAAACATATCTTCCATACGTGCCAACACTCCTGTTTATTCAAATTTGTCAACATCATGGATTATGGATATAATGCTTAATCTTCGGAAAATATTTTTTGAAAAAGCTTGTAGCCTTTAGGATACAAGAGCAGGAGCACACAATTGTGAAAAACGAGAGAGAGAGAGAGAGAGAGAGAGAGAGAGAGAGAGAGAGAGAGTATCGATGAAACTAAATGCAAAAAATGTGAAATTAAAGTATGTGATCCGATGGGAACTATAATTTAATTTCACCTTGAAAATTTTCCCATTTAACTGTACGTTGTGTTTTCAAACTACTACATTCATGTTCGTATATTGAATTTTATGGGATTAACGTTTCAAAATTCAACAGGCCCACTTCGTAATTCAGTGTTACTTTTTTACCCTGTTCGAAGCAGTTGCTATTTAGTTAGTGACTTTAATTTGCCGTATTTCTTTTGACTGTCATTTAATTATTTCTGTGTAAGTTCTACTGTTCTAAAGTAATTAAGTAGTAACCGAACATTAGAAGAAACTACGAGGAAGTAAAAGAAAAACGCTGTATATTACAGAATATACGAACGAAACGAATTCGTAACTCTACACGTAAACCATGATCGTAAGTACGCGTTAAGGACGTTTCGAGTTACCCGTGTAAATTTGTCGCAGTATAAACTTACGATCGTCGTAACATCTACTTACGAATCATATTTAAGATTGGTTTGAGTTACCCACCCCAGACCTTGGAAAAAGCACTTCTCATCCTGAACAAATTGAAACAGCCCAGTGACTAGTGGAAGTTTATTAACACTTGAAATAAATAACTAGTATGGCGACACCTTAAGGGGTTTCGCAGGAAAGAATGGAACAATCTAGAGGATTCCCATTGTATTCCAATACACATGCCTGTACAAAAATTTTTCTAGACAATTAACCATTTCAGTTTACTTTTGCATCTGTGACCTTGACCTTTCAATCAATGACCTTCATCTTTACAGCAAAATGACCGTTGTATCAATACCTACAATATTCCAATATACATCCCTTTATAAAAAGTTTAAAGTTTTCCAGATAATTAACAATTTACATATTTTTTGTACCTATGGCCTTGACCTATGAACTCATGACCTTCATTTACATTTCGAAATGAATGTTGTACAAATATACAAATGCCTACAACAATCCAATAAACATGCCTATATACAAATGTATGTATAAAAAATGATAATTCCAGATAATTAACCATTTCGATTTTCTGTTGTATCTATGACCTTGACCTTTGAACTCATGACCTTCATTTACATATCAAAATGACATATTGTGTACATGGGGTGTCCAGGTTAGGTTGGTACTCGTATCTACAGTACTTGCCTGTCAAAATGACAAATGTTTAAAACAGACCTGGTGATGTCTTCATATAAGTGAAATATTGTGTACTAGGAAAAACTCATTCAATCAATAAATTAAGGTGTGGGGGATTGTGCTTAACAGGTGACCAGGTAGCTCAAATCCAAAGCATTCTGTTAGTATGGGAAGGTCCCAGATTCAAAGTACACGTATAGGTTTTCCATGTGCATTTGTCTCAGTCTTTTTTCCGTTTCATAGGTATTAACTACTAAGCAACCATTACCCCATTAAATGATTAAGGCCATGTTGTTTTTATAGATCTTAGTGTGAGAAAGGTTGTTGGTTTGCTTTCCAAAGGTCTTCGGTTTTCTCTTGGCACTCCAGTTTCCTCCACCATTTACGATATAAGTGAAAATACTCTTGACTTATGTAAAATTAAAAAAACCAGGTATATTATACTGGCATGTATGTAGACAATCAGGAATGGTGGAATAGATTAAAACAGTTTTACACCCAAGTCAAGATTCTTTTACTTATATTGAGATGGTCATTTCTGAGATGATGGGAGTCTAGAAATGATGTTTTACTTCCCAGACAAGATTTTTTCACTTGTACCAAGAGTTGGTGAAGTTGAGTATTGATGCTTCATACCTGTTAAGATTCTATCACTTATCTTAATGGGGTGGAGTAATGGTGTTTTATATTTAATTACTTCCCAGTCAAGATTCTTCAAGATCCTGTTTCAGGCTGTCAAATTGCTGACATCCAAACCAGCTGTATATTGATAGGTGGATTTAGTCTATGAACCATCAATGCTGCAACAGAAAATTAAAACGGACCACAAAGCAACACATTCTATTCCAGGATAGAAGTAGATTTTAAGAAATAAAATTCTGATTAAATTATATAAATAAGTACATAAAAATTTAAAAACTCACCAGTGATCAACATGATCAAATAGATGAATAAATGAAACCCATGCAGACAGATGTAAAATAGTTGTATATTCTGAATGAGTGGATCAATTGAGTGATCGATTGAAATGTTTTTACATGTCTTTTATATTGAGACATCACCAGCTATTGGTGAAGTGGCAGATAATTTTGATGTTCTCAGGGCCAGGTGCGGTAAGGTTTTTTTTATGTACCACACCTGCCGTGGCACGGGACATAAATTTTTAAGGTCTCTTCATTTCTTAACGTTGATTTTTAGTAAAATAACAGCCAGTACCTATTTTCTGGTGGCTGGGACAGCGTCATGTGAGTGAGTAATGGTGTTTAACATCCCAGTCAAGAATATTTCACTTATATCGAGACGTTATAGCGTCATGTGACAAAGCGTGCAGTATGAAACAATTGATTCAGGAAACTTCTGACAGAAACAAAGTTAGCATGCAAATATCGTATTTATTGCACGCTATCACCTCAGAATTTATCATTTAAACTTTAATTTCTACGTGAAACATAATATTGCTATATAATAATGTGAAATATTGTCCCTTGTTGACTCAAAATTCGCACTTGCTAACTTAGAGTGTCCCGAGTTGGCTCGACTTTTGCACTCGCAAGCTCGTGCAAATGTCGAGTCAAATTGGAACAATATATAACAATATCAGTTCAATAACCCTATAATCTGATATGGGAAAAAGTGTCAAGAAAAATGAAATGAATATTCTAGAACAACATTGCGGTTTTACATTCTATTTCGGAATCCCACAATGAACTGTTTCTAGAATGAGAAAATTTGTTTTTCTAAGATCAGCCGGTTTCTCCAAAGTCTCTGGATTCCTCTACCATTCTTTCATTGATTGATCGGATTGAATAGGTCTTGCCTCCAAGTCTAGATTATTTCACTTTAATATGAATTGGCCACCTGTAATCTATAACTTGGTATTGGTATGATTTCAATGATGTAATTACAAAACGACAGCCAATTTTGGTTTTAGCTGTTATATGTATTATATATGTAAAACCAAAAATTGTGTTATTTCAAAAAACACGCTACCGGTTCCACATCTGACATGACTGACAAGTACTTCCCATCATTCCACAACTTTTGAACACATTGTTCATGATTCCAATGACGTAATTACAAAACGACAGCCAATTTTGGTTTTAGCTGTTATATGTATTATAACTGTAAAACCAAAAATTGTGTTATTTCAAAAAACATGCTACCGGTTCCACATCTGACATGACCGACAAGTAGTTCCCATCATTCCACAACTTTTGAACACATTGTTCATGATTCCAATTACGTAATTGCAAAACGACAGCCAATTTTGGTTTTAGCTGTTATATGTATTATATATGTCAAACCAAAAATTGTGTTATTTCAAAAAACACGCTACCGGTTCCACATCTGACATGACCGACAAGTAGTTCCCATCATTCCACAACTTTTGAACACATTGTTCATGATTCCAATGACGTAATTGCAAAACGACAGCCAATTTTGGTTTAGCTGTTATATGTATTATATATGTCAAACCAAAAATTGTGTTATTTAAAAAAACATGCTACCGGTTCCACATCTGACATGACTGACAAGTACTTCCCATCATTCCACAACTTTTGAACACATTGTTCATGATTCCAATGACGTAATTACAAAACGGTAGCCAAGTTTGGGTTTAAACATGATTTCTGTTTATTTCCTAAATGTTGTGTTATTTCAAAAAACACGCTACCGGTTCTACATCTGACATTGAGGACAGTTGGTACCCATCATTCCACAACTTTTGAACACATTGTTCATGATTCCAATGACGTAATTACAAAACGACAGCCAATTTTGGTTTTAGCTGTTATATGTATTATAACTGTAAAACCAAAAATTGTGTTATTTCAAAAAACACGCTACCGGTTCCACATCTGACATGACCGACAAGTAGTTCCCATCATTCCACAACTTTTAAACACAATGTTCATGATTCCAATGACGTAATTACAAAACGACAGCCAATTTTGGTTTTAGCTGTTATATGTATTATATATGTCAAACCAAAAATTGTGTTATTTCAAAAAACATGCTACCGGTTCCACATCTGACATGACTGACAAGTAGTTCCCATCATTCCACAACTTTTGAACACATTGTTCATGATTATAACTGTAAAACCAAAAATTGTGTTATTTCAAAAAATACGCTACCGGTTCCACATCTGACATTGAGGACAGTTAGTACCCATCATTCCACAACTTTTGAACACATTGTTCATGATTCCAATGACGTAATTACAAAACGGTAGCCAAGTTTGGATTTAAACATGATTTCTCTTTATTTCCTAAATGTTGTGTTATTTAAAAAAACATGCTACCGGTTCCACATCTGACATTGAGGACAGTTGGTACCCATCATTCCACAACTTTTGAACACATTGTTCATGATTCCAATGACGTAATTACAAAACGACAGCCAATTTTGGTTTTAGCTGTTATATGTATTATAACTGTAAAAACCAAAAATTGTGTTATTTCAAAAAACATGCTACCGGTTCCACATCTGACATGACCGACAAGTAGTTCCCATCATTCCACAACTTTTGAACACATTGTTCATGATTCCAATGACGTAATTACAAAACGGTAGCAAAGTTTGGATTTAAACATGATTTCTGTTGATTTCTTAAATGTTGTGTTATTTCAAAAAACATGCTACCAGTTCCATATCTGACATTGAGGACAGTTAGTACCCATCATTCCACAACTTTTGAACACATTGTTCATGATTCCAATGACGTAATTACAAAACGACAGCCAATTTTGGTTTTAGCTGTTATATGTATTATAACTGTAAAACCAAAAATTGTGTTATTTCAAAAAACACGCTAGAGGTTCAACATCTGACATGACCGACAAGTAGTTCCCATCATTCCACAACTTTTGAACACATTGTTCATGATTCCAATGACGTAATTACAAAACGACAGCCAATTTTGGTTTTAGCTGTTATATGTATTATAACTGTAAAACCAAAAATTGTGTTATTTCAAAAATCACGCTACCGGTTCCACATCTGACATTGAGGACAGTTAGTACCCATCATTCCACAACTTTTGAACACATTGTTCATGATTCCAATGACGTAATTACAAAACGGTAGCCAAGTTTGGATTTAAACATGATTTCTCTTTATTACCTAAATGTTGTGTTATTTAAAAAAACATGCTACCGGTTCCACATCTGACATTGAGGACAGTTGGTACCCATCATTCCACAACTTTTGAACACATTGTTCATGATTCCAATGACGTAATTACAAAACGACAGCCAATTTTGGTTTTAGCTGTTATATGTATTATAACTGTAAAAACCAAAAATTGTGTTATTTCAAAAAACATGCTACCGGTTCCACATCTGACATGACCGACAAGTAGTTCCCATCATTCCACAACTTTTGAACACATTGTTCATGATTCCAATGACGTAATTACAAAACGGTAGCAAAGTTTGGATTTAAACATGATTTCTGTTTATTTCTTAAATGTTGTGTTATTTCAAAAAACACGTTACCGGTTCCATATCTGACATTGAGGACAGTTAGTTCCCATCATTCCACAACTTTTGAACACATTGTTCATGATTCCAATGACGTAATTACAAAACGGTAGCAAAGTTTGGATTTAAACATGATTTTTGTTGATTTCTTAAATGTTGTGTTATTTCAAAAAACATGCTACCGGTTCCATATCTGACATTGAGGACAGTTAGTACCCATCATTCCACAACTTTTGAACACATTGTTCATGATTCCAATGACGTAATTACAAAACGACAGCCAATTTTGGTTTTAGCTGTTATATGTATTATAACTGTAAAACCAAAAATTGTGTTATTTCAAAAAACACGCTACCGGTTCCACATCTGACATGACCGACAAGTAGTTCCCATCATTCCACAACTTTTGAACACATTGTTCATGATTCCAATGACGTAATTACAAAACGACAGCCAATTTTGGTTTTAGCTGTTATATGTATTATAACTGTAAAACCAAAAATTGTGTTATTTCAAAAATCACGCTACCGGTTCCACATATGACATTGAGGACAGTTAGTACCCATCATTCCACAACTTTTGAACACATTGTTCATGATTCCAATGACGTAATTACAAAACGACAGCCAGTTTTGGTTTTAGCTGTTATATGTATTATATATGTAAAACCAAAAATTGTGTTATTTCAAAAAACACGCTACCGGTTCCACATCTGACATTGAGGACAGTTAGTACCCATCATTCCACAACTTTTGAACACATTGTTCATGATTCCAATGACATAATTACAAAACGGTAGCAAAGTTTGGACTTAAACATGATTTCTCTTTATTTCCTAAATGTTGTGTTATTTCAAAAACACGCTACCGGTTCCACATCTGACATTGAGGACAGTTGGTACCCATCATTCCACAACTTTTGAACACATTGTTCATGATTCCAATGACGTAATTACAAAACGACAGCCAATTTTGGTTTTAGCTGTTATATGTATTATAACTGTAAAACCAAAAATTGTGTTATTTCAAAAAACACGCTACCGGTTCCATATCTGACATTGAGGACAGTTAGTACCCATCATTCCACAACTTTTGAACACATTGTTCATGATTCCAATGATGTAATTACAAAACGACAGCCAATTTTGGTTTTAGCTGTTATATGTATTATATATGTAAAACCAAAAATTGTGTTATTTCAAAAAACACGCTACCGGTTCCACATCTGACATTTAGGACAGTTAGTACCCATCATTCCACAACTTTTGAACACATTGTTCATGATTCCAATGACATAATTACAAAACGGTAGCAAAGTTTGGACTTAAACATGATTTCTCTTTATTTCCTAAATGTTGTGTTATTTCAAAAAACACGCTACCGGTTCCACATCTGACATTGAGGACAGTTGGTACCCATCATTCCACAACTTTTGAACACATTGTTCATGATTCCAATGACGTAATTACAAAACGACAGCCAATTTTGGTTTTAGCTGTTATATGTATTATAACTGTAAAACCAAAAATTGTGTTATTTCAAAAAACACGCTACCGGTTCCACATCTGACATGACCGACAAGTAGTTCCCATCATTCCACAACTTTTGAACACATTGTTCATGATTCCAATGACGTAATTACAAACGACAGCCAATTTTGGTTTTAGGTGTTTATATGTATTATAACTGTAAAAACCAAAAATTGTGTTATTTCAAAAAACATGCTACCGGTTCCACATCTGACATGACCAACAAGTAGTTCCCATCATTCCACAACTTTTGAACACATTGTTCATGATTCCAATGACGTAATTACAAAACGGTAGCAAAGTTTGGATTTAAACATGATTTCTGTTGATTTCTTAAATGTTGTGTTATTTCAAAAAACACGCTACCGGTTCCATATCTGACATTGAGGACAGTTAGTTCCCATCATTCCACAACTTTTGAACACATTGTTCATGATTCCAATGACGTAATTACAAAACGGTAGCAAAGTTTGGATTTAAACATGATTTCTGTTGATTTCTTAAATGTTGTGTTATTTCAAAAAACATGCTACCGGTTCCATATCTGACATTGAGGACAGTTAGTACCCATCATTCCACAACTTTTGAACACATTGTTCATGATTCCAATGACGTAATTACAAAACGACAGCCAATTTTGGTTTTAGCTGTTATATGTATTATACTGTAAACCAAAAATTGTGTTATTTCAAAAACACGCTACCGGTTCCACATCTGACATGACCGACAAGTAGTTCCCATCATTCCACAACTTTTGAACACATTGTTCATGATTCCAATGACGTAATTACAAAACGACAGCCAATTTTGGTTTTAGCTGTTATATGTATTATAACTGTAAAACAAAAATTGTGTTTTTCAAAAAACACGCTACCGGTTCCACATATGACATTGAGACAGTTAGTACCCATCATTCCACAACTTTTGAACACATTGTTCATGATTCCAATGACGTAATTACAAAACGACAGCCAATTTTGGTTTTAGCTGTTATATGTATTATATATGTAAAACCAAATTGTGTTATTTCAAAAAACAGCTACCGTTCCACATCTGACATTGAGGACAGTTAGTACCCATCATTCCACAACTTTTTGAACACATTGTTCATGATTCCAATGACATAATTACAAAACGGTAGCAAAGTTTGGATTTAAACATGATTTCTCTTTATTTCCTAAATGTTGTGTTATTTAAAAAAACATGCTACCGGTTCACATCTGACATTGAGGACAGTTGGTACCCATCATTCCACAACTTTTGAACACATTGTTCATGATTCCAATGACGTAATTACAAAACGACAGCCAATTTTGGTTTTAGCTGTTATATGTATTATAACTGTAAAACCAAAAATTGTGTTATTTCAAAAAACATGCTACCGGTTCCACATCTGACATGACCGACAAGTATTCCCATCATTCCACAACTTTTGAACACATTGTTCATGATTCCAATGACGTAATTACAAAACGGTAGCAAAGTTTGGATTTAAACATGATTTCTGTGATTTCTTAAATGTTGTGTTATTTCAAAAAACATGCTACCAGTTTCCATATCTGACATTGAGGACAGTTAGTACCCATCATTCCACAACTTTTGAACACATTGTTCATGATTCCAATGACGTAATTACAAAACGACAGCCAATTTTGGTTTTAGCTGTTATATGTATTATAACTGTAAAACCAAAAATTGTGTTTTTCAAAAACACGCTAGAGGTTCAACATCTGACATGACCGACAAGTAGTTCCCATCATTCCACAACTTTTGAACACCATTGTTTCATGATTCCAATGACGTAATTACAAACGACAGCCAATTTTGGTTTTTAGCTGTTATTATGTATTAAACTGTAAAACCAAAAATTGTGTTATTTCAAATCACGCTACCGGTTCCACATCTGACATTGAGGACAGTTAGTACCCATCATTCCACAACTTTTGAACACATTGTTCATGATTCCAATGACGTAATTACAAAACGGTAAGCCAAGTTTGGATTTAAACATGATTTCTCTTTATTACCTAAATGTTGTGTTATTTAAAAAAACATGCTACCGGTTCCACATCTGACATTGAGGACAGTTGGTACCCATCATTCCACAACTTTTGAACACATTGTTCATGATTCCAATGACGTAATTACAAAACGACAGCCATTTTGGTTTTAGCTGTTATATTATTATAACTGTAAAAACCAAAAATTGTGTTATTTCAAAAAACATGCTACCGGTTTCCACATCTGACATGACCGACAAGTAGTTCCCATCATTCCACAACTTTTGAACACATTGTTCATGATTCCAATGACGTAATTACAAACGGTAGCAAAGTTTGGATTTAAACATGATTTCTGTTTATTTCTTAAATGTTGTGTTATTTCAAAAAACACGTTACCGTTCCATATCTGACATTGAGGACAGTTAGTTCCCATCATTCCACAACTTTTGAACACATTGTTCATGATTCCAATGACGTAATTACAAAACGGTAGCAAAGTTTGGATTTAAACATGATTTCTGTTGATTTCTTAAATGTTGTGTTATTTCAAAAAACATGCTACCGGTTCCATATCTGACATTGAGGACAGTTAGTACCCATCATTCCACAACTTTTGAACACATTGTTCATGATTCCAATGACGTAATTACAAAACGACAGCCAATTTTGGTTTAGCTGTTATATGTATTATAACTGTAAAACCAAAAATTGTGTTATTTCAAAAAACACGCTACCGGTTCCACATCTGACATGACCGACAAGTAGTTCCCATCATTCCACAACTTTTTGAACACATTGTTCATATTCCAATGACGTAATTACAAAACGAGCCATTTTTGGTTTTAGCTGTATATGTATTATAACTGTAAAACCAAAAATTGTGTTATTTCAAAATCACGCTACCGGTTCCACATATACATTGAGGACAGTTAGTACCCATCATTCCACAACTTTTGAACACATTGTTTCATGATTCCAATGACGTAATTACAAAACGACAGCCAGTTTTTGGTTTTAGCTGTTATATGTATTATATATGTAAAACCAAAATTGTGTTATTTCAAAAACACGCTACCGGTTCCACATCTGACATTGAGGACAGTTAGTACCCTCATTCCACAACTTTGAACACATTGTTCATGATTCCAATGACATAATTACAAAACGGTAGCAAAGTTTGGACTTAACATGATTTCTCTTTATTTCCTAAATGTTGTGTTATTTTCAAAAACACGCTACCGGTTCCACATCTGACATTGAGGACAGTTGGTACCCATCATTCCACACTTTGAACACATTGTTCATGATTCCAATGACGTAATTACAAACGACAGCCAATTTTGGTTTTAGCTGTTATATTTATTATAACTGTAAAACCAAAAATTGTGTTATTTCAAAAACACGCTACCGGTTCCATATCTGACTTGAGGACAGTTAGTACCCATCATTCCACAACTTTTGAACACATTGTTCATGATTCCAATGACGTAATTACAAAACGACAGCCATTTTGGTTTAGCTGTTTATATGTATTATATATGTAAAACCAAAAATTGTTGTTATTTCAAAAAACACGCTACCGGTTCCACATCTTGACATTTAGGACAGTTAGTACCCATCATTCCACAACTTTTGAACACATTGTTTATGATTCCAATGACATAATTACAAAACGGTAAGCAAAGTTGGACTTAAACATGATTTCTCTTTATTTCCTAAATGTTGTGTTATTTCAAAAACACGCTACCGGTTCCACATCTGACATTGAGGACAGTTGGTACCATCATTCCACAACTTTTGAAACACATTGTTCATGATTCCAATGACGTAATTACAAACGACAGCCAATTTTGTTTTAGCTGTATATGTATTATAACTGTAAAACCAAAAATTGTGTTATTTCAAACACGCTACCGGTTTCCACATCTGACATGGGACCGACAAGTAGTTTCCCATCAT